>OZ010592.1:50187224-50584724 GCA_963932145.1 Acanthosepion lycidas | reverse complement strand
ATCAGTGGACCATCATGTTAAAATATTGGCTCCTGTATGATCACTGAAGTTAAGCAACATTGAGCCTGGTCAGTACCTAGATGGGTGACTGCTTGAGAATACCAGGTAAAGCTCAGATATGTAGGTGGTGCAATGGTTAATTGCTTGAAATTGTTAATCAGAGAACCAAGGCCGAATTACAGTCAGGTTTGTTATAGTCACTTATGTGCAAATACTCTTGAGAAAGGTATGAATTAACCTCTACTCCCCACAGCTATGGGTTAATTAGTGAGACTTGTATCACTAAATCATTATCTCTAAAAGAAAAAGTCTTACAATGTAAAAATATTTTCTGGCTTTAAATAAACTGCAAAGGGATTTGATAAGCTGTAAAAAATGAATGAATCCATCAAGCATTGGAGCTATTCTCTTGACATATATATATATCCAGTTTGTTTTATTTTTATTTTTTTTTTTTTTTAACTTAGAGATTTTAACTTATCTGAAGGTTCATTTTTACCTTTGTCTCAAAGCCATTTATTTTGGATTTGATTTAGTTCTTTGGAAAATTTGAAAATGAAAACTTAAAAATAAATTATAAACAAAGTTATTTATATCTTTATTAAATTTGCTTTCATTTTATATTTATTATGTATCCACTGTCAGATTTTATTATGCAAGTTAATGTTTTCACAAACTTGGCATCAAGCAAACAATGTTAAAATACTCAAGATATATGATAAATATACCATGTGAGTTTTAGCTAATATGTGGTTTTTGTTATAACCTAGGAAAAGGTTACTGAATAAGAATAACCAAAACGGAGTTTGGAAATGAATTATAATATTTATAACAGGAACAGCATACAAAATTCGCCAGTGGCATGTAAGTAATCAACTGCTAGAAGTGAATCAGCATACAGTATATTCCACTGTATTTCTAAGGATTAGTATATACCCATTATTGTCCATAGGTACAGTATAACAGTTTTATGAGACATATTTACAATAATTTAGTTAACAGGTGTAAGATTTTATACAAGGGTTGTTAATCATATAAATTCTCTTGTACTTCTCACTTATAGAACTCATTTCTGGCTCTATGCTTTCCAGTGAGCTTTGATCTTTAAAAATTTAAATGCAGTGTCAATAATTATCTACTGTCTTCTTGATTCCTCTTCTTTTATTCGCATACCTTAATGTTTCTATTTTTGTATTCTTTCAAACTCTTTACTGTCTTTTGGGGGCAAAATGATTAAAAAAAAAGTACATAATAGTTTGTTATTTTTGTTTTTTTTATCATTTCAGCCCAAGCAAGCTGATAAAGTCACTAAGGTGCAAGGGGTTATTAGGTTTAAAAGAATGATGTAATGAATATGCATATACCTGGGTTGCACCTCACAGTAATGATTGGCTGGTGTCAGCCATAAATACAGACTGATGTGGAGGTACATGGGGACAGCGCCTATTGCCTACCACTACGACAAGGACCAGTCCATTACGGTTACCTGCTAGATTGTCCTACCCAGTTACAGTAGTCAACAACCACTTTGCTACTTCGAACAAATATATCCCTTTCCAGGGACATATCAAAGAATATGAGAAAAACATTTTAAGGAAAGAGAACAATGGAAGAAGAGGTTTCAAGGAGACAGATGATGATTGACATTGAATTTAAATATTTGAAGATCAAAGTTGATTGGTAAACAATAAGCCAGAAGCGTTCCACAAGCAGGAATTGCTGGAGAATAAACTGTTAGCATAGAACTTATAGTTACATCTAGCAATTTCAACTGTAAAATGATGAGACCTAACTGCCAATCTAGTACTGTGCTTAAATTCATAAAGTCAAGGTATCAAAGAGGAAAGCTCATCAGAACAATTACCGTGATAAGGGCAGTCGATCTTAACGTTTATTCCAATGTAATTTCAATAGAAACAAAATGAATAGAATAACATATGTATTTTTTCTTTTTTCCTCAATAATTTTAAAATTTTAAACTTAATATAGATTAAATTTACATTTTTGAAATGGGTAGTTTTTAATTTTAATTTCAAATTTTATTGTACGATTTAATACTTATAAGTTAAAATAAATTCTATTTTAGTATAAACCTAACTTTAAAGCATTTAATAGTTATTATAACCTTACTTCATTGTCAAGTTTTTTTAATTCTCATATACTTGTATTTTGATTGGTCATTTCAGCTCATGTAACAGCGTTTCCCCTTACGAGGGGTGGTTAATTAATTTGAACCTTTTAAAACCTTTATTCCACAATCTACATTCAACATCATCACTTGATAAGACACCAGAGGTGTTGAAACAAAATGGCTATTTTTGTAGTGATTTTATAACATATTTGTTATAACTTTTAAATAAATAATCATATATATATATATATATATATATAATATATATATATATATATATATATAGCCATGAGTCATAAATAGATAACCTTGAAAACAAAGGTATTGTAAAGTTATTGATTGATGGAATATTAAAAATTACAAAAAAAATTGAAAAGTGGTCATGTAACACTCAAGAGAGAAATTGAAGACTTTAGCAATTGACAAAAAAAAATGGCTTTAAGAATGTCAAAAAAATAATCTAAGAAAAAATAGCAAGAAAAGTAAATTGACCAATAAGAAAATATTTGAAGAATCTGTTATTGCCAATGTAAACAGAGGATATTAAGAATATTGGTAAAAGACATGAACCATTAAGTAAACATCCCAAAGAGAAATGCTTAAGTTGAGCAAAGAAGTTCATGAAAACTGTTTTCTCAGTAGCAGTTTTTAGAGCTACATTGAATGGACCAGATGTCTAGTTAGAGCTTGAGTCTTTCATGGAAATAGTCAACAACATCATTTTGAAAACATTGAGAAGGAGGTATAACAAAGAAAAAAAAAAAAATACCATATTAAAAATTAACAAGTTTAATGGGAATGTTAGCTGTTTCCTTATAAGGAAACATTCAGCATTCATTGACCAAGCAGTGTGCTACTTTCGGTTTAAATCTATAAAATCTTTCTATTGAAACCATTTTTCAGGAAAATGTTCCTCAAGTCCAATAACTACTATTGTTTTTGTCTAAGGTCATAAAGTTAAAGGTAAGATTTGAATCACTTCTTAAAGTGAAATTTAAATGTATTTTTATCTAACATCTGATCATTATTATTTTACAATTGATATGCAAATGTACATGCAAAATTTAAAAAAAAAATTAATTATTTTTATTATTTATTATTATTATTATTTTAATTTTCCAGGCTATCCAAGATTTAGTTGTGAGGGTGAAACGTGCCCAGCAAGCTGGTGCTATCATCTATTCTGGGATCACGTCAGAACAAGCTGCCAGAAATACCAGGTAGATACAAAAGTCAACATACATGACAAGACTATGCTTATTTATTTTTCAATACTGAGATAGTTATAGATTTCTATTTTTCCACCAATCTATGTAAAAAATTAAGCTTTTAACTGCTGACCCTAAATGCTGCCATTGAGTAGCACAAATCCCTTTCTTACATTTTGGTATTTGTACCATTCCAAGTTTACTAAATATAAAGTTCAACTCAAATTTAATTGAAGGTTGGGGGGGGGGTACTCTTTAAAAACCAAAATTTTTCTTATATATATAAATACATATACGTGTACCTATGTTTTAGTGTGTGACTAAAGTTTTGCTGGATTACCAGCTCATCAGACAAAAGATCTATGTTGTTAAAAGTAAACAAATGGCTTATGGGAGTATCACTTCTATGTAGCACAAAAATAAAATTGCACAGAATTGTGTTAAATGCAATGCTGGTAGATTACTTTTTCTTTTTTTCTTTTTTTTTTTAAATTAAAAGAATATGAGAAGAATAAGAAAAAAGAATGATTACAAATTTACCAAAACACCAAAACGTAGGTACACATATATGTACTAATTGATATATATCTTTGCTCTGTATAATCACATTGAGCACAATTATGTTTACACCTCATGTATAAATTTGACGATTATTTATTTGCATGCCCAAGTATACATGCCGGCATGTGCGTATACCCTTGCTTATATCTAGCCATTGGATTTATCTAGCTTATAACGATATAATAGCTGGCCACTTTTATTTGAGGATAACTGTCTATTTGAGTGGCTAGCCATTCCCTAATGCAGAAGCTTGCTCAGGCACATTTATGTTTGTTCAACACCCACAGAGCCACTGCAACTATGCTGAGCAGACCTTAGAGTTTCTAGGAGAGTGTGTGTTATCTAGGGTGATCAACAATCTGAACAAGGCCAGCACACTCAAACCCTCAGTCATGATGACTTGTGACTTTGTGCTATTGATGGTCCCCAAGGGTTCTGTCTACCCAATTTCACTCACATGGCTTGGGTTTCCAAAGGTGCCGCACACTGGGATTGTCCTCTCCAGACTCATAACATCAGGAAGTCTGCTTTCTGACAAATCAACTGTGGTGAGATTCGAACCCAGGTCTCATGGTCAGAAAGCGAACATTCTAACCACTCACCCACACAAGAATTATAATATATATATATATATATATATATATATATATATATATAAAAATGTTATTTTCCAAGCTTAGCTTAGATGTGGCACAAAGCTGAAAGAAGGGGCACCCAGTGAGGATTAAACTTACTACTCGGTTGTAATTGTTCTAGCAAGACAAGCTTGTCTAACCATTACACTGCCTCAAAGTGCCCAATATATATATATATATATATATATATATATATATATATATATATGCACACACACACACACACACACACACACATATGTATGCATGTTAGGCTACTTAGACCAGTATCCTTGTCTTTTTTTGTTGTAATCATATTTCAGCTCTTGTATTCTCCAGCCTTGTTCAGGCTTCTGTTTCTGCTCTGTAACCTTGGAATTTAAAACTGAACGCTTCATTCAATCCACAGGGGAGGATTATTCCCATGCTATTTTTCATGCTTAGGCGATATTTCATATCAATTTATACCAGTCTTATTCACCATACTGATTAAGAGCTTCCAACTTGAAGGTGAATATGGTGAGTATTAACTGATATGAAATATCCCCTATGCATGTTTCCCTGCCAATTGTGAGATCAATCCCTGGCTCTGGCATTGCTGAAAAATCACATACACTGGTTCAGAGAAAAAAATGAACACATGAATAAAGCTAGTGAGTATTAATTGATATGAAATATCCCCTTAGTATGGTCCCCTGTAGGTTGTGAGATCAATCCCTGGCTCTGGCAGTACTGAAAAAAACATATACTGGTTCAGTGGATGAAATATTCCCTTAGCATGACAAGTTGCAGAAGAACAATCTATCCCTGTGGATTGAATAAAGTGTTCTGTTTAAAATTCCTGGAGTATTTTCTGAGTACAAAGATAGGCACTTGTAGGCACTTGATAAGTTACAATGGCTGAGTGAGTTTAACAACCAAGATGAGCATATTCAGCTGAATAGCAAAGCATATAATAATAATTTCCCATCTGAAAATTTTCACCAAAAGTTTCTCGCTTTCTGTTTTGTTTTAGTCACTAAGTTTGTAGTGTGCCCAATTTCCTTGTATGTATGTTTTTCTTGTGTTATGCACGTTCAGGCATATAATTTCATCATTGTTTTTAAACCTTTGTGTTTTCTGAAGAAAATCTGTAAAAATCGGTATGAATTAAGATTTTATAAAAATGAACAAAATGAATTCATATTATGGTTGTAGTGATACTAGCAAATTAGTATGCATAATTTGCATAAGCAGAACTGAACATTCATTATAAGTGGTCTCTGAGACTAACCAAGTAGAAGTACGACTTAGCAGCTGATTAGTGCTAATATCAACTTCACAACAATGGCGTCGCCGATAGGATTTCAATTGTCTCTGGAAGATCCAGAATTTGTCGATACTTGGATTCATTGCCTCCCTGCCACTGCGAGAACAAAAAAGTTGAAAGACAACAAGGAAAAGGGAGGCGAAAATGAAATCACGGATTTATTTTTGGCTACAGCTGGATGTGAGGCGGTAATGAAAGTCTCCACCATGGCATATCCCTTAAATTTGGAAGACCTGACTTTCGAAAAAATAAGTCAGATTATAAAAAAGAATATGAGACCCAAGAAAAGGCTGGTAGTGGCAGAAAGAACGAAATTCATGTCAACGAAACAGGAAATTGACGAACCAATTATAAAATATTTACACCGTCTACGAAATGCAAGTAGATATTGTGAATTTGAGAGACTCGGACAAGACGAACAGACCATTGAAGAGGACTTGATTCAATTAAGACTAATTGAAGGTATGTCCAATGTGTCACACCGATATAAAATATTGGAACAATTACAAATAGGAAATTGAATTGAATTTATGCAGCAACAAGAGCTAATACAGACATACCACTATTATAAAAGTCAACCAACCGAACAAAGATTCGCTGATACATACGCGGTAAACAAGATAAAAAAGTGTTCGTATTGTGGTCGTGAACACGAAATGAAAAAGGAGAAGTGTCCGGCATTTGGGAAAACTTGTAATAATTGCTTAAAAAAGAACCACTTTCAAGCAGTGTGTAAATTAAAAAAGAAAAATGTTGAAAGAGTTGAAGAAAACGACACTGACAGGGAAGTTTTTACTGTGAAGAATAAGACTTTTGAACAGAAGAAAAAAGACATTATAGTAAAGGTTAAAATTAATAACTGCAATTTAGATATGCAAATGGATACTGGGAGTGAAGTAACACTGATACCAAAAAATTTTTGGGAATACATAGGTAAGCCACCTTTACGAAAAAGCAATTTACAACTTCGCCAGTTTGATGGATCCGTTATAAAAATATTAGGATACTTCGAAGGTTCATTGGAGTTAAAAGAAAAATTTGAAGTAATTCCTGTAATTGTTACAAGTTGCAAGAAAAACCATGGCCTTATTGGAAATGATGTGCTTAACATGAATTCTACTAAATTAATTAATGAAATAAAAATGGAAAAAACTGGAAAATTAAAGAACTATGAAGCAAGTTTAAAAGTAAAAGAAAATGTTTCCCCCTCTTATTATGAGGCCCGAAAATTACCAGTACATTTATTGCCGTTAGTAGTGACAAAACTACGTAAATTAGTAGAACAAGATCTTCTTGAACATGTTCTGCCTGGAGGTAGCAAGTGGGCATCACCGATTGTAGTTTTGAGGAAAACAGATGGTGATTTACGTATTTGTGGAGATTATAAAATAGGAGTAAATCACAAGATATGCTCGGATTCATATCCATTACATGCGTTGGCAGGGATGTCTGTTTTTTCAAAAATAGATTTAAAAACGGCATACCACCAAATACCAATAGATGAAAACTTCAAAAAAGTAACCACGATAAATACGCCAATAGGGTTACTAAGATGGAAGAGAATGCCATATGGAGTAAAAACAGCAAGCGCCATATTTCAAAGGGCCATTGAACAGGTTGTAGGGAATATACAAAATATGATTTGTTACCAAGACGACATATGCATAGGAGCTACTAATGAAAAGGAATTAAAAGAGAAAACTGAACTAGTCTTGAATAGATTAAGAAATGCCGGAATGACGATAAATGAAAAGAAATGCGTAAGCAACTCCAAGAAAATTTCTTTTCTAGGTTATTCCATTTCAAAAGAAGGTATATCACCAGACCAAGCCTTGATAGAAAAAATTCTAAAAGTAACTACACCTACAAATAAAAAAGAATTGGAGTCTTTTTTGGGATTGGTAAATTTTTACAGGCAATACTTACCAAAATACACGGACTTGACGGAACCATTTGCAAATTTAAGAAAAAAGAATGTAGAATTTATCTGGTCAAGCGAACAGCAGAAAGCTTTTGAAACATTAAAAGAAATAATGTCAAAAAACCCTGTAGTGAAAATATTTGATCCAAAAAAGGACATAACACTCACTACAGATGCAAGTGAACATTCAATATCAGGAATATTATCACAAGAAGGACATCCGATAATGTATTTGTCGAGAAGGTTAACGAACACTGAATTTAATTACTCGAACATAGAGAAAGAAGCATTGGCTATTGTGTGGACAACTACCAGAGCCCGACAATTTTTAATTGGGAAAAAATTTCTACTAAGAAGTGATCATAGACCATTAGAGTTTATATTTAACCCAAGGAAAGAATTACCCAAAGTCACGATATCAAGGATTTTACGATGGGTGATAAGATTGATGGCATTTGATTTTGATATAGAGTATGTCAAAGGAAATTCAATTCCACATGTGGATGCACTATCAAGATTGAGATTTTACAAGGAGTCAAAAGACAAAACGGAGGAAGAATTTGAAGATACGTTCCTACACTTGATAGAGACTGATGTTTTGTCTTTAGACATAATGGCTGCGGAAACGAGACATGATCCAGTGCTAAGTAGGATACTATCAAGAATAAGAAAAAATTTGTGGGGAAATTGTTCTAGGGAGGAAAGACCTTATAAAGAAATGAGGCACAAATTAACAGTAGAACATGGAGTAATATGCAATGGGGACCTGGTAGTTCCCCCAGAAACACAAAGAAAGCCGTTAATAGAAAGTGTACATAATGATATACACTGTGGAGTAGTGGCCACACAAAAAAAAGGTTAAAACTAGAAGCTTGGTGGCCGGGTTATTCACAAGATGTTGAGGATTATGTAAAGAGGTGTAAGAAATGTAAAGAGTTAAGAAACTTTACACAAGCCAAGTTACATTCATGGCCCAAAGAAGCAGAGCCATGGAGTAGGGCCCATATGGATCATGCTTACGTAAATGGAGTGGGACTCTTATTGATATTAGTGGACTTTTTTTCAGGTTGGCCTGAAATAATAAGGGTTGCAAACAGGAAAAGTTCCACTATAAATTCTAAGAGTCGTATTCTCTAGAAATGGTGTACCAAAAACCTTGGTATCGGATAATGCACCGGAATTTTGCGACGAAGAGCTGAATGTATGGTTAGAGAAAATAGGGTGTAAACCATATAAAACTCCTCCGTATCACCCTCAATCAAATGGCATAGCAGAAAGGATGGTTCAAACTGTAAAAAGGGGGCTGAAAGCATGCTCTCAGCAAAAAGAAAAAGTAGAAGTTTTTCTACCGAGGATGCTTTTAAGTTATAGGACCATACCACACGCAGGAAGACTCAAAAGCCCATCAGCTCTAATGGGGAGACAGATTAGAACTCCGCTAACCATGTCATACTCTACATGTGAAAAGATGTGGTATAAAAAGAGCAAGGATGCAGATATGGAAGGAGCAGAGTTTATAATGCAAAAAGGCCATAATACAGCCATAATAAATAGAGAGAATGGCGATAGTGTGTTGGCCCATGCTGACCAAATAAGGACCCAGGGTGAAGAGGAAGAACGATATGACGTCAGTTTCATCTGATAATGAGTTGATAGGACAACCATTACACAAGGAAACGTCAGAGGAAACAATGCAGGAGGAAGGACAGAATGACTCTGAAAGTTCAGATGAAGACCGGAGTATGCAAGAGGACACATGTGACTACAGCCTAGACCGGGACAGATCGAGGTCTCCCAGGGAAAGAAATACGGGAGAGAGAGAAAGAGAGCAGAATGACGAAAATATCAGAAGGAGTACAAGAGCTACGAGAGGGATAAAGACCTTAAGGTTTAGGGAGATGTAGTGATACTAGCAAATTAGTATGCATAATTTGCATAAGCAGAACTGAACATTCAATATAAGTGGTCTCTGAGACTAACCAAGTAAAAGTACGACTTAGCAGCTGATTAGTGCTAATATCAACTTCACAACAATAGTAAACACATTAGTAAGACATTCTTTTAATTAATCCATTTCAAACAAAATAAAAATACCTCTTTATTGAAAATTATTAAGATACAATATCTCTACTGAGTGTATACCAACTTAAAATTTAACTTGTAAGTTATGGAGACAGATAAAAATTCACAACATTTAAATCCTATATCAATTATTATTAATCTCCAAAATTTCTGCTTTTATGCATGTATAGTTATATGATTAGAAATTTTATATTCTTCAAGTAACATGCATTAGAATTGAGTCAATCATTTTTCTGTTAAATATGCTCGTGTATTCTGTGTCTACTACAATATCCATACATGAGGTTTAAATAAAGGGAAAATGTATCAACTAATCTAAGCAGTCTGTGTAATAATGAGTAGCAGCTGTATGTAACAGTCTGAGATCATTAAAAATCTTTCTATGTTTAGTCTATTTACTGTCATATCTTCATAAGAAGAAAGTGAACTAAAAAAACATTTTGTACAATATCTCAGTAATTTCTGGAATATAAAAAATTTGGATTTACAATTTATCTGCTTTCTTCTTTTCCTTTTCATTTTCTTTGTAGATGAGTTGAATCTTTTTACAAGGCCAAATTTTCACCTGATCAACTTTCTATATGTTAATTCAAGCATTTAACCTCTTTGATATGGATTAAATCACAAGTTCTTCCTGTGTTTCCTTCAAAATGTGCATCTTTGATTGACTCATTTCCAATTGAAAATCACATGAACACTTTTACAGATATACTTTTGTTAACTTTGACTTCCCAAAGTGAGATACAAATTCTACAGGGTGCTTCTACTACATTTATTGTCAAACTAAATTCATACAGTAGAGAAGCTCTGACAATCAACTTGTATGTTGTCTTGTTGATTTAACTCATTACTGTTGATGCTATACTCTTTTAAAATGGTCATAAATCGTGCGTATAGACTTCATGCTGCTAAAAATGCTAATAGACTGTTGCCAAGCATTTGATAGTTGTTGACAGTCATGCAGATGTTCTACAATGGTACTCTGCTTCATTGGTTAGGATACCCATGTAGTCAAGTAGAGGACAAATGATTTTATTCGTGATTGGGGCATAGCTAGTAAAATCATGTTGTGAGTGTTTCAAATCATTCATCAACTATGTTCTAAGTAGAGAAAAGGAAATAAAATGTATAAATAAATAAAAACTTTTTGGATCAAGTGACACTCAGATGGAAGGTAGGGGATTCCAGTCATAGGTTTATGTAGTCAGGATACATTCTAGATGTGGAAATTCACAGTTAGAGTAAGGAGATTTAATTTAATTTTTGATTTGAGTGATTTACTTTCTAAGGTTTACCAACCCATTCAGGTTATTTAAAGCCAGAAAATAATTTTAGATTGTAAGAATTTTTTTTTTTTTTTTTTTTTTGAGATAATAATGATTTAGTGATACAAGTCTTACTAATTAACCTATAGCTGGGTGAGAAGAAGTGGATTCATACTTTTTCCAAGGGTATTTGTGTGTAAGTGAATATAAAACCCAACTGGAATTTGGACTTGGCTCTCTGATTAACAATTCCAAGTTATTATCCATTAGAGTCCATCATGTGTGATGCATGATACATGCTTCGGTGATCACATATCTTTTGATACATGACTGACAAGGCAGTTTTTTAACCTGCAGTATTTTGCCATCCAAGGCTATAGAACCTAGTCTTTCCTGCTATTTACCCATAGCTGGAGGGGGGAAGATTAGGATTCATACCTTTCCCAAGGCTATTAGCATGTAAGTGAATGTAATAGATTTGACTGGAATTCAAATGCGGCTCTCCGATTCCTCAATCCAAGTTACTATCTATTACTCCATCGTACACCATCCATATATCCAAGATTAAAACACTTGGTATTCTCAAGTGGTCAGGATCAATGTTGCTTGGCTTTGGTGATCCTACGGGTATCAGTGTTTCAATATGATGTGGCCATAAGCTTAGTAAGGAGAGGTGTGACAGAGTTCTCGCTGAAGGGAAGATCTGGTCCATTATTCTATCATGAATGAAGACAGAAGTAGCACTGAATATGTCACTTCTCTACCTGCAGACAATTCCAGGTGAATCCACAAATAAAGAAGTCAGTACATTAAAAATGGAATTCATGTTTTCTTTGTGCAATATTTTACATTCTATTTCTTTGTTGAACATATACTAGGCTTTTCCTTGATTTTGTTCAAACCATAGCATGGGACAAAAATTGACCAGTTAGGTAAAAACTGTCTGAGGGCTTACATGTTCATAAAGCAACATAAATGGCTATTTGGAAGACCTTAAAAGTTGAGTAATCCTGTGGTTCAGTTCCAGGTCATCTTTGGTCAAAATAGGATCTTTATTAATCTCACCCAAGTATGTCAGAGGAGTAAAATGAAAATGTTCCTTAAGAAAACATAACTTGTTTGGGGCTATATGACCACTGTATAGCAGTCAGTGTACCATAATACTGATCATATATTTTGTTTTATAGAATAAAGAAAATATCAATGCATAAAAAAAAATCTTAAGGGCCAAATATGTCATATTATGAACTATTTTAAATGAATAGATTATAATACTAAACCCTTCATCTCCTGGTAGTAGAGGTCCTGTTCTACTTATAAATCACATGGAGTCTGTTTTTCTGATCTGAGGATATCTTAAGAAAAGTTGGTTGAAACTTCCTCATGAACAAAGAGGGGATAAGTTACAGTAAATTTAAAGCCACTTTCAGGACAAACAACCAAATCTTGCAAAATAAGGACACATGGCACAGTGGATAAAGGCGTTAGTTAGATCTAGTGACGGGACCCAAAAAGTGTGAGTTCAATACCTGGTTAAGGTGGTGGAGAACTTGGAGAGGGGAATTAACAGGAGATAACTGATAACTGACATCCATTAGACATGGCTCGTGTAACCAGAACAGTCTACCCCAGTGAGTGAAATAAAGGGTTCAGTTCGACATTCCAACCACTTGAAGAAGACCAGAGTGTACAATGGCCAAAACGTAATAAATATGATGACAAAGATGAGGACAATAGTCCAAATAATATAAATAGTGTAAGTTAATAAGTGCCTGCATTATTCACAACTTATTGTAAGAACTATTGCAATGCCCCAGAGTGGTAACTGGTAGTTAGTTCATTGATTTACTCCTGTCTGGTAATATCTTGCAAGGGATGGTGATGTCAACTTGCATTATCTTGACAACTAGACTATCATTGTCCAAGGGGCTAGAATTAGTCCTTTTATATTAAGATATCCTTGCAGGGCTGGGCTTGATTTTATTTATAAAAAATCCCTAATTTAATTTTCCAAACTTCTCTAAATTTGGCTTGTTGAAAACCTTTTTTCCAGCTTCTCATTTACTCATTAGTTAAAAAAAAAAAAAACAAAACCTTACACCATTCTTAGAGTGAGATCATCCTGATTACATCACCAACTATTAGGTTGGTGCAAAAATAATGTCGTTTTCTCACATATGTTACTATGTGAGAAAACAACATTATTTTTGCACCAACCGAATAGATTTCTTCAACCAATTACCATTATCTGGTCAAATGTTAATTTTTACAGAATCCTTAATCTATACATCAGTTATTTAAGACCTCACTATATTTCTATTCTCTCACATATATTGGAAAAATAAGTTGGAAGTTGTCATCTGCAATCTTGAATGTTTATGGGACAATAATAGTAGAAACAAAAAGGTGGAGGCAACTTGGTAGTGTATTATCGTGAAATTTCTCCCATTCAAGAACAAGTGACAACAAGTCCAATATGAAGGTTAACAATGTAAACAAGACAGTGACAAACAGCAAATACACTGTTTATAGAAATAAGAGAAACTTTATTTACAATATAAATAACAGTTGTATATAGACAAAAAAGAATAATACATGAATTGAACTAATAATGAGTTGAAGTGCTATGAGAATTTTCCCAGCCATTTAACATCATTTAACATCATTTGTCCTTACAAAGATAACTCAGCTATTTTCATCTTACCTGTTGAATTTTTTATAAAAAAAATTTCAAATGACCACTAAGAGTTTTAATAATGGGTTTTCTTAACCTTTTAAAATTTTGACATATTCTGCCGGTTATATAAAAATGCATGCTTTAAGCTTACAAAAACAGCTTTCATCATGAAGAAATTAGACCACTTAGACTGTTTTCTGTGGTAGTTGGTTGTCATGGCCACATCAACCTCTCCTACTGCTTCGACATATCAATAGGTTGAAGGAGGAAGGGATGAGGTTACTCTCCCTCCTGACTGAAGGCACTGTTGAAGGCCTGTTGGCCACTGCCAAAAAAGCTTGCCAAAAGGTGTGAACTCACTCTTTTATGAGCATCTCTAAGGTGTGGCTAAACTCAAATGAGTCAATTTGCAAATGCACTAAGAAATTATATAGGCAAAATAAACTGATCAGTTACCTTTACTTTACTTTTCCTGCTAACAATCTTTAACTCAACTTCAGTCAGGAGGGAGAATAACTTCATCCCTTCCTCCTTCAACCCATTGATATGTCGAAGCAGCAAATTGACTCGTTTGAGTTTAGCCACACCTTAGAGATGCTCATAAAAGAGTTCACACCTTTTGGCAAAATAAAATATCTGCAAAAAATCATTAAACTAGCAAACAACACATCTAAAATTTTGACACTTGCATACATTATTTTTTAATTTTAATTTTAAAATAAAATACAGCATATCTACATAATAGTAATATCTTTTTACTTGAATTTTTATTAGACAAAATACTGTCACCATTAATATTTTTATGCTTTTTCACCTAAGATTTAGTTACTTTTAATTATTGTCAGTAGGCATCCATTTATCCTGCAGGATAAAGGTAGTACTCTGTTTGGTTGAAATGCAGACTTTTGATAGAGAGACTAGAGTGACCTCTTCAGAGCATAGGCCTAGGCAATGCTATATGAAGCCCATGTGCTGCTCAGATCACATGGTCCCTCTCTCGGTCATACAGACAAGATCCAAAGGAATACAAGGCATTTCATTTGGGGGCTCCACTCTGGTTTTTCTATCTAGATTTACTTCCATAGCCTCTTCTATATTTGGATATGATCACAAGGCAGCAAAGGTTTCAAATTAGGGTATTTTTCCCCCGAAATGGATTACCTTCCCAGGCTGATGTGCTCAATCTATCCAAAGCATCTGGTTATGAGACACTAATGGTTTGACTTTCCCAGCTTGGAGCTATAACTATTAGTAAACAGTGCAGATTGAAAATGAAAATAAAGAAGAGCCAGTTCCAATGGCTTGATGTGCCCCACTTCTTACCAGTTCCAATGGCCTGGGTCTGCTCCCTCTTTTTGCCAGTTCCAGTGGCCTGGGTTTGCTCCCCACTTCTTGCCAGTTCCAGTGGCCTGGGTCTGCTCCCCACTTCTTGCCAGTTCCAGTGGCCTGGGTCTGCTCCCCACTTCTTGCCAGTTCCAGTGGCCTGGGTCTGCTCCCCACTTCTTGCCAGTTCCAGTGGCCTGGGTCTGCTCTCCACTTCTTGCCAGTTCCAGTGGCCTGGGTCTGCTCTCCACTTCTTGCCAGTTCCAGTGGCCTGGGTCTGCTCCCCACTTCTTGCCAGTTCCAGTGGCCTGGGTCTGCTCCCCACTTCTTGCCAGTTCCAGTGGCCTGGGTCTGCTCCCCACTTCTTGCCAGTTCCAGTGGCCTGGGTCTGCTCCCCACTTCTTGCCAGTTCCAATGGCCTGGGTCTGCTCCCCGTTCTTGCCAGTTCCTGGAAGTTAAATCTCACTGAAAACCCATTTATTAATGCTAGGCAAAAATTAATCCTATAAGTCATAACTTTTGCTTTTGATTGTATAAACCTGAAGTCTTCTAACTGCAGAAAATAAATTTAGTGAAGAATTACTATCCACATGCTAATTTTAACTGATTTTTACTGATTGGTGAAGAACAGGGAAGGGGGCTGATCATCATCGTTTTGAGATAAGTTTTGATTGGTTGGCTCTGATTTCAGCAAAAATAAGTACAGTAAGCTTACTCAGCCTCTATCATGAATGGCTTTTGGTCGTTGTAGTGATGAACAATAGTATCTAAAAATGAAAAAAATATGTGAGCTTGATACTCATGAATGATAAAATTATCTGAGAATTGTACCATATTCATTATCATTTGCAGACAGGGTGAGCAGTAACTGAGCAATGCTAAAATAAGAACTAGACAAGATATCCCTGGACAGTGGAACAAGAACAATCTACTCCTGTAGATTAAATAAAGGGTTCAGTTTGAAATTCCTTATAGTTTACCAGGATCTGATTAAGGCCACAAGGCACAACAATCAAAACGTTATAACAACAACAATTAAGACGAGGAGTCTGCATATTAATAATGTAAATAAAGCCACTGTCACATGGCATCATTAGTGCAAGGTAGATATCCCTAGTTATCTCCTTGCTTGGATTAAAATGCTTTAAAAAAATTTCAGTTTTTTCAGTGAAGAATAATGACATGTCCTTTTAAGCATACCTTATCTTATTTGTTATTTGGCTTCTTTCTATTTTTCAGCATGTCCAATTTTGCTACAAGCAGCATAGAGGCTGAAGTTGGGACCGAAGGGCCAGATAGTAGAATGTCACCTGTACGACGTACTTTCTGCTTATTGGTGACCTTTGATATAATCTTCACCTTCATCCTCTGGGTGATATACACACAGGTAATTGTGCACAGTTTTAATCAGCTCTGTTTGCAAATAAAGAATTTTTACATGTTGTGATATCAGTCTGACCTCTTAAGTATACAGTCATACCCGTCAGGACCAGGATTATTCTTGCACAAAGCAAGGTGGATCACACCTGACAGAGGTTCTCAGTTGACCTTTTCACATACGTTTTTTACAAATATCTGCTAGTTCTAGGCTCAATTTTTCTATGACCTTCTGAGGAACATCATCCCAAGTCATATTGGGCTGTCTCCTTCCACTGCTATCCTCAAATGTCACCTCACAGACCTTTTTGATAAGCCCCTCACTGTGCTCAACATGGCCAGCCTATCATAGTCTATGGCTGCACAGCAGTAACTCAAAGTTGTCAAGACCTAGCATCTCAATAAGCAAGTCTGGCCTGACCTCATCCTTAGTGGACACAATAAGCGTATCATGGCCCCGTCATTCCATCTCAGATGGTTGACGTACACCGTCAACAGGGCTCGTGTCTCACTGGCATTCAGCATGGCACTGTGGATGCAGGTGTTTTATGCATGACCTCTGGTTTTATCCAGGATTTATAAATAAACAAAACGTTGTTTCTGGCTCAAGACTGTAGGGAGTGTCTAAAATTATAAAAATGTTTACACAGTAGATAAAATGGAATGGTTGTGATATCTAATTGCACCCTTCATTTTTGTCAAAATTGTATGAAGGTAAATATGTTTGTAATAGTCATGTGAAACTGACAGGTGTCATTTACAACAGAATTTAGTCTGGCACAAGGCTATAAATTGGAGAATGAAAAAATTCATGGTAGCCAATCAGTACAGACTGGGACACTTGCATGGAAGGGGAAGGTGTGATTTTTATCTCAAACAGGTTAGCATTTAGAATGGCACAACTCTAAATAGAAGTAAATAAAGATAGAATTATGAGGTTGTACCAATGTCTCGAAATTAGGTTAACATAGTACAGGACCTAAGAGTTGAAAGATCATGTTAGACTAATCTCCCAAATTTAGTTTGGCACAAGAACAAAGGTGGGACTGTTGCAAAGGATTGTTTTCATCAGTTTTCTTGCCTACTTTGAAAATCAGTGTTTGCAATAACTGCTTTTTTTTCTGGACTTGAACACTAACAACTGATGGCATTTATTTTTATTTTTTCAGCTGAAAGCTGACAACATAGCATGGGCACCTTATATAGAAGAAGTCCTGCATTATTCAATAAAACATTCTATGTTTGATATTGTGGTTTGTATTTTTTCTATCTCATTTTCTTCTTTTTATTATTGGATGGCAATATTAATACTAACTAGAAACACCCATGAAAATTTTATGGTTTTGCTATTTGAATTTTCTGATTAATCATAATTTTTGAGTTAAAGATTAAATAAGCTCCTTGTGATTTCTATGACTATAAAACAGCCATATAAATTCTCCTATCACATTGTTAAATATTTGAGCTTAACAACTTTAACCAAATATTGCAATGACAATCATAAATATGAATGCAGGTTCTTGTTTAAATAAGAGGGTACAAATGAAAAGATTTGAAATTAAACAAATTTTCCATTTCACTGAAGTAAACAATAAACACATGAGCTGAGAGCATTATGGGCCTTATCTATCTTCTCTTTCTTTCAATGAAACCAAACATCATGATGTCTTTTCTGTTTTTTCTTAGCAATCAAAGCAAAAAAAACTGTAGTTCATTATTTATGAAGTATTGGTAGTGTGTAATATGTACTATCTAAGGAAGAAGCTAAATTATGATAATTGTACTTTTTCTCAGATTTAGAAAAATACACATTTTTTTTTGTTTTTACAACAGTACACTAAAATTGACAATTATCATTTTTCTTTTGACACAGAAATTTAGTATTAGAAATTTGCAATATATTGACAATTATTATATATAAATTATATTGACAATTATCATTTTAGCATAATATATTTAAAATATATATATTTTATCATTTTGACAATTATCATTTTCATAATTTTGTCAATATATTGACAATTTTATATAATCAATATATTCATATTTTTCTTTTGACAAAAGAAATCAAATTTATATCAAATTTGGTATTAGAAGTTTGGAAGAAATCCAAATTTGGAAAAAAATTTTCATTCAAATGCAGGGATTTTTTTTCTTAATTCACTGCCTTCATCATAATTTATAAATTGCTTTGCATCAGTATCTAATTTGCATCAGAATAAGATCAGGATTTGCAAAAATTAACAAATTTCTTCAAATACTTCCATGACATTTCTTCATGAACACCACCATTTTTAAATATATAATATTGTTTACTCAGTGTTGTTTACTATTGATAAGCATAAATATTGCCACCTTGTGAAAATGTGTAAAACTACAATTTGTTATCAAGGAAAATAAATGGTACTATTTTCAATACAGCATAGTTCCATGACTTAACAATATGTGGTATTGTATCACATATATGTATTGTATGAAAATATCAGCTGTTCCATGACAATTTCTCATAAGATATGTTCTCAACTGATTCCAAATAGTTAATGTCTGAAATGATTTGGCACAATATGGCTCATATAGTTATCCATGTGCCTAGAAATTATAGCAATACAGTGCTGAAGACAAAGGTGTTATGCCTTTGTTTCCAATCTAAGAGTTAGGATGGATTTTTAACTTTTTTAATTATTTCCCTCCAAACAAGTTAATAAAAGCCACTAGTATGCAAGGAATTACTAAGAGTGAGAGAAACATAGACAACAAAAAAAAAAAAAAAAAGATTCAAGGAAGCAGAAGATGATTGCAATTAAATTTTTGAAGATCATAGTTGACAAGTAAGCTGGAAGAGAGTTCCACAAATGAGGAGTGTGGAAGAAACTATTAGCATAGAACTTATGGTTACAACTAGCAATTTCACTATGAAATTATGAGACCTAGCTATCAATCTAGTACTGCACTTAAATTTGTGAAGTTGATGTACCAAAGAAGAAAGCTCATAAAAACAATTACTGTTAAAATATTTCTAGAAATGGTACAGGGAAGCTATGTTACAATGGTGAGAAAATTCCCTTCATCAGACAGGTGTTACAGAATCACAAAGAACTTTACTAAATAACGAAAATCACATCACTTGAAAACTTCCACTTGCAGCAACAACTAAATGGATAGCACTTGTAATTAAAAGGAAAATAATGATATAATCATGATAATTTTCTATAGTAACTTAGACAAAAAGTTGGAAAGGAAACTCCCATCAATATTAGAAAGAGTGATAACAATGGACTTGAGGGACCTATTTTCCTGTAAAACTCTTTTAAGAGAAAGATTTTATAAATTTCAACCAACAATAATGCTAACTATTCTTGTATTATTTCGAACTATTGTTCTCACCTTGCTTGAAATAGATGTTATTATAGACTCAATGTTTCGACCAAGTGCACTTTGGTCATCATCAGGTATCATTGATTGACTGATATGGGATTTCTGTTGATTGTGATATTTTGTCCCCCTTGATATCAGTTGTTCGTTCCTGCTGAATTGGTGCATCACTACCAGATTCAAGGATTAAACACTAGATGACAGTAACACATATAACCAACAATCCCAAGGATTCAAAAACACACCATTAATGCCCTTCATGACAGTGGCATAGTGGATATAGGTGTTACTTATACATGTGTTACTGTCATCTTATGGCCATGAGTTCAATCAATTGAATCAACCAATACAGCAGGAATGAACAATAAATGAGATCAGGTATCAAAATAATCAACAGATATCCCATATCAGCCAACCAATGGACACCTGATGATGACCAAGAGGGTACCCAGTCAAAATGTTGTGTCTATAATAACATCTATATCAATGAAGATGAGAACATTAGTTTGAATTAATACAAGAACATTGGCAATTGCTCTAATTACTTTAATTAAATCTGTTCAACACAAGATGTTTGCTTTTTTTTTTTATTGATGGAACTCAAAATATTCTTTTATGTGCCATCTCCAATCATGGCTCTTCACAGCATTTTATCCTTCTCAGCCCATTTTATGCTATTCATTTGCATTGAATATTATTTTAAAAAAAAACTTTGTCGAATCCCTTTGTAGCAACATAAAATCACTTTAAAAATAAAAATATTATACTTGTATTATTTTGAAATATTGTTTTCTTCTTGGTTGATATAAATGTTATGTATGATGTTAGACAATGGGACACCTGATGATCACCAGTGTTCTTGGTCGAAATGTTGTGTCTGTATTAACATCTATATCAACCAAGATGAGAACAATAGTTTGAAATAATAAAGGAACAATGACAATTACCCATCTCGGAAATGAAATACTAAAGTAATTCTAACTATTTAGACAATGAATGCCAAATGTTTCCTGTATGGAAACGGTTAATCTCACCCTTACCATTCCTTACTTTAAATTTCTTTTTCTTCCAGATGGCTGCTGCTTCTCGATTTGTGCTACTGATCCTTGCTTATGCACTTTTTAGAATACAACATTGGTGGATGGTTGCAGTAAGTTTATCCTTCCTCCTCTTGAATTTATTGTCCAGTGCTTTCATGTTCTTCTAAAATATCCATGTTCCCTAGTGTTTTGTAAGCTTCCAGAGACTGCAAGAGTGATAACATTGAAGCAGAAATTCAAATTCAGGAGACACGTTCAAGAAATCTTCTGGACTATTTTCTACTGTTACTTTTAAAATAGTTCTCTTGTGAGCTAGCACAAAATGTACTGCTCTCAAAGGATAGCAACAAAAGTACATGCTACATTAAGTGTATATACTCCTTTCAAATTTCTCAAACTTTTGGTTAGCACTTAGTCACGTAGTGAAATAGATTTGTCTACTGGTGGGTTGAGTTAAGTTGTTCTATACAGTCTGTGTGAACATTGGTTTTCAGCCTTGGAAGAAGTCATTGTTGAATTTCTTCTCCTTCCAATGCATTTTGTTCATTCGATGTAGTTTGAGCAAAAGCTGTCAACAAAGCACTTCTCCTCAACAATTTTTGAAGATCGATTGCGATTAATGTGCTCTTCATTTGCTGACAAATTTTTTTGTATCTTCTGTGCTTCTGTAAAAAACAACTTTATCCTGTTATAAATGTTTTCACACTCCATGTCATTATAATTTTTTGCCATATAGATAAGACACTAAAGAAAAATCTTTATTTTAACTTTACAGATTGGTTGAGGTTCGTGAACTTTTTTTGAATAAACCTAGGCAATGCCGCTAGAATGTAAATAAAGGCTTGTAACATGGATTCAGAGATGCCTGTCTTTTCTTTGTAAAAATATGGAATTATAACAGTTTCGACACAAGACCAGAGATTGATTTACTACTTAGTTGTAATTTATAAGTTGCCTGAAATATGTTTTTATGCATTCTTGTGGATTTGAATCAATCCATAACCAGGAAAAAAGTGAGAAAAGTGTTTAAATATAAAAATATAAAATAATATTTTCATATTTTTTACAACTAAATAATATAAAATAATATTTTTGTGTTTTTGCAACTAAATTTCTCTTGGCATGCATGAGTATTAAAGTTTTTACAGTCCTTGTTTGTAGTTGTTAAGATGAAAAGAAATGTAATTTCTTCACCTGTACATGTGAGAAAAGAGAGGTAAGAAAGAAAGTGAGGAGGAAAGTGTAAGAAACTTTGCTTATATACTCTTGAAAGGGATCACAGCATGTTTTTTTATTGTCAGCAGGGACACAACCTATTGGTTGGAAAAGGTTAAATATTTATTTTCAAAGCACTAATTTATTAACTGGAAAGTGCGCGAATCCTCCAACTCAAAAACCATTTTTTTGTCATTTGATGTTTGACTGTCTTGCTATTTGTTTATTTCCCTCTTCACAGCTTTTAGTTTTGTATAGGGAAATGAACTCTTTTATTTTCCAGTTACATTGAAAAATAGGCTTGTCACTGATAGGTTTAAGCAAGTTATAACCGTCACTGCTTCCCAGAATGTACATATGTAAATAAAGGCTTGTAACAAACATATCCAGATGCATGCATTTCTCTTCAACTAAAAGTTTTATTGCAGAGTAACAGAATTATAAAAAAGGCAAAAAAAAATGATCTTGCATAATGAAAAATGTATGTATGTATGTATGTGTGTTAAGATACAAGACTAGCATTGAAACTCCTTTTCCTTGTTGGATGAAATGCCTGTGGGTCACGTATATTCTCTGCTAAAAATTAAAAAGGCCAAGTCATGTCTCAATCTCGGCAGGGTATACAAATTTTTTTATCAGATCGATCTTCAACATCTTGATTTCTTGCATGAATAGCTAGATTTGTATGCTGGGTAGAAAAGCATCTCAACTGCTGATGCATATTATTATTGACTGTTGGTGTGTTGGAAACTGTCAGTTTTGACGATTGTTAGCCTGGCATGAATGCTTCCTATTACAAAGATTGATTGCAATTCTTATCTTGGCATTGGGATCTTATAGAGTGAGGTTTATGTGAAGTAATATTTCAGTAATTTCACACTTATTTTTAGGCAATTTAATTTTTTACCACAATATTCCAATCAATCTATTCTACAGCCTTCATCATTATTTACATTGTTCACACTATCGTCCTCATCTTTGTTGCCATATTTATCACAATGTTTCGGCTGTTGTACACTCCAGCCTTCTTCAGGACACATGGCACAGTGGATAAAGGCCAGTTAGAGCCAGTGACGACCCAATAAGTGTGAGTTTAATACCTGGTTAAGGCAATGGAGAATTTGGAGAAGGGAATTAACATGAGATAACTGATAACTGACATCCATTAGACATGGCACGTGGAACTAGAATAGTCTACTCCAGCAAGTGAAATAAAAGATTCAGTTCGACATTCCAACCACCTGAAGAAGGTCAGAGCATACAACGGTCAAAACGTTGTGATAAATATGGCAACAAAGATGAGGATGATAGTCTGAACGATGTATATAGTGTACATAATAACTCATCTCAGAAATATAGACAGAGCCTCCATCATGTGTCTAACAACATAAAGAGAATAATCTCTCTCTCTTTATTTTTTTTATAGCAGTTATTATTTTACAAATTATATACTTGGACCTTTGTGCCTGTAAAAATAAAGCGTTAAAAAGATGGGTTTTTTCCTTGACACTGCTATTATTTTAACTACCTTCACTCCTTGACAATGTTTATTGTTTTAAAAAATGATGATTAGAGTTGTAATAAAACCTAAAAATATGAAAGTAAATTTATACATTTTCTTTGTTCTTGAGAATTGACAACAAAAATAATAAACCACATTTATTAGATTGTTTATTTACATGATTTATTATATAAAAAAACCAGCTAATTGCCAATTGATTCAAACTTTATAAAATAGTAAATAAGGATTTCCTTATAATTGGTTCACATATTTTAATAATTTGGTAAATGTTTATAAATTTATGAATAAAAACATTGTTTTCATATTTATTTCTTTATAAATTGGTAAATGAGAAATATTGTATTACATTAGTTTTAATTATATTAGTTTTTAGAATGTAAATATGAAATTATTCTTGTAAATAAACAATCTAATAAATAGTGTTTAATATTACTTACATTATTTACATTATTTGGACTCTTATCCTCATCTTCATTGCCATATTCACAGCGTTTCGGTCGTCGTACACTCCAGCCCTCTTCAGGTGATTGGAATTTCAAACCAACACCTTTTATTCTGGCCACTGGAGTAGATTGTTCTAGTTCTATGTGCCATGCCTCTTCCAGATATCTCAGTTATTTCCCTTTAACTCAACTCTCCAAATTTGGTTCACCACTGCTGTGGCCTGGTATTGAGCTCACAATTCTTTGGGTCTAGTCAATGGATCTAACCAACGTCTTTATCTACTAGCATAGATATGAATACAATATGGAAACCAGTAATAAGGAGTGCTAGAGAAAAGCAACGAATAACAACAAAAATTGCAATATAATCTCCGGTAAAAAATGAATTAATAATAAAAGAAAAATTGCAATATGAGCACTGGTAAAAAAACATGATTGCTGAGACATTAGGTTTATAAGTCCCAAGAATTCATACACATAGCCCAGTGGAGAAAGATGTTGGCTAGATCCAGTCATCTGCAGTCGATCAGTTTGAAAATTTAGCTGATTGATTGCAGATGACTGAAATTTCCATCAATACAGTTCTGTAAATAATGAAAACTGCAATAGTTAATGGGTTAATTACTCTTCTCTAAATTAGTCTGTTGTTGTCTGATGTTTAATCTTACATGGAATCTTGAAAAATCTTTATAGGCACCATGTTGTGAGAAGCCATGGTCAATTGCAAAATCAATAACAGAACTGTCCCACAAACAGAATTGACAATGTTTACAATAAGCAAGAAAAACAACAGGGCAAGAAAATAATATAAAGCAAACAATATATACAAGGCGAATCAACAGTAATTAGGCAAAGCAACAATAATATGGTTCACAAAAGTTCACAAAAGAATTTGGTTTGACACACAAAAGCAAGTTTGTACAAGCGAACATAGTGTTCTGATTTTATATCAAGACAGACTGGGACTGAGTATGATGAAGCCAAGAACCGGCCTATTTCATTGGCTAGGAAAAAATCCCAGCATGCATTTTTGTGCTTCTGCCTATAAATTAGGGTGGGGCAAGTATTTTTCATTCCAGCATAGATTGGAATTGATAGGTAAATTCTACAGCTTTTCTATCCTTTTTAAAAACAACCCTAACATTGAAAAGCTCATCAAAAGTTAATACTGACAAAACTTTATTCAGACAGCTTAAGGCTATTACATCCATTAATATATGTAATACAAGCAGCAATAAATAAGACAAAAAGAAAACTAGCCAAAAATTAATGACAATGTTTCATGTAAGAAATTTTGACAACTTCAGATTAAAAATTTACAAAATGATTCTCTTAAATATGAAAACCTACATTAAAAATGCAAGTTGTGTGTGATATTGGTTGGGTGTATAGATTGCCTATATTAAAACATGAAAATATTTTATTGTTGCTAAGTGGTTAATAAATACTGCTGTATACATGCTCAGAACCATTTCCAAAACTCTTTTGGATGATAGTGGCTTGAAATGAGAGCCAAATTCCAGTCAGGTTTGTTACATTCACCTACACACAAATATCCTTTGAAAAAGTATAAATCTGTATCTTCTTCCACCAGCTTTGGGTTAAATAGTGGGATTTTTATCTAGAAAAATCATTGTTATTCTGAAAAAAAAATGAATGCAATATGCACTTAAAAAAAAAAAAAAAATCAAATATATTTTGGTCTTAAATAAGTCACAAAGAGTAGATGAGCTGTAAAAAAAACAAAAAACAAATCAATCGATGAACAATCAACCAAAAACTCTTCTTTTCTAGTGACTGAGGACCGATTACAGAACAGTATCTTTCTTTAGAGAAATCTGAGCAGTAAAGTCCAAAGGAATTGGGTAATTTCTCCATTCAGTCAGTTAAGTACCATATATGATACATACTTGGTCAATCATCTCTTTCAATCCATAATTGACTAGGCAAAAGATTTTCCCACAGCAGCTTGCCATTTCTTTCTGCAGTAGACTGATTGCCAACCAAAGATATAAGATCCTGTCTGTCTTGCTATTAAACACATAGCTGTTTGGAGGAGAAATAGATTCTTACCTTTTCCAAGCCTTTTACCTGCCTTAAAATGCAACTTATGGTGGGAATATGGATTCCTTACATTAAACATTTACTTGTGATACGTTTTGTTTTTATGAGATGGGAAACAGATATCAGTTTCTTGAATTCTCTTAAATGTAATTTACCAATGTTTATATCACTAAAATCTTTCTCTTTCTTATTTCAGGTTACTACATTTTCAACGTGTGCATTTCTTCTTGCCAAATGTTTCATATTTAAAGTAAGTGCATTCTTTATTTGTTATTTTCTTTACTTTACTAATGTCCTTTGAGAATAACCCTTGTTTAACCTGTGAAATTTCAAGCATAGATTCCAGAAGAAAATAAATCTTCATTGCAATTTCCTTTATCAGAGACACTGGCAATTTTTAGCCTGGTTCATGGTAGAGCCACATTTGAAGTGTTTACTAAGAGGATTTTGTTTCTTGATTTTATTCTTCTGATAGTACAACCTCTGCTTCTTCTATTTGATCTATTGCCTCTACAGGTGTTGTCTCTCCATTCTTTACCACAATAATACATCTGCTGATTTTTGTAGCCCGAGCTATACATTAGATCTTCTGATTGCACATTACTATTCCTATCTGAAGATTGAGCTAAGTTCACTTCTGTAGTGGAATAAGCATGCAAAAAGTGAAGAAATAATCTTCAAACACAGTGCTACAAATTTAAAATAGATTTTATTATTGAGCGTTTTTCTTTTCAAGTTGAAAGAAACAAGTTATAAAGAACCTCACAAAACAGTCTCACAAAAATATTTTGTTTTTGTTGTTTACAACATGACAATAAATTGTGTTAGTATGATAGACAAAAACAAAAAGTGCATACTTAAGGAGAGTGTCATGTATTTACATTGTTTTATGAATGCATGTAATTTTCCAGCAGTCAGTAAATGCATACTGTGTTATCACTGCTACTAACATTGTTGTTTACCTAACTCTGTTCATATGTTTTTTTGTGTTGCTTAAATTACTTTAAAATCACAAGGTTATTGCAGAAAGTTACTCGATAAAATATTTGAAAGGTTGAGTAATTAATTATATGAAATGTGTGAGAATTCAGTTTGTATACAACAACAAATAACCAACCCTGATCAAAGACTTACAAAAAAACTGAAAACTAAACTTCATGAATTTACATGATTTTATTTATAATAGTGAATAGGCTCCAGAAAACTAAAAGTTATATTACTAAACTCAGAAGTTTATTGGTTAAATATTTTCCTAATTTTTAAATAACTACTTTTCAAAGAAAAATATTGTTGATCATTTTCTAGAGTGAGATCTAAAATTTTGTAACAGATAACACACATGTGGTCATCTGAAATTTGAAGTGTTAGAAATAATGTAACTGATTGGTTAATAAAAGTGAATATGAAAATTCAAATTAGGGCCTACTTTTTGCACAAAAATGAATTGAGGTTTTTGGTGGTATTAAATCTATAACAATGTTTCACATATCTACTGGTTTAGACTTTATTTGATTGCTGGAGATGAAGTACTCACTAAAGTCCTTGGTATAACAACCCTCAAATGTAATTACCCTCATCTTAGGCACATTGTATTTAAAAGTAAAATTTTTTGTACTTTCTTCCACCTCGTTTTATTTTGTAATGTTTTCAGTATACAAAAGAAAAATCGGCTTGAAAATGAGTTGGAATATGAAAACTGAGTTGAAACTCTTGTTTTATAAATGTTTCTCTAACGGAAAAACTGAAGATGTAATATTTCTCATATGGAGTCATCTTGATGGTCTCTCGGTGCTAACAATATCATGGGGTCATTTTGCCACCAAAAACCAATAAAAGGAGTTAATCATACCAACCTACAAATAAAGTCATGAGATCAAAGAAATACAGAAGAAGTCGAAACATGGCAGATTGAATAATGTTATGGAGGAAACTTGCGTACTCACTCAACAAGGAAAATGACCTCAAGGTGGATGTGTGCTGATTTGTCTTTGTTTGAGTATGCAATTTTTTTGGAGAACTATCTTCACTGATATCACAATATATGCAAATTCATTTTTAACTGACCAATGGTTGATGTCCCAAGGTAATAAAAGCCTGGTATTGTCCATTGGAGGGTGAGTCACTATGTGATACATTTGGCAAGTTGAGTAAGTTACAGCATTGGACATTGACTTCTGATGAAAAACTTTATCACAGAGGACTTTAACTATTGATAACTTTGCTACTTGTGTCTGGTATTTATTTATTTTTTCATTTAAGTACTATGAGTCATGGTAAGGAAGAGAGGTTGAATATGGTGTGCATTTCCTAAGTTTGCATATACAAAATAAGGGCTTATAATATAAATATATAAGGATTCAGCTAAGAAATAGGGGATTACTTAATTTAACATTTATGCCAAAAATTGTGAAAGAGTAAAAGTTAAAGCATGGTTCTATATTGTCTTAGAAAACATACAAGAGAGTGAGATAATAAAAGCTTGTTTTGATCAATGTATTTCAGCTGGTGCTTCTCCTACCTTCCACAGGTGTAATCTATGTCATTTGCTGTTATATAGGAACAAAGTGTCACTGTTGACACTGGAGTTTGAACACAGATCACCAGAGAGCAAACACAGGCGATCCCATTTTGAATAAGTAGATCATGTGATGGTAAAGGAAATGTATATATGGGAATTAGTGTGACATCTAAGTAATCACTATACGGATTACTATTCAGTGGTTACTTTTCGAGTGAGCATTATCAAGCAAGTACTATTAGTGCAAGGGTTATTCAAAGGCATCTGACACCAGTATTGTTACTATAGTTGTATCTGTCATTACAAAATCTCAACTACAACAAGCATTACGAAAATGACAAGTATTTGTTGACCTTACATAAGTGGCAATGAGTGTTCGTTTACATCACAAAACTTGCAATAATCTTCATAATCTTTGACTAAAATCTTTCCACCATTCCAACATTTTCTGGTTACCACTACTTAGTCCTATTGGTCTGTTGCTGGACAATTATGTTTATGTGTGTCATAAAATAGGCTAAAAATAGACTGGAAGCTTGATAACTAGCAGTCTGTTTCCTAGACAGAAGCAATTCATTTTACTCGGAGAGCTAGTGTTGGTGTCAACTGACGTAAATTTACATAATATAAACATATAACATTACCTCTTTTGATTAGTCCTGAGTATTATGATAAACTACATCTGGTAGCAAGGCTTCTGATTGGGAGATTGTAGGTATTGAGAAGCATGGAACCACCTCTTAATTGCTGTTGTTCCTAGGTCCAACCTGATCCAGGGTGGTAGTACCTGTTAGGGTCATAGCTATGGGCAAATAGTGAAGCCCCAAAACTAAAAACACTATGTAAATATAAAATTACATTTTTATATTAAAAATACAAGCAAAACATTTTTATATAAAAAATATTACCAACAACACCTATTGATAGTAAAATTACCAACAATAAATGTTATCTGTAGTTGAAGACACAAATGTGTTCAAAATATTTAGATTTCAATATTAAAAAAAACCTAAGGAGGTTGATATGCCGCTAAACAAAATCCACCAAACTCTGTGGCATTAAATCTACTCCACCTACCAGTGTAATTTCAAAAGATGGGTGCCAGTTAGAAATTACTGTTCTAATTGAACTTGTTGCAAAAATTAGGGCACAAATCAACATAAGTTAAACACTATTTCTTTATTAGACTGTTTATTTACAAGAATAACATTTAATATTAATATTTTTTTTTCTCAAAAAAAAAAAAAAATATGCCAATCCAGTTTCATATGTTTGAGTTTTATTGAAATTCTAAAAATAGCTTTATAAATTAATAAAAATTGGCAAGGAAGTATACAGTAATAGCAGTGTAAAGAAAAAAAAGTCCTTTTGACACCACATTTCTTTGCAGGTGTGATGTTAAATTTGTGTGATGTTAAATTTTGCCAACTAAAACAGTGATTGAAACATCAAAGATGATGATGTTAATGCAAATAATTTGTGAAATTGCAGGAAATAATATTTTGAGAGATGACTTTCTATTAAATTTATCTGAGTTAAAAAAAAAAAAAGAAAGTAATTTCTTTTTAATCTGTTTTTACAGTTTTCACGGAAAAATAATAATTCTAATCCACTCAGCTATGCCTTACTGCTTGTATCCTTTGTGATTTGTTGGATTGAAACGTGGTTGCTTGATTTTAAAGTCCTGCCACAAGAAAAAACAAGCCAATTAAGAGGTAAGTGACTTTCTTATATCATAAATCAAGAATTTGGATTTGAATAATCAGTTCTCTCTCTCTCTCTCTCTCTCTATATATATATATATATATATATATATATATATATATATAATGTGTTTGTGTGTCTCTCTCTCTCCCACTATCACTCTATCTCTGTCCCTCTCTCTCTCTCTCTCTCTCTCTCTCTCTCTCTCTCTCTCTCTCTATATATATATATATATATATATATATATATATATATATATATATCATTTATTTCTTTCTATATCATTATATATTATCTCTCTGTATGGCTGTCACCGTCTCTCTATATATCTATCATTGTTTATTGCTATATTTATCTCTCTAATTCTCTCTCTATATATATGTATAACTCTAATTCTCTCTCTCGTATATATACACACACACACGCACACACACACGTACATACATGGTGGTTGCCAACTCGTGTCTGATCACAGCCATTACAACATATCTTTTTGGAGAATATCTACTAATATTCTGAGCAAATCTGACTCTTCAGCCCAGCAAGGGACCTACACCTTCTGGCACAACCAGGGCACTTAAGAGATCCAAGTGGGTTGTACATTATCATGCAATTTAAAATGTTGTATGAAACTGCTTCTGGATCTGCATATCTTACCACAAATATCACATTTCAATTGCTGGACATCTACAGTTTTATAGCCAATTGCCACCTTCTGTCAGTGTGCTCTCAAATGACTCCTTAGAATAACCAATGACAAACACACTCTGCCACAATCTGTACACATCAGATCGAGTTATATATATATCCGGGAACAAATAAATAAAGCAATTTCCACACCTAGAGAAGACACCCTAATGTACAAGATTAAAAATAAACCCAGACACATCCCTCTAGTATCCACTTTCAACCCCACTCTGCCTCCACTATCCCAAATAATCAAAAGTCACTGAGAAATACTACATCTCAAACCAGACCTAAAAAAATTGTTTGAGGAACCCGGCCTTCTAACATATCGTAGACCTAAGAACCTAAAAGAAATCATAGGTAGTAACCACATTTCAGGGGACATGGTAATCCATAATAAACCAACAACAAAAACAACAGGATTTTCCCAACCATGTAACAACAAAAGAAGCTTATGCTGCAACCACATTAAACACACAACTTCATTCACTAGCTCAGTCACTAAATCTACTTTCAAAATCTACCATGGCTCTAACTGTAGAAGTCATAACATAATTTACCTCTTAGAATGCACACTATGCTAGAAACAATATGTAGGAAAATCTGAATGGCCCTTTCACTACAGAATTAATAATTATCACAATCAAATTAAGTCGACTCCCCATGAAAGATTATTACCTGTAAAACAACATTTCCACCTAGAAAAACACGATTTTAAAATCCATGCCAAATTCACTATAATTGAGAGAATAGAAAAGTCCAGAGCAGATAACATTAGAAAGATTTTAGAGTTCCATGAAAATAAGTGGATACAACGTTTAAAAATGCACTATCCAGCCGGGCTTAACCATAAATTTAACAATATAGATAGTATTAATATATAACCCTACAAATCAAAACCTACCCACATTCTCACCCACACAAGACAGATATGCTTACAGAGGTGTTGAGGCCTCACACTTATACACACACCCACATGAATATATACACTTACGCACATCATACTCACTCACTCTCTAATGAGCCAAATAATAACACTCACCCATAGTAATATACACGCTTACACACATACTCACTCACTCTCTAAGAACCAAATAAGACACACACACACACACACACACACACACCCTTTCCAGGAACCAATAAAACTGTCAAAATGACCAAGGGAATTCAGAGTAGCATGAATCTCTCCAGCTCTTATCTCAAATAACAACTTAAAAGAGACTGTTTGACCAACACAAAGACTGACCAAAATTTGCATTAAAAAAAAAAAAAAAAATGAAAACTAGAGACAAAAATTCATTTTCTCCATCAAGACATTCATTTCTGTAGTTCACTGCTACCAGCAAGCAGAAAATTATTTTTCTCCTGGTGATGGCCAAAACTAGTCGAGGAATCTAAATGAAATAATAATAAAAACGAAGGAATATTAATATACAAGCCAGTGTGTCTGAAGATTTTAATTTTTTAATATTTTTTATTCAATATATATATATATATATATATATATATATATATACACACACACACACACACACAGAGATATCTATCTATATATATATATATACTCATATGCGCACACATACACACACACACACACACATATATATATATAAATTAAAGTTATGGTTTGAACTTCCAATGTATATCACCTGAAGTTCGGAGTGTACAACAGCTTAAACAAGACATTATCTGTATAAAAACAAAACATGGATCCTAATTACCATAAATGTTATGAAAACTAAAAAAAAAGTCAGCATTTTATTTGTAATGCTGCAATGCAATAATCCTGCAACAAGTCACCATTTTGCTTTCTGAAATTTTCCATTTGTGCCAAGTCACAGATAAAGGATACTTAATCTATGTGTGTGTGTGTGTGTATATATATATATATATATCATACCTTTTTACATGTGGACAAAAATGATTACCCACTACAAAGATGCATTCTTCTTTCAATGCCTTAGTGCATCTTGGCTGGTGGGAACTACTGAGCCCTTCTTTGAATTAATGCTGTGAACATTAGAATTTATATTATTCTCGTTCTCATTACATATGGATGGATATATATATATATATACACTTGTGTAGCATGAAAATTTTATGGACCTAATTTTCAAGCTAATTTTAAGGGGGTCACATCATACACAAGACTGAAAATTAGCATATGTACTGCTGGCCCTGGCTCTACCATTGACCAAACTATATATCCATTTACTGTAGTCAAATTAGCTTGAAAATTAGGTCTTCCCAGGTTTCATGGTATGCAAGTGTATATAATGTTTTATATATATTTATATATATCCGATCATCATCCACCACCTGATGAGATGTCTAATTAGACATTGAAACAAATATGCATTTTTGTTGTGGTAACTTGAATGTTCCAATATTACAGTTTATAATAAATATCTATTGCTCTATTCTTGTATTGAGCCCTTTTTTTTCGTTCTTTTACATTTGTGTGTGTATGTATGTATGTATGTGTGTGTGTATGTACATATATATATATATATATATATATTGGGCACTTGTGCTCATCTTTATTGCCATATTCACAAAATTTTTGCTGCTGTACACTTTGACCTTCTTCAAGTAATATACAATGAAATCTTGAACTGAACCCTTTTAGTCCACAGGAATAGATTGTTTTAATCTAGATTAGTACAATTTTTTTTACCAGAGCTCTTATTACAATTGCTATTATTGTTGTTTTTCTCTAGCTCTCTGTATCATTGGTTCCCATATTGTATTCATGTCTATGCTTGGTCAGCATAGAAAATTTTTGTGGCCTAGCATATGTGCTGATTCCTTAAGTTTTCATGTTTTCCAGCAATATTCTCTACTACTTTAGCGTCATACCACAGAGGACAGTGATCTCCCTTTTCCCTCGATATATGGTCAGCCAGGCCTGATTTTTTTTTTTTATTTCTCCTTATGTTACAACTTTATTGTGTTCTTGCAATCTTAAGGACTGTGTGTAAGCCATCATGTACAATTGTGACAAGAAATATAAAGGAGAAACAGGCCGTGATCAGAGAGACAAATGGTTACTGAGACATTAGTTTAATAAGTCCTAGAAATTTGCTCACTGATGTTCCCAAGGATAAAAGTGTTCGTAAAGTAATCCAAAATTGACTTGATGGAAAGAGTTGTGAGTTCAATACCTGGTCACAAGGGGGAGAACAAAAACTTGGAGAGTTGAGTTACTAAAAGGAATTTAATTGATACTGAGATATATGAAAAAAAAAAAAAGCTTGGGATGTTGCTATCAACCCAATAACCATTAGAATAATACAATAAGCTGGAAATACCTGTCCTTGCTACCCATAATTCTCCATTGACCAGTATGTATAAAAAAGCAAGCCACCAAATAGCACACATTGCCAAAAATTGTGTTCAAACATGGAACACTTTTGCCACTCTGTATTGACCTTTGATATGACATGGCTAGATAATCAGTATATTCAAATTGGATACCATGATTTTATTGCTAACTCCTGCCTGCCTGACTAATCTCAGATTGTCAACAACAGAAAAGAAGAAACATATTAAGTGATACCAAGATCACCGAAAGACTGTGATGGAATGACAGTCTTGTAGATATTGTTGGGATGCTCTCAGTCAGAGGCAATGATGCTTTGGTCCTGAAACCATGCCTGACCCCATGTCCATTATTTAACAAAAACTTAGCAGTAGTTGTATGAATTTTTTTTTTTTTTTTTTTCTCTGAAGGCCTTAATTTAACAACTGAAGACTGGAAATTAACAAAAGTTTTCTTTCCTCCAATCGAATTTTAAATTGTGTTTTTTTTTTTTTTTTTTTTTTTAAACTTTAATGAAAAATGTCACTATTTCTCCTTGTATTTCCTCCATATCAATATTACTGTATGATGTCTCATCACGCACTCCAGGACAGTCATTGATTTTTTTTTTTTTTTTTTTTTTTTCTGCCTTTATCAGCCTTGTGATTGTAGTGATACTCTGACAACAGGAATTTCCATGGTGTTGGTTAAGCAACAGTTAGTGAGTGAATGCTCTCCTATTTGCAAAGCTTGAATGATTGCAAATTATTAAGAATTATGGCAACTTTTAAATAAATGAAAAAAAAAATAGAAACAAATTGTGAACATTATGTTCATGTCAGTTGTGGACTGGAGCAGGAATTGGCTGGTTAACTTTAATGCCTCGAAAACAAAACTGCTCTTTATTACTCACCAGAAAGAACCATCCCTACCTCCCATTAGAATATCTGACGCTCAACTCCATGAGAGCACCTCTTTGCCACTGCTCGGTCTCATTATCTGCTGACCTGAGATGGAACAAATACATTGTGTCAATAGGTTCGTCAACCGCAAGGAAAGTTGGCTCCCTGTGCTACGCCAGGAAATTTTTCTTGCCAGAGTCAATCCTTCAAATCAACTATTTGCCCTTGCATGCAGTATTGTTGCCATATATGGTTTGGAGCCCGTTCTGTTTGTCTCAAGGTCCTTGATAAAATCCAAAGACAGATATGCAATGTAATTGGCTCTGATCTGGCATCTCGCCTGCAGTCACTCTCTCACAGACGTGACATTGCCTCCCTCTGTCTTTTTCACAAATACTTTCACGGTAACTGCTCCGATGAGCTGCTTTTGCTGGTTCCAAGACTTCATCAATTTAAGCATTCAGCTAGGCTGTCATCTCGCTCTCACCCTTTCACTGTTGAAACTGTTAAATGTAGCCGTCTTTTCTACTCCAATAGCTTCATGTCTCGCACTTCTCGCCTGTGGAACTCCCTCCCCATTTCTTGTTTCCCTGATAGCTATTATTTCTAACTATTTAAATGTAATGTCAACCAACATCTCTAGATGCCCTCATCTATCTCCTAACCTTCTCTTCATCCTTTTCTCTATCACTCCTCTTTGCTCTCACTCCAACTCTCTGTAACCCTTGCTTGGGGTGAAATGCTATAAAAAAAAAAAAAAAAATTATATATCACAAAAATAGAACAAATTGTGAACATTATGTTCACAGTTTGTTTCCTTTCTTATTTAAATCTGTTTTGCTTTTGTTTGTTTTTTGTTTTTTTGGTGGGGGGGGGTCTATAAATCTTTTATTATTATTTTAATTTTAAAAAGCTTACTGAAAATATGAAACTCAAAAAAAACAATTGATCGTACGAGTTTCCATTTCCTAAGGGACGTAAATCTTAAATGCATTCAAAAATTTCAAAGGGGGATAATATTTACGCGGCGGGTAAAACCTACTTCGATAAATTTTACTTTTTAGCTTGTTGCAAGCAAGTAAGAGAAAATATGATGACAAAGCACTAAGCAGTAAATTTAAGTACCTTGTTTTCGTTTACCCTAATAAATTACTGTACAATTTGTATGAAATTTATTTGTAATAGTCTGAATTGCCTTGATATTATTATTATATTAGTCATTTTTGACGAGTATTCCTGTCGTGACCGCCAAAAAGGTTTCTAAGATGAAAAAAGATCTCAAAATTGATAAAACCAAGTTTTATCATCAAAATCTTTAAGAGTAAAGACCAAAATATTTTTAGTACTTTATTAATTTTTTTAATCCTTTCTAGCACATTCGAAATTTTGTTTAAATTTTATTATTTTGCGTCAGCGGTGAGCTAAAAATTAATATGGGAAATTTTTGCGGTTACATACATTGTTAGAAAATTGCAAAAATCAAATAATTGTCGGATGTTAATGAATTTTTCAGGAATTATCAACAAAAGTATTAAATTATTTTTTAATATTTTTTTTATTTTTATTTTTTTTAAATCTTGGTAAAAATATTTTTTTTTTATATTTGCTGTTACCCCCACTTAATTTTATTTTTATGAAATTAAATTTTGATCTGAATATTTTTTTAAATTGGTTAAAAATTGGAGAATTTAAATCAAAACTTTTTTTTTTTTTTTTTCCAAACAGTTTATTAAAAATCTGCTCTGAATAGTAAAATAAATTAAAAAAAACACAAAACTATGACATTATTTAATTAGAAAAGCTTTTAATTGCTTTTATAAATAAGATATTTTATGGACACTTTTTTTTGATGAATAATGATTTTTTACAAGAATTGTTTTCATAACAGTTTCTTTTCTTTTCTCACTTGTTGAACTCTCTTCTGGCTCAATGATTTCCAGTCAACTTTAATCTTCAAAAAAATGCCATGTTGTTCGTTATCTACTACTGTCTTGATTCTTTTTCATTTATTGTTCTCTCTCCTTAATAATATTAATAATGTTTTTCTTTTTCTGATATCCTTTTACACTAAGTAACCCCTTGTGTCTTAGTGGCTTTACTGTCTTGCTTGGGGTGAAATGATTAAAAAATAAAATTATCAAATTCAGCATTAAATAACCAAGAAAAGGTTGATAAGCTATAAAACAAAACAAAAAATATAGTCTTTGCTGCTGGTATCATATCACCCAATATAACCTGTCACATGTTACTTGGATAGGTACTGCCAAGTAACTCTATTGCTCTGAGAAATACCATGAAGGAATTAGTATGGTACTCTAATGATCTATTTAATGGGATATTTCATCTATATATAATCTTTTGTCTATCTCCACATCTAATCTTTGTCTTACTTTAAATTCACCCACATAAGTTGTCTTTTTCTCTTCAGAAACTTTTTTTTTTTTTTTTTCTTTAATACTCTGTCTCTATCATCTAAAAATAAAAAATAATCTTAGGTGCTCAATAAAAAAGTTGTTGCGGAGTCTTAATAGAAGTAGTATTTTTCTCAATATGCAATAAAGGAGAATATTAATAAAAGGAAGTTTGGAAAATCATTTAATGGTAAAGAAGAGCAAAATTAATAAATAAAGTAGTTTTAGTAATTTCAGGAGTCAGAAAATTTCCTTTTTTTAAAAAAAAAAAAGAAGAAAGCGCCCCCCCCCCTGATGAGTACCTAAAATGATACAAATAATAGTTCAATCATATCAGCAAGACTTGTATATTCCTTCTCTAATTTTTCAATGTATCCCTATTCCTTATCTATTATAAGAAATTGTTTTATAACTAATGTTTTTGTGAAAAATATAAATTTAATTTACAAAAACTAACTTTTTGTGCAAAATAAAATAAGTTTTCCTGAGAGAGAAAATAGAGAATGCCATCACTCTTATCCCAAATATCAAAAAAGGCGTATGCAATAACAAACAAGACTCAGAATTACATCATGAAATTGAAGAGCCCAAAACATTTTTTATACAGATATAAAAAAATATAATAAAGTACAAATTTTACAAAAAAAAAAAAGCTTACACAAAAATGTCCTTTTCTGTGCTTTAATATGAACAAGGTAAAATAACAAAATTATAGAAATAACTAGCAGCATGGCCCGGCGTTGCCCGGGCTTGATTCAAAAATTGTACAACTCGTACAGCAATCGCTATCACTTGACTTAAAATATTTTTGCCCTTCCTTGCCTTTAAAGGAGTGCCTTTTGTCGTGCTGATGTTGCTACATGCCTTACCTCTTCCCTATCTCACACTGCAAATTTTTTCTAAGCTCTATACTAAACATTAAATCTGTTACGAAAAAAGAACTAAACAAAATGAACACAAAACGATCAGCTTTAAAAAAGGACTTGTAACTGGAACAACCGAATGAAAAAAGAATGTTAACAACAAATACTTTTTCACACTCAACCCAGTTCTGTGGAATCAGAATCAATGTTGAGTTTAAGCAAGCAAATGAGCCAATTGGAGTAAAGTGCCATGCAGATTTTAATTTTTCCCCACTTGTGACGAATGCAGTTATCGATTTTTTTTTTAATTTTTTTTTTCTATTTAACATTGTTGGCTCTCATGCTGGCCAATAGAATCTTCCTGCCTATTCGTGGCAGCCAGCTATAAGCTCTAACTCTGGCCAGTAGAAAATGGCTGCAAACTACATGAAAACTTCCGTAGAAGCATGAAAAAAATCGATTATTTCCACTATTGATGGGAGTTGGGAAATGCAAAGTTGGTCTTGGCCTTCCCGTTAACTTGGAGCATGTGCATGTAAATTTTGGTGCAAATCTATTGGAAAATTGTGCACACACACACACACACATCCTGCCTTTTATAGATAGAGATTGTCTCTAAAAAAGATTTACATTATAAATTTTTTCCAATTCATGAAAGAAAAAAACTAATTTGAGAAGCCGATACAGAAACAGCTAAAATTAACTAGAAATTACTCTTAGAAAATGAGACATGCACCCACCTAATAGATAAATGAAAACGCCTACATGTATTTTCCTCAAGATTAAATATGATTCAGTTTTCTTTCTGTTTGGTTTTCATGTGGTTCACTGGGTTTCTGCTTTTGTTTTTCCTTTTCCATGAGTCTCATGGAAAGTTTTACATTATAGTGAAATGTCTTTTGTCAGTTTAATTTTTAAGAATGCCAAAACCTTTTTACCTTTTGCTCTGATGGCAAATTTCACATGATGAAGTTTATAAACCTTCCTGCAGCCAGCCAGCCTCATCCCACCTTTGACGTATCACTCCATTCTACCCACTGAGGTCTAATCCCTCCTGCCATCTAACCACATTTTGCCATTCATCCACTGACCCATCTTAAATGTAATGAAACCAGCTTCAATGTTAAATTTACAAGGACATAAACGACCCTTTTCATATGAGGGTAATATATTTTTTCTGAATTTGAAAAAAATGAATTCCCAATAATCCACCATGACAGTTATTTCTCGCGGTCCTCTTTAGAGCCAATTCTAAATAAACTTTTATGCAAAAGGAAACAACTTTTGCCAAACTATCTGGCTTTTTTTTTTTTTTTTAAAGTAAATATATAAGACAAACTCAAATGATTTCTGATTTATTTAATCAGACTATTTAATGATTATTATTGTTTTATACTGCAGCAAAATTTATTATAATATGCTAGCAGTATTTACCTTCATTCCTGTCCACTATCAATCTTTTCTTTTTTTTTTTTTTTTAACTTCAATGTCACTCCGACAGTAAAATGAATTTCAATGTCACTCCCATGGTAAAACGAATTTCAATGTCACTCCTACAATAAAAATTTATCTATTATAGTAATCCTCTTGTGTCCAGAATACTTGAATTAATTTCTGATCTGGCCACTTATAATTCTATGTTTGTATTGTTTTTTTAATTCTCTTTTTATCCAATGCATGTCTATTGTAAGTGGGGAGAGTAACAAGTACTTTTAGGACAAATTGAAATCATTACTAAATATATTTGCCTACATACAAACTGCACTTATGAAATATATATGGAAAGTCTGCAACTGTTATGAATATCTCAAGGACAAGTTGCACTGCATTGCTGAACAAAAACGAGCAATTGCTAATGTAAAAAAATAAAAAACTTAACTTTAGTCCAAAAATGGACCAAAAGAAGTGACATCACAAATTTCAACCTAAAACAAAATCAAAATAGGCACAAATGTTCCAAACAATAAAAAAAAAAAATGTAAATCATGTTTTTAAGCCAATGAGAATACAAGTTGCCAATAAAAAATAAAACAAAAAAAAACTTTCACATGAACTTGTTTCAGGATGAGAACTATAAGATGAACAACTGTATAAGCTTCTCTTGGGTGCAAAGAAAACCAGTCTTAGGTACCTCCATTTTTTTGCTAAAAGAAAACAGCATAGCATGATGAAAAAAAGGGTTCCAAACTTAATAAAAACAAAGTTTTATCATCAAAATGTTTGTTATTATTAATAGAAAAAACCAAATTGTTGAATTGAATTTGAATTTTTTTAATCCTTTCTAGCATATTCAAAATTTTGGTTAAATATCTTTTTTTTTTTTTTTTTTTTTTTTTTTTATGTCACTGGTTGACATAATATTTACAATTAGTGTTTCAGCACCTTTTTTCAGGTGAAAAACACCTTGATTTGTAAATTGCAAAAATCAAATATCAGATTTTAACGAAACTTTCAGGATTTATTCACAACTGAATGAAATTATTTTTTTTATTTCTTTATTTTTGTTTTGTTTTTTTTTTTTTTGTTTTTTTGAAAATCTTGGTAAAAACATTTTTTATTTACTTAATTTCATGAAACTGAGAAATTAAATTTCAATCTCAAAATTTGTTTTATTAGTTAAAAGCAGGATTTCTTGAACTATCATTTTTTTATCCTTTGTAAAATAGGATACCAAAAATCTGTTCTGAATCATAAAAATAAAAAATGCAATAAAAATATGACATTATTTAATTACAAAAGCTTTAAATTGCTTTTATAAATAAGATTTATTAACAACACTATTATCTTAAGAAAGAAAAAAAAAAAAAACACCATCAGCAATGTAGTTATCACTTAAATTTCCTACACATCACATAAATAAAACAAAAGGAACTTCACACTTTAATTGAATATAAAATATTATATTCAACTCTGTTTTCCTAAAACTACATCACTTACTCATATATATTACATGTAAAGTGAACATTGTTCTTCAATATATTTTAAACAGTTTTGAATTCAGAAAAATCTTCACGTATTTACTGTACAAATGACCTATTTGACTCTAGAACAAATATCTCATCAATTTCTTTTCAAGTCTTGACTTTTTCTCTCACTACTTTAAATTTTACTGCTAGGTAAGAAAAAAAGGGGCCTGATTAGTTCATTACAAAACTTCCTTACTACTACAGAATTTAGTAAACTAAAACTACTATAGATTATCTTAAATATTTGTAGTTAGAAATTGCTTACTATAGATATAGTTAGTTATCAATCAATTATTAAAGATTAATGATATTTCTGCTTCAGATGTAATTTGCCAACCAACCAATCAAAGACAACTTTATTGTAAGGGCATGGACTGAGAATCCTATGAGATTATTCATTCAGCAGTGATACTCCATTGAATGAGCTTGTGTATTGTGTGACAAATATGCATCTAGTTTTAAGCAAAAACTTGGATATTCATGTAAAAATATTTGACTGATTGAAAAGGTTTCAGGAATGATTTAATGATCAAAGAACAGATAAAATTTTGCTAATAAACTTGGGTAGAAATTCATTGAAAATCCATATGAAAATTTTGGACAAAAGAAGGCTACAATCAAAGGAAATTAGCAATCGACAGTGTAAGTGTGATAAGATATGGGGAATCCGAGGACTGTCCAGAAAGTATCTTGTCATCATGAACACCTTGACTGCTCATTTTTCATGTCTTGCACAAGATTCCCCCCCACAAAAAAAAATTGCATCACACAAGTTTAACAGCCCCATGAGAGTTCAGAATTAGCTCTCTGCAACTTATTTTTCCAAAGCTAAAATCTCTGCTAAAAGCGGTGGATATTTCGGACTGTTTTGAAAAGTGAGAGGGATGCTTGTGTGTGTGTGTGTGTGTGTGGTCCCAATGGGGGAGTACTTTGGAGTTGATTAAGGCACCATAGCTCAAGGTAGGCTATTTTATTAATATTAAATAGCTGGATCAATTCTGCACAGTACTTGTTACAAAAATGATGGGTCTAATATGATGGTATTATTGATAGGAGGCTGACCAGCAGGTATTAGAGATGTATAAGTTGAGCACTTATGGACCATAGTAAAAAAAATACAAAATTAAAATAGTCAATTAAAAGATGCATTTAACAAAAAATCATTTGCTTTATTAAAATTGTCTTTACTAGTTCTCTACTTGTTTCTCTGATGGAAAAAAATGATCAAATTTCAAATCTAAATTGTTTTTCAATTTAAAATACTATATTTACTAGAAAATATATTCAGTTTAAATACAGAAGGGACATTAAAAATGACTTCAAAGCACTGCACATTTTGGCCTATACTCTTTTCGTGTTAACCAGCACTAAAGATCTTTCACTGTAAGTAACAGAAAGAAAAACTAACTACCATTATTTATTTTATTTCGCAGCTATACACATATGTCAGCAAAGAGACAGTTTCAACATGAAGCTGTTGATAAATATATTTTTTTAATGATTTTATTGCTCATCCCAAGGTATGGGTTGTCTAGACTGAGTAGAAAGGGTGATGTATTATTCCAATGTCATTTCAAACTCAATCAAATTATGTGTGTATGTGTGCTTGTACATTGCATGGCACAAGCATATGTAAGTTACACACACAACACAGCGATCACATATATGAATGCAGTGTCACATGCACATAGTGTGTGATGGACAGAGGATCAGCTCTTATTTTATATGAATTAATTCCTAATATTGATCATTTGGTCTCTTTAAAATTTAAAAATGTCTTCTTTTTTTTTTTTTTTTTTTTTTTTTTTTCAAATCAAAAAGTCATAAATTAGCTTATATCAAACTTAGAACCAAATTTAGATTATTGATTCATTCATTCATTTTATACAATTTATCACACTTTTGCAGGTTATTTAAACCCAGAAAATATTTTTTACATTGTAAGAATTTTTTTTTTTTTTTTTTTTTTTTTCAACTAATGTTCACCAAATTTTAAAGTCCAAGAGCCACTCAAGTTAGAGGGTTACTGTGTGGAGTTGAATTAGCATAAGAAAGAAAAACCATTAGGAGTATAGAGCTGAAGTAGTCTTTAGAAGGAACCAGAAACCCAATTCTAAACAGGAAACAAGGGATAAATCTCTACTCCTGTTTAAAAGACCAGGTACTGACCATGTTCGATGTTGCTTAACTTTGGTGATCATACAGGAACCGACATTTCACTGGAATATGGCCATAAGCCTAAATTCATATTATGTGAATGAGGAAAGTCTTACCTGTCATTAGCATTGTATTCACTTTTCATTAATGAAATTCTTCATTGCAAATTTTTTCTTAAGTGTGTCTTTGAATTCATAACAATTGGCTTTTGAAAGTAAACTTTGCCTGCACTTTCTTTCTTAGGGCAATAATAAAAAAAAATAGAGATTTATAGAAATTATGACTTCTTCCAGCAAGATATGTTGATAGAGAAATAAGACAGTATTAAAAATTGCTCATCTTAAGAACTTCAGGCAGACAAACCAGCCAAGATATCCTATATTCAACTCATCTTAATCTCCAATCGGTTGCCACTAACCAATCAAATTGCCAGATTATAATTTCTTTGTACTTAATCACCAAAGAGAATAATCTAGTTGAACAGAATCAGCACATTTGTAAATACTGTTAAAATTGCCAACAGGCCACAAAAGAACTGTCTTGTTTGCAGTGAAATTGTTCACTAAAATTAATAATCATTTTTATTCCAGTTTGAAAACTGTTTAACAATTGCTAATAAGAGAAGCAAGTTTTTTTCATAATGAAACTTGCCTGCTTTTTGATGAGATGAACAGATAAAAATAGTATATGAAAATTTAAAAAAGAGGAATAAATTTAAAACTTGTAAAAATAAAATTTGCTAGCATCTGTTTTTTATTTTATAATCCCCCACCCTTTACAAGGCCCAAGAGCCAGTCAACATTGACAGTTACTGAATGAGATAGTTGCAAGTGTGTAAAGGAAGATGGAAAAGGTGCATAGTATAAAGATATGTAGGATACATGACATTGACCCTAGACTTGAAGAGGTTAAGATTGTAGTGATCAGGGAAGCATCCTCTCAGGAGTAACAGTTCTGAAGAAGAAGCTGTTTGAGTAGAACTTCCTCCTTACCAAAGGAATATGAAGAGAATGGGGATGATTAGCCACCATAAATGTGGCACGGCAGGTCCTAGCTGTGAAAGTCTGAACTGGTAGAACTAAGGAATGTGGTTCATTTGAACATTTGTAATAGCAATAGTGTAGTAAGAAGCTAGCAATGTCTCATCTGTGGGGGAAAAGTGTTGCAGTATGGAAAATAATTCATCACCTACAAGGAAAATGAGGACTGGGCTAATACCCCATTTTTGGTCCTGATCTGACTCTTGTAAAGATAAAGCATGGCAGTATGAGTTTTATTATCTTATGTTTATGATTTTCTCTTGTCCTTTGCCTGTGTCTTCTCATAATTTTCCTTATCCCTTCCAATCTGGGTTGCTTGCTTGTTCATCTTATTTAGATGTTATGCAAAAAGGGATTATTTTCATAAGGGGAGAATAAGGAAATGCTCAAATATTTTCGACTGTGTCCTTTATTTTATCTTTCTTTTGGTTTTAATATATCAAAATTTTTGTTTTTACATTTCAGTCTTTCACTCATTGTATATTGATATCTAGCCAGCAAGCCTCTTCCTGTTTTTCATCTCCATCCTTCTCCTTACTCTTTCTCGCTCTCTCCCCCCCTCTCTCTCTCTATATATATATATATAATGTGTGTGTTTATTATTAAGTAGTATTACAGTTTTTATTTTGTAGCATGCATATGTTATCCTCAGGAAGTGAAATAAAAATGCAAATCAGTGCAAGACAAGAATGCCAAATTTTGGTTGAATTAAAAAAAAAAAAAAAAAAAAAATGAGGCTATGTCCTATAGTAAATATGTTGATAAAAAAACAGACACTAAATGTGAATAAAATATCTTGATCAACTATTCGTCAAATTTAAGATCAGAAGACGGGTCTTGCATACATATTAGTTATCAGAATTATAAACAAATAGCAAATACAAATAAAACATTTTGGTCAAGTTTTGTTTGGATTAAGGGGCTGAGCATGAAGCCTTGAAAGGTGCATCTGCCCAAATGTAGTGTAAAATTAGCAACAATAAAAATCTTAGTTCAACTTATAGCATAAAGATGCTTCTCATCTCAAGGTTTCATTCAATGAGAAATGCTGCCGAATACACTGAGTAGCAACAGTCTGTTTCATGCTTGAACACAATCTTAAATACATACTTTTATATTTATATATGTTTTATCCCTGATATTGAGTACTTTTACCCATAAATATAGCATACCATAAAACTATATTTGTATTAGGTTGGTGCAAAAATAATGTCGTTTTCTCACATATTAACATGCGAGAAAACGACATTATTTTTGCACCAACCTAATATCATATATATATATATATATAAGTTTTATTAAATAACATTTAATTTAGTCAAATATATCTTACTTAACATACCGATCACTCACAATTCTTGACAAGGACATTGAAAGATGAAAATTTAAAAAAAAAAAAAAAAAATGACAAAGAACTTTGGACAGTTTATTAATAATTTTATTAATCCAATCTAAAAAAAAAAAAAATCTCAATTGGGAATTGGAAAGACAATATAAAACTTGAATAGACAGATCTTGTTGGTGTGATTTAATAAAACTTGTTAAGATGAATTCTTCTTATCTAAATACCCCATATATATATATATATATATATATATATATATATATAATATGTGATTTTTTTTTTTTTTAATATAGTTTTGGAAGGTTACAATATAGGTTTTATTCTAGGTGTTTGGTGGGTACATTTTGAAAATGTGAGCAAATTAAAATGTCCATTAGATATGTTTCTGCTAAATGGTGATGAAGCGAAAAATAAAGATTTGACATGAAAAGGAAATGAAGGTCTGTGTGTGTTGGGAGTGGGTGGGATTGACTTGATGAAAAATGAAGTGAAATAAAGTTAGAAACGAAAATGTAGCATGATAAAATAAGAAAAAAAATGTTTTTGCTGTTGACTATAAATTTAAAAGCTTCATATATATATATACACACACACACCTTCCCACCGACAAAAAATAGATTAGCAGGAAGAAATCCATTGCCATCAGACTTGATACAAAAGTATTAAAAAAATATCAGTGATCTTCTGTTATTGATTTATTGATCTAAGTAAAATGGATGAGTTAAAAACAAGATTAAAAAATGAATAAAAATAAACAAAAAATACAGATTATTCTATTGGGTAACCAGAAAAGGTTTTGCTTGGTATATTAACACTTTCCTTGTTGCCTGGCTGTGCTGGTCCATTTTGAGAAAAACAGTAAAATGTTATCTACTGGAAATAAATGACTATAAAGATGCTAATGATGATTTCTCAAAGGCACCACCATTTTGATTTCAACAGGATACTTCATAGTACAGACAAAGCTAAACACCCCTAATACAATAAAAATATCACAAAACATGTTGTATTGTATATTACTATACATCTGTGCTGTTTTGGAAATAGAACTAAGCACTAATGGTTTGACCTTTCACATTGCCTTGAAAACAAACAAACACACACACACACACACACACATATACATATATATATATATATATATATATATATATATATATATATATATATATATATAATTTTATCATGTAAATTTTAGTGGGTGCCCATATTTGAGTAGATGCTTCTCTTATTATTTTTGTCTACCAGCCTGAACATTCAAGAAAACTTATTAAAGAAAATATGCTTCATCTGACTAGGAAGAGAAACTGTTATTAAGTCTGATGGGCTTTAGACCAACTCTGGCATGAAGAGCCTTATCAACAGAGTGAAGCTGAATCGTATTTTTATTTATTAATCTGATAGATTATATCACTTATGGCTGAAAGCATTTTGGATCTAATGACAATTTCTACTGCTAAGGATGACGCATATAAAAAATTCATATATTCTTTTTCCAATATTATTAATAGGTCATTCATAGTTTCATGAAAGTGAATTTAAAAATTCACTGATAGCTTCTCTGGTGATATTCTCTTTCTTCACAGGATGGAATTGTGTCTAATTGTATATTTTCTGGAATGGTAACTCTTAGTTATAATTTCATTATACATTGTTGTTTTTTGTTTTTTTGTTTTTTTTAGAAGAAATGCTTTTATGTATAATATTGGTTAATATCTGCCACTGACTCTTATTCATTATTCCTGTTGTGAAGGTCAGTCAGCCAGTTAAGGGCCATATGTGATACACACTTGAGTGATCATGTCTCTTTCAATTTATGACTGACAAGGCAGAAGATTTTTCCATGGTAGGTTGCCATTTCTTTCTGCAGTAGTCTGGTTGGCAACCAAGATTATAGGACCTGGTCTGTCTTGCTATTCAACTCATCACTGAGGAGAAGGTGGGTGAAGAGATCTATTTATACCTTTCCCAAGGATAATTGTGCATAGTGCATAAGTGGATGTAATGAACCCAACTGGGATTCGAACTCTGCTCTCTGATTTCTTATTCCAAGACGTTATCCATTACACCACAACATACATCATTGTGAAGGTACTGAGCCAATTTGTCTTTGATTTATTTGTGTATGCAAATTACAGAGAGAATAAAAGAATTTATAAAAACTTTCAATGTTCTGATTTTATAGAAAAATTCTTTTTTTTTTTTTTTTTTTTTTAGTATAAAATGTAACTGTGTTGCTGTTAGTTTAAGGGTTGTCGTTTAAAGTTGGGAAAGTGTTATATGTTGACGAACAAAAACTAAGTGTTGAATTGGTTGAGAAAATAGACAAACAAGAAATGAAATGAAACAATAAAGATTTCTATCAGGAACTTTTTGGCTAGAAATAATTTCAAGGAATGTTCTTTAAAAGAAAGTGAGAATTCTAGGAATGTTCTTAAGTCTCTGTAAAAATGAAGAAAAAGAACTTGCTCTGTTGGTGAGTTTGGGCACTTCGACATGGTATAATGGTTAGCAAGCTTGCCTTGCTAGACCAATTATGACTGAGTAGTGAGTTCAATCTTCATGGGTGCCCCCCTACTTTTGGCCTTGTGCCACAGCTACGCCTGGAAAATCACTACTCTGTTAGTGAGTTAAAGAGTGAGTGAGGTGTATTGTCAGTCATGTGTGTCTATTGCACAGAGCGCTAATTTTAGCATCTTATCACAATTTAAGCTTGTAGTAAAAGATGTAAAACTAGCTTCTTGAGATTCTCAGTACACATGCTCCTAGTTTTATTTATTTATTTTTTTTTACACATACCAAAAGCTAGAAAGGAGTTGCTACTGCTGACAGGTTTATCAATGCATTCATGTCTAGCAAAAAGTTTTAACATTTGCTGCAATTGCAATAATTAGCAATTTTTTTTTTTTTTTTTTTTTAAATGTAATAATCTTATTCTCTCAGTAACGTTAATATTAATTCTTGACTACTCACACTCATTTTCTTCCTAGTTTTCAATATACAATAATTTAGTGTCAAAACTTGCTGAAACCAATTTTAGGTTAAAAAAAAAATGTAAACTTGGAAGATTCTGTGATTAAATCAATCCCTGTACTAGTGCCAGAAATGCTGTGTTCGTAGGTACAAAAAAATGACAAAAGCTAAGTAGAGGATTGATGGTATAATGGTAAAAATCAGTGTGTAAAAAGAAGAAAATCCAAAGTATCATGGGTTCAGATGCAGTAAGCACTAAAATCAACTTTGATTATTGCCCTCTGCCAAAAAACCAAGCAACAGAACATGCTGTGTTACTCTCTATTTAATCATTAGATCAATGAAAAGTTTGATGTATTTGTGAAATGAATTCTCCTTATAAGATTATATTATATAAACAGGTTGTTCTTATATAAAAATCTCAGTAAATTTTATTTATAGCTATTGGCTGTATCAATGTTATACACCAAAAACCATTGTTCCTTTTATATTCATCTATATCAAAAAATGTGCATGGCCATATTGATTGCAGAAAATTAGCCACAGATGGCAAGAATGAATTCTCACAGTAAATTACTGAGTATAAGTGACTAGCAGCATGGCCCGGTGTTGCCCGTGCTTGATTAAAAAATTGTACAACTCATACAGCAATCGCTATCACTTGACTTAAAATGTTTTTGCCCTTCCTTGCCTTTAAAGGAGTGCCCTTTGCCATGCTGATGTTGCTACATGCCTTACTTCTTGCCTATTTCACACTGTGAATTTTTTTCTAAGCTCTATACTAAACATTAAATCTGTTACAAAAAAAGAACTAAACAAAATGAACACAAAACGATCAGCTTTAAAAAAGACTCGTAACTGGAAAAACTGAATGAAAAAAGAATGTTAACAACAAATACTTTTTCACACCCAACCCAGTTCTGCGGAATCAGAATCAACATTGAGTTTAAGCAAGCAAATGAGCCAATTGAAGTAAAGTGCCATGCAGATTTTAATTTTTCCCACTTGTGACGAATGTAGCTATCGATTTGTTTTGCATGCTAGTTAACATTCGTGTCAGTCAGCTCTTTCTGCCTATTAGTGGCAGCCAGCTATTGGCTCTCACTCTAGCCAGTAGAAAATGGCCGCAAACTACATGAAAAGTGCCATAGAAGCATGAAAAAATTTCCACTATTGATGGGAGTTGGGAAATGCAAAGCCAGTCTTGGCCTTCCCGGTAACTTGGAGCATGTACATGTAAATTTTGGTGCAAATCTGTTGAAAATTGCGGCCATGCATTCGTTACACACACACACACACGTCCTGCCTTTTATAGATAGAGATAGTGATGGCAAGAAAATCTTCTTTCTCTCTTTTTTTTTTTCTTTCTCTCTTTTTTTTTTTCTTTCTCTCTTTTTTTTTTTCTTTCTCTCTTTTTTTTTTTCTTTCTCTCTTTTTTTTTTTCTTTCTCTCTTTTTTTTTTTCTTTCTCTCTTTTTTTTTTTCTTTCTCTCTTTTTTTTTTTCTTTCTCTCTTTTTTTTTTTCTTTCTCTCTTTTTTTTTTTCTTTCTTTTTTTTTTTTTTTTTTTTTTAATCAATTCACCCCAGGCAAGGTGATAATACCACTAAGATGCAAGGGGATACTGGGAGTGAAAGAGAAAAAAATCTTTAGAAGGAACTGGAAACCCACTCTTAAACAGGAAACAGACCAGGGAGGAGTGTAAACTGGACAATAGGCAACCCCTTTACTTCTATTGAGGAAAAAAAAAATTAAATAGTAAATAAAATTTTAGAGTTTAGGTGGGTATATTAGAGGTATAAAGTTGAAGTAGACTTTAGAAGGAACCAGAAACCCCCAAAAGGATTAAAACAGTGAAATATTGGTTGAAAAAATCATGCTTCTACAACACTGAATTTTTCATATATGACTAGTCACCAAATCTATTCTGATGTACACAAAAAAGTTGACTATTTTTGAAAGCCTTTCACAAGCCACACTAATTAGTCTCATTATCTGTTTCTTATTTGTTTCTTTTCCTATCAATTAATGCTTTAAATTTTAAATGTAGTTGGAGTTTAGTTGATTACAAAATAGTCTCCCCTTATTCAAAAAATAATTATGACATAAATTCTATAAATAGCAAGTGACTTGGTGTCTAGCTTAACCCTAGAACACTAACCATGGGTATATAGTACCCAGTGCAAATTTTCCTATTTTTAATTACAATTTTCAGTACTTGATTTTCTTACCTAAATAATGTTTTTCAGTTTCTATTAACTCAAAGTACAAAGTTTGAAGTGCCTGCATGTAAAATATTTCAAACAAAGATTTATATTTAATATTTTTTTGATATTTTCAAAATCGGGTATGATATACCCATGGTTAGTAGTGGTGTAACTTTAATTGATGGTTAGTGTTCTAGGTTTAATTGTCATCTTTGGTGGCCTTAAAATGAGTATTTTAAAATTCAATTTTCTTCATCAACTTTGATTTTCCACTGCAAATTTCTTTCCTTTAATCAATATTCAACTATTTATTTTTCATAGTGATTCTTTTGCAATAAATTTTCATGGTAATCTATTTGCAGTGCTTTTCCTAAGTAAATGAGAATTGATTTTTAATAATCACTTTTATTAGAAATTCTACATTTTGTTGTCTGATTTACAAGATAAGAAGCATCAGAAAAACAATTATGGTTATGGATTTGAGAAATGACTCAGGTAAACATTTTGCTATTATACATTGATTTGGCACTTAAAAAATATAGAAAAATTCTTGGAAAAAATTTAGCCCTCTCTCAAGTCACAACATTTGTTAGAATTGAAAACTATTCTTTTATCATTTTAGGGGAGTGGGTTCCTATTTTTATATGAATATAGTATAAACCGAAAAGGGATATATTTGATCAAAGTAGCTAAGTGGCTTTGGCTACTGTAACCAAGTAGTACACAGTAGTGGTACTCATCGTAGTCGCAGGTAATATGCTTAGGCAATTGGCGTAGTCCAATGGGCATCGTCATAGACTTAAACTTTGTCGTACCTACATGTCCCTCTGTATTTATGACGGACACAAGTCAATCATATTCCAGTGATGGGGAACACAGGAGTATGCATATTTCATTATATCACTTTTTAAGGAATTATCAGAACTTTTTATTTTTATTTGTAAATGTAAAAACTATGCTTGCATCATTGATTTGTATGTACCAAAAACGATATTATTTTTTTTTAACACAAAGAATTCTTTTGAATAAAGAACAAATGGCTATATACATTTTTGTTTTATTTTAAAATATTTTAAACAAGCAATAGCAATTTTCTTGAAAAATAGATTTTTACATTTTTTTTTACAAAAATAATTTTTGCCATTGAAAAAACAAAGGGATGTATACTTTAAATAAGCAACTGTTTCTCAGACTTAACTTTTTCATTTTACATTTTTTACAAAAAGATCCATTTTAATTAAAGAACAAGTGGATATATATATTTTTAATTAATAAAAATTTACATAAATTAATAACAGTATTAAAAAAAATATGTAAATATTAATTATGTAAGCAGAGTTTCAAACTTCACATTTGTAAATAAAAAAGGTACCAATAACTCTTTAAAAATCAGGGATTGATTTTAAACCATATTGATATTATGAACCAATCCCTCTCTTAATTCAATAAGAAATCAGTATTTTTTTTATTCTTGCAAATATGGCTTGGAGGAGGTCTAATGCTAATCTACAGAAATTATTAATTGGAAAGTTTTTCCTTACTGTTTTTTTTACAAATGGACCAGTTTATTTAAATAGTGTCTTTGAATATTTTAAGTCTTTTTTTTTTTTTTGCCTAAAGCAGAACATTTCAGTTACTGTATTTACACCACTTTCATTTCTGAGGTGATTTGTTGTTACTATTATACATTGATTTTTTTTTTTTTTTTATCCAGTTTCTTTATTGTTGTTGTCTTTATCATAATTCACCTGCTGACTTTTTGTTCCTGTTTGAAATTTCAAGATAAAGTATTGTTTCTATTATACATTGAACCAATCACCCCCCTCACACACACACCCACACACACATTGCCTTTTTTATTGCTTTTTACTATGTTTCCACCCCTGCACTTTCTAGCCTTTATTTTTGAGATTAGATATTGTTACTGTTCTATGTTGATTTGGACCAATTTCCTAATTTCCGTTCTCTTCATCATCTGGCTTTAATTTCTATTTAATTAAGGTGATCTTGCTAAGATTTATTCAAACTGATTTACTTATCTTTGTTGTTTTATCACAATATTTTAACTGCTGTTCTCTTCAGCTTTCCTTGGGTATCACTTGTATTTGGCAGCCTTCCAAGAATGTCAAATGAAATCCTTTATTTGATTCACAAAGCCATGTGCTTGTTCCAATACTATTCATATCCAGAGTCCTTCCTAAGGAATTTCCAAACTGGTAACTGTCATTATATGGAAATGATCATATGGGAAATGTTGTCCTCATCTTGCTTACTATAGTCACAATTCAGCCACTGTATACTTTTTTTGTTTTTGTTGTTTTGGTGTTTGTCATGTTCAAATATGAGATAATATCACTTTGAAGAAATCAGTGTATAATAATGATAATTTTTCATCACAGAAATTCAAACAGAAATGCTGAGTTGTTTGCCTCAGTTTTGTAGTCTTGTACCTGACAATGCTCTGTAAATAGAACTTTACGTATTTGATTAAAAATTTTAACACTCTAAAAAACTGTAATGCTGAATTTTTATTAGTTGAAGGATTGTTAGAAATGAATTTTTTTCTAATATCTCTCTAAACATGTGAGATATAATGGCTTTTAGAATATCATATCTAATCATATAGACTTATTTTTCCTCATCAAATAAATCTTGATTGATTTTTCTTGCAAACCATGAGCCCTTATAATTCAAACAGAGTAGCAATTATGATAAGATAGGCTTTCTGAAGTAAAAGGGATGTGTGTTTTATGAATAGATTTCTCTTTATCACTAATGCATATAAAATAATGAAAAGCAACTGAAATTAAAATGAAAGAAGTACTAGTAAAAAGCAAAACAGGGTTGAAAATACTTCATTTAATGATAAAATTTAAAATAATATTACTAATTGCCATAGAATGAAAGTTTGAGTAGCAATAAAAAAAAAAGTAGAAAAAACAAGATGAAAGAAATACTTGTTAAAAATTAATAATGGTTAAAAAAGAAAAATGATTAGCACTGAAGAATAGGCTTCAACCATTGCAAAAAGTTCCATTTAAAATTCTATTAACACTAATTGTAGAATTGTATTAAAATCCACATATTTTAAATAAGACAATAAATACAGTAATTACAATTTTTAATAGTGGTTTATTCATTTATTGATGTAAACTTCAGACAAAGGAAAAAGTTATTCTGAATTTCATAAAGTTAAAGAAACACATGAAAAAATATTGCTACTCGTCTCTTCCCAAGTATTATTTAAATTATTGTATTCTGTGATGACCTGGTAATATATTTACTTATTTTAGAGATATATATGATAAAAATATAATTTTAAGTTATACTATATTCATGGGTTAAAGTGTTTAATATCAGGGATAGAGTGTATGTAGATATAAAATGGCCTGAAGATTCTGTTTAAGCATGAAACACTGTCACTACTGGGTGTTGACCTCAATGTCCACTTGTGTGTGCATATATATATATATATATATATATATATATATATATATATATATATATATATATATATGGTTCCTACTGTAAGGTTGAAACCAATGTAGCAGAATCAACTGATTTCCTAATTTTAAAATTTAAAGACCTACAGGATATTTTTTTATTTCTATTTTTTCACATGTGTATACTATTTCCTGGTCTAATTCAACTCTAACCATTAACCTTTTATATATATATATATATATATATATATATATATATTGCGAGTGCGTAATTTCACTTCAAGCAAGGTAATATACTACTAAGATGCATGAAAGAGAATAAGAAAACTTTAGAAGGAAGTGGAAACCCATTCTCAAACAATGGGATACATCTCTACTCCTAGATACTTTTCTACAAGAAAAGAGTGTGAACCAGGTGATAGGCAAACCTATCTGTTCCTATTAAATATGCCTTAAAAGGATGATTATCAATGTTGATTATTCATTTTAGTAGAAACTTAGAAATGCTACCAGTGAAATGTTCCAAAGTGAGTAAATGGATTTTAATCCATGTAGTGTAGTCCCAAAGAAATACAAATCAATCACTGATTAATGAAGCTGAATTTCAGCTATTTATAACAATGACATCATTTCTGAAAAGGACTCTGTTGACTGGATGATAATATTTCTTCCTCTTTTTCATTGGTTCAAAAAGATCACTGACAAAATTCAAATTTCTCTAATCTCTTAGTATATAATTTATACTTGAACTAAAGATAGCATAATGTTGTCTGCCAATGGGTTAAGTAGCCAGTAAGAAGGTAAATAAGTAATGTATGTTAATAAAAGAAGTTTTATTGGGGATGATGTGCCTAAAAACTTTGGTTTAGGCATTTTTATTTTTAGGCTACTACAGCTACAAACCTTAAAATTTAAGTATGGTGTATGTTCATGTGAAAAGCAATTTCAATGTTCTTTACAAAGCAATTAAAAGAAATGAACTGCTATTATGAAAAAAAAAAAAAAAAATGAATTTGTAAAAAAGAAATGATAGAGAGAAATACAAGGATCAGATGCTTTCCTTGTCTTTTGTTGTTTTCTTACTTTGAAATAAATGAAAAGAATTAAATAAAGCAAAGTAGTTGTTAATTTTTCTCCTGCCAAATTGAGCTCATCTTATCTAAATGCAGGCCCAGAGAAAGAAATTAAGTTGAATAAATGATTTACTGACTCGTACCATAGGAAAATGTGAAAGTGACTTGAGTTATGTGTTTCCCTTGTATTTCACATAAACACAATTGCTACAAAAAAAAATTTGGAAGGTGAAATGACTTCATCAACAAAAGAAAAAAAATTGTTAGAAAATTAATTTTTTTTTTTTTTAATTTCCTGCTGGAATAAATTCAAATATCTGAAATGTTCTGGAAACATTGGTGAACTTGACAAATAAGCAGATTATATCTGTTCAAAATTTCCCAAATCTACTGGGTGCTCAGTTAAAAAAAAACAATAAATTCAGAAAGATATGAGACAACTGTTGAAAACTGGTGACAGGAAGAATTCTGCACATTTCGTCAAATCCCACATCGGATGTTCTTCTTTGAGAAGTACGATAACTTGACACCCAAAATTGGTGAGTTGTTTAGCCATACGAGAAGGGCAGAATGAAAAACAAAAGTTGTCTTCAAATAGCCCTTAAATGACAAGTCACAAGACTGAGGAGCAATTATTCAATCATAAAAAAATCAATCAGAGTTAAGTAATTACGCAGCAGTCAAATGATTATTCAAGATCATGAATATTCAAGAAATTTATTCAAGGTTATTGAAGGTCAATTATTCTTGAAAGATAAAACAGTGATAATAAATTTTCTGCTATTTTACTGGGCATCCTGTAGTAACATGAGTAACATCTCGTATATATTCACATACATCTTGTGTTTGCAGGATGCCTGTCAATCAGGATAATCTTCAAACTGAACACTTTATTTCATCTATGATTGGTTGTTCTCATTCCACTGACCATATCTTGGGATATCTTGTGTTGTTTTTAGTACTGCTCAGTCATTGTTGCTTCCACTGAGTCTGTCACTACTGTCTAGCCCAGAGATTACTCACAATTACTGTCACCAAATTCACAAACCAGAGCTTTAATCTACTAGGCTATTCTGTGGGACAATCCTGAAGTTATAAGCTTTAAACCTAATGTTCTTTCTGCCACACTTGACCTCCTTTGTTGCTACAACTCTTTCTTTCTGCTGCTTTATTGTGAAACTTGACTCTTGCCATCATCATCTCTCTCTCTCTCTCTCTCTCTCTCTGTTAATGGCTCATATGGTATTTATTTCTGTGCTAAACCTACAGAGGAAGACTATAGACTAGGATATATGGATTATGGCCTCATCACATTGAAACACTGTTTCCCATAAGATCAAAGTTAAGCAACATCAAGCCTGGACAGTAACTAGATGGGCGACAGCTTCGGAATATCAGGTGCTGTAAGTTTGGATGTGCAGGTGGTGTAAAAACTTGGAGTTGTTAAGTTCTAGTTCCCGTTGAGCTCATTATATCGACATGCACAAATACTCTTGGGAAAGGTATGAATTCACATCTTCCCCTCCCAGCTATGGGTTAATTAGTAAGATTTGTATCCTTATCCCCTCACCAAAATTTTGCAATCTAAAAATATTTTCTGGCTTTAAATAACCTGCAAAAACTAATAAAAAAATAGGGTAAATTTATTTGGAAATAGGCTTACTGCCACATCACATTGAAACACCAGTTCCCATATGATCACTAAGGTTAAGCAATATCAAGTCCGGTTAGTATCTAGATAAGTGACAGTTTGAGAATATCAGGTGATGTAATGGATAATGGCTCAAAATTGTTAATCAGAGAGCTGAGTTACAATTTAAGTTGGATGTGTTACATTCACTTAAGTGCAAATGTCCTTGGGAAAAGTATGATTCCACCACTTCTCTCCCAGCTATGGGTTAATTAGTAAGACATGTATCACTAAAACTGTTATTAAAATAAAATAAAATTGTATACGAAATATTTAGATTTCACTATTAAATAACCCATGAAGGTTGATATGCTGCTAAAGAAAAATCAATCAATCAATATATGCCAATATCTTCAGTCATTTTACTTCTCCTGTGTTTTTCTCTGTATAGTATTATTTTTACTTTATTCCACAGGGGTTAATTCAGTTCAAAATTCACTGAAAGTTACTCAGATCAACAGTCATCTGAAAAAGTCCAAAACTACATGATAATAACAACAAATATAGGGATATTAATCTGAATGTAAGAAATGAGGAAAATCATATTTCCATCTAGCAGAGCATTCAATATTTTAATCTAGACACAATCTACTGGTTAAGAGGGGAAGTTCTCTGTATTTGGTGCAATTCAAAGAAATTTTGTTTTTATTAGAAATAGTAAGTTAATGGTCTGTACTATAGTAAGTAAGTAGCTAATTTGAATGATGCATTGGAACAAAAGAACATTTTTTTCTGGGCAAAGAAGTCTACTGGTTATTTTGCTGCATGAAAGTTTCTACCATTCATCCATACACTGAATAGCATTGTCATACTTGGCTTAATGCACTTGCTATACACATTGAGATTTTTGACAAAATCTAAAGAAGTATTTGTAACGTAATTGGTCAAGAACTTGCATCTTGGCTTCAGTCACTTTCTCACCAACATGGCTTGCCTCTGTCTTTTCTCCAAATATTTTCATGGCAACTGCTCTGACAAGCTTTTTTCTCTGGTGTCCCAAATACATGAATGCATGCTACTAGATTAACATTTAGGTTCCACCCTTTTACTGTTGAAGGAGCTAAATGCAACCACCACTTCTACTTCAACAGTTTCTGTTCTCACACTTCCCACCAGTGGAACTCTTTCATTTACTTGCTTCCCTGATAAATACAATCTTCAAAAATTTAAATGCAACATCAATCGCCATCTTATGTACTTTTCTCAATCCTCCCTATTCTCAGTCTTCTTTTTCACTTTCCTTCATTGTAACTAGTGGCATTCCCACCTTGTCTGAGGTGAAACGATTTAAAAAAAAAAAGGAAAAATGTGTTTGTTTTTGTTTTGCAAATGATTGTAGAGCCAAAGTTGGATAATTCTTCCATATGTGATATATTCTTCAGACTGGTCACATATAGACTATCTCTTATTTTGGTCCATATCTGTTCAGTATTTCCAACAAAATTAAAAAAAATAAAAGGTGAATCATGCCAGTAACTTTCATCATCTCTTCATATCTATTCCATATCCATGCATGTTGTTAGGTTGGTGCAAAAGTAATGTCGTTTTCTCACATATGTTACTATGTGAGAAAACGACATTATTTTTGCACCAACCTAATATATAAACTTTTCCTATACTTTGAATTGTGATTATAGATTGTTCTATCCTTTTTAGGAAATATAATATTAAAAGAAGATTTTTTTTCTCTCTGCAGAAACTCTTTCTACTGTGGTCAGTGAAAGGACACCATTATTATCTGGAAGAGATAATCTTCAACCGGATAATGCTTCAACAATTCCTGATGAGTTTCATTCACCAATTGACAGTCCAAATGGTAAGTAATCTTCTTTTTTTTTTTCTCTTTTTAATTTATTGGTGCGAAGTACATACAACAGAAAGTTGTTTATCCATGAAGTCAAAAATGAAGGATATATCTAACCATGTCTGTATTTGGGATCAGAAAAAAAAATCCTATTAAAATTTATTCATTAATATACATTTCACTATTATCAGTGACCTTTCCAACAATTCACAAGCTTCATATTTACCAGTTAATAAAAATTACAGTGAAGAATGAACAGACCTATACATCAAAAATAATTTCTGAAATGATTAACGACCTCAACTTTGGAAAATTTTGTAAAAATTGTAAATTTGTGAAATAAATGTAAATGTGTTTAAATACCTCTTTATGTATTTTATTAACTAGTTCTTGAAGGATGTACAGTAAAACTCCAAATTCTATGGTAATCTGAGTTAAATTTGGAGAATAACAGGATAAGTGGAACTGTTTCCAAAGTTGAGGTCGTTAATCATTTCAGAAATTATTTTGATTATTTTTTATGTATAGGTCTGTTCATTATCATGATAGAACACTATATCTTTATGATTGATCAAACTGGATGTCTTTTCTATCAAATGCTCTAAATTGTGACATTAGAAGTCTACTATAATTCTTATAATATAGAGAGAGTAATTTCCATTTCTTCATGTATTTTATGAACTAGTTCTTCAAGATAGTGCTGTAAACACTGGAATCTTTGGTAAGCAGATAGAGCCAAATTTAGAGAATAAGGAGATGGTAGAACTTTTTCCCCAGTATTCAGTCTTTTCAGATGTGATCTTTGCTGTATATTGTGGGGTGGGATATGCATTATGACAGAACACCATGCTCATTCAAATTGAGCTACTTTTTCTTTAAAGCGGTGTTTAAATTCTCTAACTGCTGACAATAGATTTCTACTGTAATTCTGACAATGGCTGGATAGGGCATCTCAGTGTGGTGTAATGGTTAGCAAGCTTGTCTCACTAGAACAATTACAACTGATTAGTGAGTTCAATCCTTCCTGAGTGCTCCATACTCTGGCCACATCTACACTATGCTTAGAAAATCACCATAACAATGAATGGATACAATCCTCCCAAATATTTTCTACTTGAATAGTATTTCGTTTCAGATTATGTTCAGCATTGCATGATGGGTAATAATCTGAAATCAATGTTATTTACACTATATACATTGTTCGGACTGTTGTCTTCATCTTTATTCTATTATTCATGATGTTTCACCTGTTGTATGCTTTGGCCTTCTTCAGGTGATATACATTGGAATTTCAAACCAAACCCTTTATTTAGTCCACTGGGGTAGATTGTTCTAGTTCCACGTGCCATGCCTTTCCTGCATATCTCAGTTTCAGTTATTTTCCTTTAGTAGCTCAACACTCCAAGTTTTTGTTCACCTCTGCTGTGGCCAGGTATTTAACTAACAACTCTTTCAGTCAAGTCACTGGATTACTTCAACCAACACTTTTATCCACTGGGCCATATGTCCTTTGAAATTCCAACATATATCACCTCACCTGAAGAAGGTCAGAGTGTACAATGGCCGAAACATTGTGACAATAAAGTTGAGGACAACAGTCCAAACAATGTAAATAGTGTAAACAGTTACAATACCTCATCTCAGAAATAGAGACAGAAGTTGAAGGTGAATATGACAATAAAGATGAAGACAACAGTCCAAACAATGTAAATAGTGTAAATAGTTACAATATCTCATCTCAGAAATAGAGAAAGAAGTTAAAATCAATGCTTTAAGTTAGAGGAAATTGGCTGTGGTTTGACCTTGAGAGAGATGGGCTTCTATCAGGTCTACTTTCCAAAGACACTATGCGTGAATGAATTTGCAATGTGACTCTATGACCATACTTGGTTAGGGAATTATTAGATGATTTGTCTACTCTCTTTTGCTAAGCCATTGTCAGGTTGGTTTTATATTCTTGTAATAACAATGCTATGATATATGATCTATGATATCCCAGAATGACAAGCTTTCTTCATCTGCTTTCTCACTAGGAAGTTTATCATCACTTCTCTGTCAAATGTCTAACTTATAACTGCAGTAAACATTCAGCTAGACAAATAAAAATATAAAATTTAATCCACCAGAAAACTCATGTGAATTTTGTCTCCATTTGACCTTTTACTTTATGTAATGTTCCAGTGTGGCAAATTACCTGAAGCTAAATGAGCATGATGCTTTGTGTGTTTTGCATGTAGACGGCCATTTGCAATATGAAAAGTGTGCATACATGAGTGTGATCCTTATAATACCACCAGCTGATGAATATTCATAAGTTCATATGGATTCACCTACAGAGACACAGTCTGCTGCTAGCAAACATTGAGGAAAGCTTGTAAGTGCCCACAATCTATGGTGGACCATGCGTTCCACAATTTACAGTGTTGAAACACATTCGATTTCTTTTCTCAGGGGCAAACTCGTCTTGAAGTTTGTGTTTCTAGTTGTATCATGGAATTGACCCACACACAGAAACATCCCAATTGCTATTGGCAGAAAAGAAAAACCATTGTTAAAATGCTATTTTATTTCAATACAGAAAGGAATCACAACCAATTCTTTAAGAAGGAAATCTGCTCATTTATCAGGAATGTTTGTAGTACCTCTCTGTTCGGTTGTGTAAATATCAAAGAGGAATATTTTCTATAAGCAATATCATTATGTAGTCTCTCTTTTTCTCACTTGCACACATGTGAGGAGGTGCTGAAAATTTTGGGGAAAGGGATTCCTGGAGAGCCGAGAATTTTTCAATAATCCCCTTGCATGTATGTGTGTGTGTGTGTGTATATATATATATATATATATATATATATATAGGATAAAAATATGTAATTTTTTATATATCAAGAAAAGTTTTGTTGGAAAGATGTATAGCAAAGTGGAAAAAAGTTTTTGTGACTGTCTTATTGACTGTCAGGGTCAGATATTTGATAGATTCATTGAACATCTGATGAGCATTTTGATGCAACTCTCTGGAGTAGTCAATAAAATGGCCATTGAACCTCTCTTGATTTATATTACAGTTCTTATCTACTGAGCGCTTTTTGGCAGAAGTTCTACTGGCCCCACCAAAAATCCTTATCAATTTTCTCATATTTATTTTGACCATTTTTTTTCCACTTGTATATAATAGTACATATTATATATGTGTGAGGGTCATTTTGAATGTAACAACTATTTTATTATGTTGGTCCATAATCATCTGGTATATGTTATGGGTAACCTATAGGGAATTCTGAACTGAACCCTTTATTTAATCTATGGGGGTAAACTGTTCTCATTCCACTGCTCATATCGGGATGCCTTCTCTAGTTCTTATTTTCAGTACTGCTCTGTTATTGATCGCCATTTCCACTGAGTTCAAGTATACACTTCCCAGGTCATGGATTGAACTCACAATTACTATATCACCAGATTCACAAACCAAAAGTTTAGCCCACAAGGCTATTGTTTGTGGGGAACTTGGAACTTTAAATCTAACATGTCTGCTGATGAGTGTTGTTGCTTGACTGCTCTCACTGAAGCTTTTCTCTTTTGTTACAGCTGCTGCTGCTATTGAAGACTTGCTGGCATTTGTCTTTCTTTAAATTTCAGTTTTAGCTGAAGATCTTAAATTAATTTAAAAAAAAAATAGATCTAGTTGGTGTTTATCTTTAAAAGTTGTCTCAAATTTTCATTACCTTGAATTATATATTTATGTAATGTTTCTCCTCTGCCATCTTGACAACAAACAAAGGCAGGTTGTTCCGGTATCTGGTTGCTGTCAGTGTCTTTCCTTGATATACAAATCATTTCATTTTAACTTGATCAAATCATTTGCAAATAAAATCTAAGGTTTAAGTTAACAACTCTGACCTTGCTATAATAGAAGCAGGAAAATGTTATTCTGTTTTTTTTTTCTTTTCCTTTTTTTTTTTTGGTGGGGAGGTGTTTTTATTTCAAATATGATCTCCATTTCAAATTAGATGTTTACAATGCTGAGTTTATTTTGCTTGATACCAGATTACATGTTATTCTACAAGCTTTGTCGAAGACATTCCACTTAAAAGCTGTTTAATAATGTTTTCTCATTCAGATTTTCATCTATCATTCCTGTCATTGCTATGTTTTAAATAGATCAACTCTTAAATACTTGAAAAACATGGAATTAAGATTTCTGAGATTTTGTATCAGACATGATGATTAATTCCTAATAGAAATACTTGTAAAAATTTCAGTTTTCCTATTTGAATTTTTTAACTCTTAAGTTAATTTATTGAATAAGTTTTATGACTATAAAATATCAGTGGAAATTCCCCCATTGCTTCAGTAAATATTTGAGTTTAACAACTTTAAGGAAATATTGCAATAACAATCATAACAAATGCTGGTCATTATTTAATGAATTAAGACGATGCAAATGAAAAGATTAAAAATGAACAAGGTCTTCCATTTCATTGAAGTAGAGCTTAAACACTTGAGTGTTATTACCTCCTCTAGCTTTCTTTCTTTCTTTTGTCTATCCTTGCAGTGTTTTCTTTATCAATTTCTTTCTTTCTATCTTTCTTTCATCTATCCTGGCATTCATTTCTTATTGAATTTCTTTCTTTCTTCCATCCTTGCAGTCTTTTCTTAGATGGGTGACTGGGTACTGTAAGCTTGGATGTTCATGTGGTGTAATGGATAATGGTTCAGAATTGTTAAGTTCCAATTCCTGTTGAGTTCATTATATTTACTTATGTGTAAATGCCCTTTGGAAAGGTATGAATTCAGCTCTTCTCCCCCATCTATGGGTTAATTAGTAAGACTTGTATCACTAAATCCTTATTATTCCCCCAACAAAAATTCTTACAATCTAAAAATATTTTCTGGCTTTAAATAACCTGCAAAGGGTTGATAAACCATAGAAAATGAATCAATAAAAAATGTTGATGTTGTGAAGCATTTTCTTTCTTTTTCTCCTTCCTTGTTTAGGATTTTTTCTTGCCTAAGGTGTTAGGTCTTCTGGCAATTTGTCTCTTGATTACACCAACATAGTTGTTTTTTTTTAGTGTGTGTATATATATATATATATATATATATATATATATATATATATATCACAACATCAACATTTTTGGGGGAATAATAAGGATTTAGTGATACAAGTCTTACTAATTAACCCATAGATGGGGGAGAAGAGCTGAATTCATACCTTTCCAAAGGGCATATATATATATATATATATATATATATATATATAAGTACATGTACCTATGTTTTGGTGTGTGACTAAAGTTTTTCTGGCTTACCAGCTCAGCAGGCACAAGATCTATGTTGTTAAAAGTAAACAAATAGCTTATAGGAGTATCACTGCTACGTAGTGCAAAAATAAAATTGCACAGAAGTGTGTTAAATGCGATGATGGTGAATTACATATTTTTTTTTAAATTAGAAAAATGTGAGAAGAAAAGTATAAGAAAAAACAATGATTACAGATTTAAAATTAAAGATGCTGCTTTCACATGGTCAATATAATGTTAAGGGTTAAAGAGAAGTAAAGAATGAATAAAAATAAAAAATAATGACAATAAGGAAAGAAATGATATGGAAATGAAGATGGACATAAGTAAAGTAATTATAATATATGGGAATATATTTTAAGATATATAGTCTTTTATGACTACATGGGATCATTAGCTCAGTCCGTTTATTAAGTAGACCAAAATTGTTAATATTTTTGAGGATAAATCTTTTCTCTAATAGACATAAATCCCCTTCCCTTACTGGAAAAAGATTTGGTTTGTGCTACAAATTCCCATTTTACATTAGGTGTGTAGTCATTTGTTTTAATACTCAGTAGAATTTAGGGAGTGTTGTGGCGTTTGCATATTTTTTTGTTGTTGAGTGTAGTTTTGTGATGGTAAAAGCACTTTTTCCAATTGATAGTGGTGGATCTGAAATAAAATTTGGTCTGGTCAGTATGCGTGATGCTAGCCTTATATATAATTCCTTTACACATACATTTACCGCTCATGGGGCATAGATCACAGTTACGACAATTGCATGTCTGATCATCAGGGCTATCATTTCTTCTAGTGTTGTTTAAGTATTTGTTAAGGATTATATTATTATGCAGGACTAAATATTGTTCTAGGTTTTGGTGCAACTGTAGCTAACATTAATGTTGTTCTTGTTGAGTTTTTTTCAGAAAGGGAATATGATTGAGAGCCTTGTGTACTAACCTGATAAAGGTTCTTCTATGTTAGTCCTAATGTTACTATTGAAGGGTGGGTTAAACCAAATGATGTTGTGTTTTCTATTCTTAAATTTACTATTGTTATTGGTACTAGTGTTGGGAATATACTTTAGGTTGTTTTATGTAATGCATCTACATATTTGGTTTTGCATGTATCAAAGATGTGTTTATTGCTGGAGTTGATAGAGAGACTATATTGTACACATCTTTTATCACACACCAAAACATAGGTACATGTATATGTACTAATTAATATACATCTTTGCTCTGTATATCTACATTGAGCACTATTATGTTTACAGCTAATGTATAAATTTGACGATTATTTATTTGCTTGCATGTGCATGCTCATATACCCTTGCTTATATCTAACCATTTGATTTATCTATTTCATAACTAATATATATATATATATATATATATATATATATATATATATATATATATATATGAATCTATCTTACATCAGAATTTCCATTCTCAATATTTTATAATTACTTCTTTAAGGATTTAGGAAAATATTTTTGTCAGTGTATGTGTGCATGTGTGTGTCTATATATATATATATATATATATATATATATATATATATATATATTGGCTACTCTTTTGAAATCAATACTGATATTTTTGAGCTGAAACAACTTCCAGTCAATCAATATCACTCAGTCTGCCTTTCTCTCTTATTTACCTTGCTTTAAACATGAGCCGATTACCTCTGTTTTTTTCCGTGATATGCACACGTGATTTTCCTACAGCACAATTTCACCTGCAATTAATTGCTGTGACAAGCTTTCAACATCATCATCATCATCATTCAGCACTTTCTCATTTTTTATCTCGCCAACTGACAAACAGTTAAAAATGAACTGTCCTTACATTAGTCCTTACTAGCACAGAATATTGACTATTATCCCAAACATTGAACTAAAGCATTTCTTGAATGTGAATTAAAAAAAAAAAATCTTTGGCATGAAAACTTAAAATACCACCTGCAGTACATAGTCTGTTATCAGTAATAAGCATTTAGTACTACTATTAATAGCTAGTATTTTGTATAAACAAGTCATGTGCAAAAACTTTTTTCTCTAAACAATGGGCCTGTTTTTATATTGGTGAGCAGTAACAATGGAAATTTGGTAAATATATATGAAATGGTTGGAAACTCTTTTATCTCAACAATAGGCATTAAAAAAAAAATTTTTTATGTTGTTAACTCAATGACAGTTGACAGTAGATTAAACATTCATTAATCCAGTGGTAATGGTAATACCATCCATTTCCTTATATGGAAACATTCAGCATTAAAATCTTTCTCTTAAAAGAATTTTTCAGGAAAATAGGTTTCTCAAGTTCAGTAGCTGTTATTACTCTTTTCAGTATTGATAGGTGTTTACTTCCTAACCATTTCTTTGAAGTAGTGTGAAATGTCAGCATCTTGATTATGTCATTATTTTCTCCTACATATGATATCCATATTAGTTGTTGCTGCTGTTGAAATTCCTCAAGTAATGTGGTTTCTGTTATTTGGTACAGTTCTTGGTAATTCTATAGCACCAGTCCACAATGTTTGAAGAAGGATGATCTTTGCCAAGATCCTCAGGCTTCATCAGCTCAAAGCCATTTTTAACCATTGATCTTAGAAAGCGGTTGTATTCAGCTGACAGTTTATATATATATATATATATATATATATATATATATCTGATTGGGTTTGGTGGTCTCTCCTTAATAAAGCAAGAAAAAGAATCCCGACTACTAAAACTAAGCCAGGCATTATATCTTATAAAAAAATGTAAATTTAAGTAACATGATATGCCTTCCTGTATGGCAGTGAATGCTGAACAATCTCCTCAAAGATGAAGAAGGAACTTGAAGTAACAGAAATGTAATTTGACAGAAATATGCTGAGAATACCATCGACTGAACATGTGAGCAAATACAAAGTTTTGGAGAAAATGTAAGCGAAAAGGAACCTTAACATGAAGCAGTTGAAATTTCTGGGCCTCGTAATGAGGAAGGAGGGCTTGGAAAACGTGATACTCACAGGACGGATTGAGGGAAAGAGAGACAGAGGAAAGCAGCATGTAACATACTTGATGAACCTGAGTAAATGGTTGGTAGAACAGTTTGGGAGAAATAACAAAAAGAGAAAATTTATTAAGAGCTACAAGAGACAGGAAGATGTGGAGGGCCATGGTTGCTTATGTTCTGAAGGGACATGGTACATAAAAGAAGAAGAATAATGCTTTGATTTTTATACTGTTAGATTTTTACATATTTCTTAAGTATTTTGAAATTGAAATTTGCACATGTAGTTATTTACTAAGTAGCACTTACTTTTTGATACAAGGTCACAACAATGGAGCACCCAGTGAAGACTAAACTCACTAATAATGGCCTATGAAACTAGCATACTCACTATATTGGAACTCATGCTGGAAAAATGGTCAGTTCCTTGTCCTGCTCCTGAAATGTTCCATCTTTGCAAGACCAGACCAAAAATGAAGTATTGCTGCTATATCTGAGCTGGAGCTACACAATCTTCACTTTCCAACAGAGTTTAAAATCCTTTATGCAACTTTGTAAGCAATAATTTATTTTCCACCCTACAACCTACATCCTACAGATGAAACGTCATAAGTTCTATTACAATTTCTATGGCAAATGTTCATATAAACTACATTCAAGACTCACTATACCTTGTTCACAAAATCAAATTATTCTCATTCCCTTCAAAATCCTTTAGTAAGAAGGCAGTTCCATTCAGACAGCTTCTTCTTGAGAACCATTACTTTGTGGAAAAGACTCCTGAGAGGATGCTTCCTTGATTACTACAGTCAACTTCTTCAAGTCTATCATCAACTGTTATCTATCCTATATATCCTCATAATATGCACTTCTTAATTCCTCCTCTTACACCCTTACAGCAATCTCATTCAGTAACCCTCTACTTTTAGTGGCTCTTAGGTCTTGTATTAGGTGTATATTTAGTAAAAAAAAAATAAAAATTTTCTGCAGAGAGTAATGTTTTATCTTCCAAAGTTACATACTACTAACAAACTTGACACACTCTGTTTAACAGGTTTTTACTGCAATGCTTACAATTTATGAAGCTTATTCCAGAACAAGTGTGGGTAGTGTCACAGCTATGTGTTGAAAATGGACTTAGCAAACCAAGTTCAAAGTCTAATCAAGTCTTTTTATAGTTACTTTTGGAATAATACCTTTAGAAAAGTTGAAAATCAAAAATGAGATTGGTCAGTAATTAATGTAAACACTACTGAAAGAAGAGAGCTGTAGTATAATGCCTTTCACTGCCACCTACACCCAGTGGTGTAACCACGTTTTAGACCTCAGGGTCTTAGAACATCGTTTTAATCACGGGGCTAACTCTACACTGGTCACTGCTGACGCTGGTCCAAGCTGGTTGTTGGTTGCTGGCCACTTCGATCTATATCAAGTGTGCCCATGCTGTTGTCCTGGGTAAGACAATAAACTACATTTGCATCCTGGGTAGGATGATAAACTGCATACAACAGTGAAGCCTCTGATCATGAGCTTTTGAGGAGTGTGGAGCCACCTCTTAGTTGTTGGTGTTCCTGGGTGCACCCTGGCCTGGGGTGGTGGCGCTTGTTGGTATCCCAGCTGTGAGCGGATAGTTACCCTCTCCAAAAACAAGGGGTCAAAACTCTATGAAAGTGTAAAAATGGGTTTTAATACCAGAAATATTTAAAAAAAAAAAAAAAAAAAAAAAAAAAAAAAAACTTTACCAGCAATACATTTTTGAAAAAAATTACCAGCTATATAGTTTTGAAAAAAATATTACCAGCGATAAATATTTGAAGGAAAAAAATACTACCAGAAATAGATTTTTGGAAAAAAATGTTACCAACAATAAAAATTTTGTCGACATTAAATGACCCATTGAGGTTGATATGCTGTAAAACAAACCAAACTGCCCATGCTGTGTTCGTGATCTCAGAGCAGTGGATAATCAAAGGTCGTAGTCTTGCAGTGCTGGTTCAAGACATGACAGGTGCTATATTAAAGAAAAATATATCTTCATGACGAAAAATAAAATGAGAGATTTGTGGGGTTAATTGGTTTATATAACTCTTGGTAGAACAAAAATTAATCCTTCCCACATCAATCTCTATAGTAACACTGAGTCTTGTCTAAACTTCTGGAGTGCTGGGCTTGAAGTCTTGGAATCAGGAAATCTGGTTGGCAGCTGATATGGATTTCATTGGCACTCAATGTGGGATATACTATACATTGCTATATTACTTCTTCTAAAATCTTTCCTAAGCAAAATATAATGTTTAAAAGTGGTTATAATCAAACAATGAAACCTCTCCAGGAAATTTACAGTCCTCTAGAGCAAAGATATATCTTCTATAAATATGCTTTACAAAATCACTATACCTAAGTGATTTACAAATCAAGTCTATAATACTCAGGAGATTGTGAAATCTTCGATTAATTGGATAAATGTTAATTACTTTTCTAAGAGAGAAATTACCACTTTAACCAATCATCTTTGTATATATTAGGTTGGTGCAAAAATATTGTCGTTTTTTGACGTTAAAAAATACGTCAAAAATGACAATATTTTTGCACCAACCTAATAAATGGATTGGAAATATATTTGTATATATTATAAATTGTTTCGATATATTATTATCTCCAGCTGACTAAAGGGTAAATTAGTCTTTATACTTCATGAAAGGTAGGTATATGGGAATTTGATAACAGCTTACAAATGCAAGTGCTGCCAGTTAAATGCTCCATGTAGCAGAAGGTTTTCTGGGTCATCAGGAGAGAATGCACTCCTTTTCAGGGTCTGGATTTTACCATGTACTGGCCTGTCAATGATGTGAGACTCCATCACCCAGTTTGACTGGTTTACAGCCTATTGATTACTTTCAGGGATCATTTGTCTTGGACAACTGTTATCATTTCTTTTGACTCAGATCCAACAACTTGCCTCCTAAGTCCTTTAAGGGTCATGGTTGCTTTTCTCAGCTTGATTCCAATGAACCCCAGCCATCTCCAAAAAGCATGCCCTGATGTATCTTTTGCCGTCAACCTCAGTAGGGAAATGTTTTGCATTATGCTAACCCTGTGTTATATATATGATGGGTGTACAGAATAATTGCTATGTCTAGGGATATTTCACCTTTTTTATTTTTTTTTTTTTTTTAGTATTGCTTAGTGTTAATCCTGTTTCCACTGAGTCTAAGTCTGCACTACTATGTCTATATAGGTAACTTTCAGGGAATTTTGAACTGAACCCTTTATTTAATCTAGGGGTATAGATTGCTCTTGATTTGCTAAGCATCTTTAGGGATATCTCATCTTTTTTTTTTTTATTTAGTTTTGCTTATTTATTGTTCATCCTGTTTCCACTGAGTTTAAATCTGCTAAATAAAGCATGCACCTGTATATCCTCTGCAGCCAACCTCAAAAGGGAAATGTTTAGCATTATGCTACCCTGCATCATTGATTTTCTAAGCGTAGCTTAGATGTAGCACAAGGCCAAAATTATGGGACAGCCAGTGAGGATTGAACTCACTATTCAGTTGTAACTGTTTTAGACAAGCTTGCTAACCATTACACCACACCGAGGTGCCCAACCCTGTGTCATATATATGATGTGTGCGTGTGTGAAGTGAGATGCTTAGCCAATTATTGCCTGTTGGTTACTGTGGAGTCTTTCAGGAATCATTTTTCTAGCCAACTTTCATTTTTTTTAGTCAGATCCAGTGACTCGCCTTCTCATTTGCTGCTTGGATATCTATTAGGGCAGTGCTTACTTTTCTCGGCTCAATTCCAATGAATCCCAGCCATCTCCGCAAGCATGCACCTATGTATCCTCTGCAACCAACCTTAACAGTAAAACATCTGCACATTCTTCCAACAGTTTTTTTTATATTGCTCTTCTTTCCAAAATTTGATCAGCATTAATGTTATCCTTATGTGGACCTTCCTCTTAGCACACCAGATTATTAGATCTGGTCTTTCGCTGATTGGTATTGGAAATAAGTTTCCGCAGCCAGGCAGATCTGCTACTGATTCTCATTGGCCATTCCAGGTTTAGTCATTCTCAAATACTGTTTTCTGTTTTAAGATTTGTTGACCAGGGTGAATGAATGTGATAAAGTGTCCACGTCATTGCCTGGACACAAATGAGTAATTTGTATCATCAAAAGCAAAGAAAACATCTTTTCTTTTTTTTTTCCTTCATAAAATAAAAGCCTAATATTTTATGTGAATACAGTGGTTCTTGTCAGTCCTCACCAAAAACTAACATCATCCATGGGTATTTTGTAGTCATAGAACTCACAAGTGAAATGATGTTGAAAAGATATTGAAACACTGTCATATAATCACTGAAACCTGGTCAGTCCCTAGGTGGGTGACTGCTTGGGAATACCAGGTGCTGTAAGCTTGTACATGTGGCTGGTGTAATGGATACAATCTATAAATATTTTCTGACTTTAAAACAACCTGCAATGGGTTGATAAGCTGTAAAATCAAACAACTAACCAACCAATCTATTATCTCAGATTTATTTTCACCTATTTGCATTGTTCAAACTGTTATCCTCATCTTTATGGTCACATTAACAATGTTTTGGCCATTGTATGCTCTGGCCTTCTTCAGGTGTTATTTGTTTGAATTTTGAACTATTAGGTTGGTGCAAAAATAATGATGTAAAAATGTCGTTTTTTGACGTTAAAAAATACGTCAAAAAACGACATTATTATGTCATTATTTTTGCACCAGCCTAATACATCCAGAATAGTCAATCTATATATTGGTATTTCTGAAGATTGGTTTGATTATGTTTGTGTAGACATTCTTCCCATTTTTATTTACTGAAATGGGCTGACATATAACCTCCACATTCCTGTGTTGCTCACTAAAGTCACTGAGAATCTGTTCTATTTCTTCCACCCACCATTTGCAAATATTACAGGGATTGGCAAAGTTCATGTTTTTTTTCCCCCACAGTTTGTTGCTGCTCTGCCATTCAAAATTCCAATGCAAAAGTCATCAACTTTATTTTGTTCCTTTGTGCATTGGTGTACAATGTGCATGCCATAGATGTTTTCAAGATTGATATATCTATGGTGTGTACACAAATATAGAAAGTAAATATACAAAAATAGAAAGGACTGTATGACAAGGATGGGTCTTCTCACTGGATTTATTCAATCTTTACAGTGAGATGATCCTGAGAGAACTAGAAGTTCTACCAGGATTTATTATTAGTGGACTCATTCTTAACAGCATAAGATAGATGACACAGAATGGAAACTGGTGGAACTCCAACAAAATGTAGTAAAAGAAAACGAGAAGAAAGAACTAACCAGTAATTGCAAGAATATGGAATGTATGGATAACAACAAAAGAAATACCTCAAAATGTGAAGTACAAATTGGAGAAACCAAAATCAAGCAAGTATAAAAATTCTCCCAACCGAAGAGAAATGTCGACACAGCGCTGTGGCCTAATTTGATTAATTCACTCTGATTATCTTTTTCGCTAAAAAGCTGAACACAATTATCTGTTGAATAAAGGATCAATTTCTATTCATTTTATCAACTACAACTGCTAAAATAACACAGGCTGTTCCAATTCGCTTTTTGTAAATCCTGATGTTTCATTTTATTGGAAAATTTTTGAAATAGTTCTACTTTTTTTTTCACTTTTAAAGATTTGAAAAGGATGTTGACTATTGAACTATCAGTCCTCTTATATGGCAGTGAATGCTGGACAATCTTACAGACGAAAAAAAGACTGAAGCATACAAAATAGTGAAAGATAACTTCGATAAGGTAAAAAGGTATTAAGAAATGGGAAAACTTCATTAGAAACAAAGATAAAAGTGCTGAACTGTTATGTAATATCATTCATCTTAAATAGCAGTGAATACTCATAGATGAAGAAGAGACTTGAGGCAACAGAATGGTTGATTGGTTAGGTTTTATGGCATATCAACCATTGTGGGTCATTTAATGCCAAATTAAGGTATATATATATATATATATATATATATATATATATATATATATACACACACACACACACACACACACACATATATATATATACATATACCTATACATATATTAAATATACAGTACTATTAAACATATAGCTGGCAACATTATTTTTTCCAAAAAACGTATAGCTGAGCAAACATTATTGTTTCAAAAAAACGTATAGCTGGCAACATTATTTTTTCCAAAAAACGTATAGCTGAGCAAACATTATTGTTTCAAAAAAACGTATAGCTGGCAACATTATTTTTTCCAAAAAACGTATAGCTGAGCAAACATTATTGTTTCAAAAAAACGTATAGCTGGCAACATTATTTTTTCCAAAAAACGTATAGCTGAGCAAACATTATTGTTTCAAAAAAACGTATAGCTGGCAACATTATTTTTTCCAAAAAACGTATAGCTGAGCAAACATTATTGTTTCAAAAACATATAGCTGGCAACATTATTTTTTCCAAAAAACGTATAGCTGAGCAAACATTATTGTTTCAAAAAAACGTATAGCTGGCAACATTATTTTTTCCAAAAAACGTATAGCTGAGCAAACATTATTGTTTCAAAAAAACGTATAGCTGGCAACATTATTTTTTCCAAAAAACGTATAGCTGAGCAAACATTATTGTTTCAAAAACATATAGCTGGCAACATTATTGTTTCAAAGACGTATATAGCTGGCAACATTATTTTTCCGAAAACATTATCTGAGGCCTTGTTGTTGGATGTAGTTTATCGTCATACCCAGGACGCAGATGTAGTTTATCGTCATACCCAGGACGCTTGAGGCAACAGAGATGTAGTTCTACAGAAAGATACTGAGAATACTATGAACTGAACATGTGAGTGAAAATGAAAATAAAAAAGATTCTTATGCTTAGAAGATTGACGTAATGGATAGTGGCTTGGATTAAGGAATCAGAGAGCCGAGGTCAAATTCTAGTCAAATCCTTTACATTCACTTACATGCTAATACCCTTGGGAAAGGTATGAATCGTCTTCTTCTCCCTCCAGCTATGGGTAACAGCAGGACAGACCAGGTTCTATAGCCTTGGATGGCAACTAGTCTACTGCAGAAAGAAATGGCAACCTACTGCAAGAAAAAATTTGCCTTGTCAGTCAGGTATCGAAAGATACATGATCATCTAAGCGTGTATCACGCATGGCACATAACTGACTGATGCTTAGAATCAGAAAGAGAGAGTTAAAATTTCTAGGACATGTAATGAGGAAAGAGGGCTTGGAAAATTTGACACTCTTAGGACATATTGAAGGCAACAGGAACAGAGGGAAACAGCAAATAACCTCCTTAATGATCTTATGTAAATGGATGGTAGAACAGGGAGTGGGAGGGAAGATAAACCTTAGTAAGAGCTACAAAGAATTGGTAATTTGCAGCATCTGGGTAAATATTAGTCTATTAGAGACCTAAACTTCATATTTTAAAACCCTAGGGATATTTTTTAACCATTTTTTTTTTGTCAGGGGTGAAATAAGTAGTTCATTTTATATGCTATCAGGTATGGTACATGAAGATGTGGAATAGTGTCATGATTATCAGCAAGGAAAGAATTGGCAATCAAGTTTATATTTAAGCAGCAACTGCTCATGTTCCTTTTACACTATTGCCTTTAAAAAAAAACAAACCTGAATGGTGATAAAGGTATATCCTCTCAGGGAGGCTCCATGCCTTGAGAGACTATTGGGTCTTAAACTCACACTTGACCTCAAGTGGAACATGTACATATGATCCATCGAAAAAGATGCAAGAAAAATGTTAGTAAGTACCTGACTCTGCATGCTATCCTCTATCTTTACAAGAACCAAATCAGGACTAAAACAGAGTACTGTTGTCATATTTGGCCAGAAGCTGCCCAGATCTCACTCTCCAGCCTTGAGAGGCTTGCCACATCCCACCTGTGAGAGAGAGGATGTGAAGACACCTTTGGACTCTATCAGTCCAGAGGCGTCTCCACATCCTCATGGGTGACAAATTATTTTTCACTCTCCAACCTCTCTCTCACAAGTGGGATGTGGCAAGCCTCTCACTGCTCTATCATTACTTCTCTGGAAAGTGCTTCGACAAACTATATTCCTTTGTTCCACCAGTTTTAACCTCCACGGTTAGGACCCACTATCCCACCCACATTGTAACAGACCACTGACATTCCTTCTGTATTCCAGCTTCATCTCATGAACAAACTGCTCTGTGGAACTGACTCCCAAGAAGCTGTTTCCCTGATCACTACAATCTTAACCTGTTCAAGTCTAGTTTTAACCATTATCTTCCTCTCCTATCCATATAAACTGCTTCTTAATGCGACCATCTTCCTTGAGTGGGCCCCTGGACCTTGTACTGGGTTAACCTAACTTTAAAAAATAATCCATTTTTCCCTATACTTGAAATGTTGATAGATTTTTTGACAAAATATCTCAACACTGACATGTTATAATTGCTGATAGAAAAAAAAATGATTAAAATGAGTAGAACAGTGAGCACTTGAATAAACCACTCTCCCATAACCTCATCTAAATTCTTCACTCACTACTGCTCAATTCTCTGTTCCTGGCTATCTTACTCTCTTTCAAAAGGACTCTAATGTCCGCCTTGCATGGCCTTAGTGCTTTTGTTCGTTAACATCTCCCGAGTGGGAAGGGATCTCTAAGTCTCTGAATTGTTCTCATATGTGCTTCCAACTTTCACTATTATTCAGATAGTTTCTTTTCTCGCACTTCTCGCCTGTGGAACTTTCTTCTGGTTTCTTGCTTCCCTGAAATCCTCAAAAATTTAAATGCAACCCAAATCGCCATCTTCTGCCTTCCTGAATCCTGTTCTTTTATTGTCCTTTCTCCTTACTAAGTCTTCTCATTCTCTTTCAATTCCAGTAACCCCTTGAGTTTTAAGTGGCATTATTGCCTTGCTTGGAGTGAAATGATTTAAAAAAAAAAAAAAAATACCATTCCTTCCTAGGCAGTAGCAGCAAAAAGCTGCCACTCACAATGTTAACCTTGTCAGGGACCAATTATAAGAAATGAAAAAAGTATATATCAGTACATCTCCATTTACTTGTAAAATCAACTTTGTTTAAAAGTTGTAGCTGTTTTCAACTGGTATTGCTTGTAAAATATTTACTGTTGTTTGGACACTATAAGTACTGCCATTGTATGAGTTGGTAGTGATTAGCGTTTCACTGGTTCCCTCAGAGGCTGTAGAGTTACTCCACTTGCTACTTGTACTACTATCATTGACTGCCTGCCTCTGTAGCTACTACTATTGATAGGCCAATTAAAGCATCAGTACGGCTGTAGTGATTTCTTTTTCTCCTTTTTTCCTTTCCGTTTTTTTTTTTCAATCTTCTTGCGTTGTTATGTTTGTCACTACCTGTTCTTGTATTCCATGATTGAGACAATTCGATTCTTATGCTCGTCGTCCCACGTGAGAGACCAATTTATTCCTGGCTGAACCTACCTGATCTCAGACATTTAGGAGGTTGCTACTGGAGTGGACAACGCACAAATATCACAACCCCCCTTCACCCCCAAAATAGTTTGGGGGTGCAGGACTACTGATGCCCTCTTGTTGATGCCATTTCTATTTACAATTTACACAGGCAGTTATGATTCAACGCCAAAAATCAGGTATCTCTTTATATTGCGTTTGTTTGGATGTGTATGTATAACGGTGTGTTCATTATGTGTATGTTTATGTGTGTTTGAAAGTCTTTTCTCAAAGAAAAACGTTTTATATTTTTTAAATTTTAAAAGAAAAGTCAATTTCTATAAAATAATAATTTTAATCTCAGAATTGCTTCAACAGAAACATTTTTTTTGCCTTTGGAAAATTTTTGGTGTTTTCATGTAAGAAAAAATACTGTATAAAATAAAATTTATGTTATAAGCCTGACACAAGGCCAATATTTTAGAATATTTACTGACATTTGCATGTAAAATTTAAATGATTTTTCCTTAATTAAAACTAAAATGACCATTTATTTGAAGGCAAATTTACAACAAACAAGCTAATTTGGAAAATCAAAATAATTTGAAATGTTCATTTTTTTCTCTTGTGATTTAATTATTATTAATTATCTTTATATTAATCAAATCAGCTGTGATGCCTTTTTTACTTTTGTAAAAATTATTAGTGTTTTGATGTAAGAAAAATACTGTATAAAATTTACATTATAAGTCTGACACAAGGCCAAGGTTTTAGATTATTCATTGACAGTGGCATAATTAATTACGAACAAACGCGATTGTATTTTTAAGAATGATGTACTTATTTTTTGCCAATTGATTATTGATTGACATTTATCCTTTTTTATCAGTTTTTCTTGACATGATTTCTGGATTTTATATGACTTTTTTTGTTGGACCATCGAATTTTTAAAAACTAGTTTCATATTCTGGAAAGGCATTTTTGGATAAACTCTTGACTAGGTTGACCTTTTTCACATTATTAGAAAACAAACAAACAAAAAAAAAAATCAGCTTGACTAATTAAACTGCTCCGAAAGTTGCTACCACTAATAATCCGTTTTTTGTTTTTGTTTTAATTTATTTTTTATAGCAACATGATCATATGGTCTCTTACTTAGTACTTAAGTGCTGTGTTAAGTGATCATTTTTATATATTTTTTCTCATTAAAATGGTTACTAAATAGATTTTTGTGGACCTTAAGTAAAAAGCCAACGGATAACAAAAAATAATTAAGTTAATCCCAATAAAAGACTAAGTCACGGACATTTTTTAAAACATAGTATTTTTTACTAGTTTTTGCTCAAATCTCGGCTTTTTAATGTTAATTGACGCGTACAAACAAATCTCTAACCTTTCTTGTCATTACATATGGTATGTTTTCAAAAAAAAAAAAAAAAAAAAAAAGCGGAGGTTTCTCTCTCTCTTCCCAATTATTAAGTAGTTTTAATTCACTTGTTTCTTTTTCAAAGTAAACTAAAGCTATGATCCAGTTGACTGTAATAACCAAGTAGATTTTTTTGCATAATAAATCTGACAGACTCCGACAGCAATAACCCAAACTTATTTACAAAATACTATTTCTCGAGGAGTATCGACTAAAGATTGTCTCACGCTTTTTAAACTGTTACATTTCTCTTCAATTTCATTCATTTTCAGGGCAAGGGGATGTATTGTTTGTGTATTATTGTAAATATTTTTTCTTCCTTTCTTTGTTGTTTGCGTAGGTGTGTTTTTTTTTATTTCGTTTTTTTATGTTTTATTTATTTATTTATTTTTTAACTTAACATTTAAAAATAAACCCGAAGAAACGAGAACCACAGAACAAAAAAATAAATAAAAAAACAATAAAGATCACTTTGGCAACCTGTCTTCTCAAAATACTTGTCACTCGTGCGCTTCCGATTCCTATATTTTTATTTTATTTATTAACAACAGACAACCACCTGCAGTGTGTAATAGACATCAATTGAACTTGTGGTCTATATTGGTGGTGGTGAGATTCTTATACTGCACTATAAAATTTGTTTCCCTCTGAATTTGGTACATTTGATTTTTATGGTTATGCGTTTTGAAATGTCAAATAATACCCGTTCGGTTTTTATTTTTAGACTTGATCCTTTTTTATTTTATTTTATTTTATTTTTGAATCACTACTTCGCGTTATTTGCATACAGAAATCCTGTATGAAGTCAGCTTCAATTCTCTCTTTCTGTCATATTTTAAAAGTAAAACTAGGTCCCAATCTGATTTTTTTTTTTAAACTGTGGAAATCACTAGAAGTATAGGTGGTTCTACTCTAAATTACCTGCAGTGGTTTTGTTTCAAATCAGACCCTGCTATTTTCCAAAGATTTTCGAAAAATTAACTTTTTTTTTCTTTTTTAGTCGTCATATTCTTAATCTTATTAAGGTATTTTTTTGACATTGGGATTATTGGTGTGGGGTCAAGGAGAGAACATTTAATGCGGTCAAAAAAGAAAAAAAAAGCCTTATGGTGCTACTTAGAATTTCAAAGATTGAATGATTCTCTTGAACAAATCTTTTGAACGTTGATAAATGAATTCCTTTTCAGTATTTCAGTTGGCCTTCTGTACAGTACATGCCGTTAAATTCAAAAGAAGTCCGATTTTTTTATTATTATTATTTTATCTGTTAAATTTATTTTTGTAAGCTTCATATTTGGGAAAGTTATTCGTTTGAATGTGGAAAACATTGTCGGGAGGAAAGGGTATATAAACAAACAAGATCTCTAAAATTCTAAAAATAACTTTAAAAAATGGTAATAAAGAGCATCTTAGAAAATTTATAGCAAGAAGTCAGCTTTTGATTACAGACTTCTTGTCCTTTTTTAAGATATAGAGATTTTCTAAGTGTAGCTTAGATGTGACACAAGGCCGAAAGTATGGGGGACCCAGTGAGGATCGAACTCACTACTCAGTTGTAAGTAACTTGTAAATAAAATTGTAATTGTTCGTAGCAAGACAAGCTAGCTAATCATTACACCGCCTCGAAGTGCCTCGTTATTTATTTTAAGATATCAAAAGTTTTAGATAATGTTTTTTTTTTTTTTTTTCTACATTATTTACACTCGAACTATATTCTCTTCATCTTTGTTGTTATTGTCACAACGTTTTGGCCGTTGTTCACTTCTGCTTTCGTCAGCTGACCTTCAAAGAATTTCAAACTGAACCCTTTAAGGAAAGGTTTTTCTTGTTCCGCCGACCAGAGACATCTCGCCTTGTTCTTCTTATATTGTTTTTAGTTTATTGCTTTCACCAAGTCATTGTGCATTAACGTCCCAGGAATTTAAGTCACAATTACTATGTCACCAAATTCAGAAACCAACATTCCGATAGTAGACTCAGTGGAAACAGGACTAGTGATAACCGGGCAGTGTTAAATAAGAACAGGTCCTGATATACCTTGACAGGGTCAGCTCAGGTAAAAAAAAAAAAACAAAAAAAAAAACGATAACAATCTAACTCCGAAGATTAAAAAAGGGTTCAATTCGACAAAGATGAGGGGAAAAAAAGTCCGAGGGTAAATAAATAATGTAAATCACGATAACTCTTCATCCTATAAATTCAGACAGAAATATCTGCTATGAAACTTGGTAAGAAGTAAAGGAACTTTAGAGACCAAGTAGTGTAAATATCGTCATCTGTTCGATTTCAGATTGGTTTAAAAAAAACAAAAAAAAAAAACTACTGAGGTTGAATGTTATCTGGGTTTCACAAGTAAAGAAAGTTCTTTATTTTCTTTAACTACAAATTGCTCAAAAATAGTACAGAAACATATTTGATTCCTAGTTTGAGATTATTGATTGGTTCAACTTCAATGATTTTCATCTTGTCTTTTACGCCCCCAAAACTCTGCAATCTGTTTATTTTTATATTTGTTAATTTCACAATTAGTATGTTACCAGTGTTGCAATAGTCATTCATTAGGACGATATTACTTATGTAAACCTCTTGACAAAGTTTCAAGTAACAAATTGTTTAAAACGTTTTCCAGACATTTGAAGTCATTTTTTGGTATTTTTGTTGTTTCATTTTACAAAGGTCTTCTTCATGCTATATCTATATGAAAAGAGATGACCCCCGCGCCCTGTTTCGGTGACACAAAGGAAAACCAATTAAGTGTTTAAACAGTAATGATTGAATCGTTTTCTATGACAAATTTGTAACGGTTTTTTTTAGTCGTCTTCTTCTTCTTCTTCTTCTATCATATCTCTCTACAATTTTCTGTCCTTTGTAGCTCTTAATAAAGTTTGTCTTTTTGTTATCTCTCTTAAACCTGTTCTGCCATCCATTTAATCAAGCTCGCTAGGTAGGTTACGTGTTTCTTTACTCTGACCGTCTTGCGTTTAATCTGTCATGTGAGTAACAAATTTTCCAAGCCCTCTTTACTCAGTATCTGCTCCTGAAATTTCAACTATTTCTGATGTGAAGTATGTTTTCTTTTTCTCTAAAACTTTGATCACATGTGCAGTTCATGGCATTCTCAGCATCCTCCTGTAGAACCACATTTCTTTTGCTTCAAGTATCTTTTTCATCTGTGATGAGATTGTCCAGCATGCACTACCATATAGGAAAACTGATATTACGGATCAGTTCAGTCCTCTTTTCTTTGTTTCTAATGAAATTTTCCTGTTTCTTAATACTGTACTTAGCATAGCTTTTGGAAGGCATTTTTCGCTCTCCCAATTCACCTTCAGATTTAACTCTCTCACTTTCTGTCTTCTGTTAAGACACCTTTTTTTTTATCTTTTTTTTTTTTTTTGTACTTGTTTGATTTTGGTATCTCCAGTTTGTAATTTGCATGTCAGGCTGTTCCTTTCGCTGACAACCAGATATTCGGTCTTCTTGCAATTGATGTTTAGTCCTTTCTTCTCGCTTTTCTTCACTACATTCTGGAGGAATTCATATTAGCCCCAAATAAAAACAAAATAGATTTCGTCGGTAAGTTTCCAATGAAAAATAACTATGTAAACTAGAAAATATGTTTTTGATGGAAAATTGTTTTGTTTAAATATTTTTCTTGTCTGGACCTTAATAATAAAAGATAAATTATAGTCTTACGCTGAACTTTCAAAAATGTTAACGGTTACTCTAAATAAAAGCTGTTTCGGATAATAGAAAAGCGTTTCCATGTTTTAGCCACGCGGAATAACATTTTTATTGATTAATCTACATTAAAACCTTTCCTTGAATTCAATAAGTATCGGAAGGCTCTGCATAAAACCGTTTGGTCGTGCATCTCAAACAGACAAACTATTAATTGCGTCAAAATTAAGCAAATTAAAGAAATTGAATTACCTGACAATAACAGACGGTAGAAAATATGACACTGAAATCCAGCGGTACATTGGAATAGTGAAAAATACCCGTCAAAAATTAAAAGTATAAAGAAACAGGAGAATTTCATTAGAAATAAAGAAAAGTGTTGGACTGCTATGTATATAAATCCTTTTATATAGCAGTGAATGCTGGACAGTTCCTTAACAGACGAAAATCGCACTCGAGGCAACAGATGTTCTACAGTGGGATGTTGAGAATATCATAGATGAAACATATGAGGAAGTTTTAATGAAAATGAAAATTAAAACTAAAAGGATATTTATACTTGGGACGGTTAAAATTTTTAAGACGCATAATGAAGGAAGGATTTGGGGGATTTTGACATTCACGGGACACATTGAAGCCACGAGGGACAAAGGAAATCATCGAGTAACCTATATAACGTGCTTGATGGCAGAATGGACTGAAAGTAATAGTAAGGAGACAAACATTACTAAGAAATACGAAGGATAGGAACTTGTGGAGAACCATGATCACCCACGTTTTGAGGGAACATGGCACAGAGATTACAAATGATAGATAGAAATAAACGGTTAAACCATTTGATAAAATTGAAAGATGGTCACGGGAATATTTTCTCTATTGTTTCTAAACAAAAGCTGTCATTTTGCATGCAATTTTTTTCTTTTTTATTGTTCTCTATTTCCCCGATTTTATTTTTTTATTTCATTTGATAGCTCATGCTTACTACCTTTCTAATAAAGGGTGCTTTCAAAAGTTTGAACAAAGACATTTTCAAAATATGAAACTCGAATAATGAATAATAATAATAATAATAATAATAATAATAAATACTGGACAGTAAATTTCGTGAAAGAATTTAAGTTATTTTTGTTCTGTATAGTGTAACCCGGATATAAGAGAGTTGTCGGAACAAGATAAGAAGTCTCTTATATCCGGGTTTGGTCTATTATATATACATTAACACAGGCTCTAATTTGGGACCAGATAAAATCTCTCTTATATCCGGGTTTCTCTTATATCCTGGTTTCACTGTATTTATAAAAAAAAAACGCAGAAAGTCTGTATTTAATTAATTAATAGTACAGTGTAACCCTGATATAAGAGAGTTGTCGGGACCGGTGAAGAAGTCTCTTATATCCGGGTTTGGTCTATTTTGTTTAGGTAAGTATGGCTCTAATTTGGGACCAGAGAAAATCTCATATATCCGGGTTTCTCTTATCCAGTTTACACTGTACATACGAAACTACTTGTGACACTAGGCCGACACAAAGGTTTTAAGGAATCCAAGTTAATTTTATTGTAAGGAAATGAATATCTATTTTGAAATAATTAAATTAATTGTTCCCGAATGAAAGGAAGAATGATGAATTGTATTGGGTTGGAAGCAAAGTTCCCGTACAATTTTTTATATATAAAAGTTATGTGGGAACTTTGTTTCCAACCCAATAGAATTAACTGACTGCTTTCAACAGATTTTAACTTTTTATTACAGTATATATATGAACATAAATATATACTTTAAAAATATTTGATAAAATTTGAGTCGCAACAAGTAATTTCCTGTATAACAAAATAAATATGATAAAATTATACAGACAGTAGAGACGGTACAACACAAATTGCAATACCGCACAATTTTGCGTTTGAAATCAAAGAAATCTTTCAGGCTTAATTTTTTTCTATAATGAAAAACGCCTCGTCAGTCATATATCGAAAGATACATGATCGCCTAAGCGTATGTCACGCATGGCACATAACTGACTGATTAAACGTGAAAACAAGGTGCCTTAACCAAAAATCGAAGCGTGATCTTTCCGTTTTAAAGTGTATAATAATTACTCTTAGTAACTAACTAATTATTTAAAATAATATCGCCATTACCATCATCACTTCTTCATAGAAGGTATCTCAGGTGGAACCAGAGTGACACCAGGTTTCCTTACTCTTAATATTTTTCTTGTACTAATATGGTTTTCTTTTGTTATTATTTCTACCGCTATTTGGATCCTCAAATGCGGTGCTTACTTGAATCTAAACGACGTTCATTTTTATTTTCCCATCTTTCACATTCTTTAAGTGTCGGTTCCCGTTGAAAAGATGGTAAATTTTTATTAGGCCCAAACAAACGGAAAATAAAAGATTAGGTTATGTTAGTTTTCTAAATGAGGAGAGCTTGTTTGCTTACGTTGAAAATCAGCATTCGAAATTTTTTTTTTTTTTTTTCTGCATGAACTCAAAAGACTGAGACTGGTAAAAAAAAAAAAAAAATACACAAAGCCCAAAAAAAGGCCAGTGACAATAATACCAATTATAATTAGTACAATTTACATCTCTTAAAGACTTTCTTTAAGTCACACCATTTTTTTTCTTTTTGTTTAGTATTTTGTAATGTAAATTAATCTATTCCACTTGCATGAAAGTGACTTGTTCCCAAATAATCTTTTACTAGTTTTGGTCAGTATCATTTCACCCATCATTATATTGTACAAAGAGTTTTCAAAAAGCTTTTTTTACAATCAAAATATTTTCGCGCTAAAAATATGCCTAAGAGATAAAAAAGAGGAAAACTCTAACTAGACAGATTAAAGCAACTTTTGATTAGAAAGAATGATTTCATTGAACGATTTGAGTGAAGTCACTTTTTTCTCCCTTCGTTTAGGTTTAAATGGTATATTTTCAAATGGATACTGATTTTTAAAGTTAATTAGCGTATGTTTTTTATTTAAAAAAAATGATCTCGAAAACATGATCAATACTTTAGTTTAATCTTTTCAAAGAAAAACAAATCTGTCGACTTAAAAATTAAATAAAGTCTAATATTCTTATAAGTTGGAAGTTTTCAATTGATAATTATCTCACATTATTGACCTAACCGAAAATAACATCCTACAATCGACGTTGATTTGCGGAAAGAAGGTTTCTAGCAGGAACGGCGGGCATATTTGTTTTTAGTTTATGCGTTTCGTCCTTTACGACTTCAAAGTGATGTTTACGTTGATGTAACAACACGCGCGCATGAAAGAAAAGGGATGCTGAAATTTTAAACTTTTAAATTTAATATTTTTTAATGAGTTTGTCATTAATTCTTCTAACGTCGCTCTGATATAATCCCCGCTCATGCGCGCGCACACACACACACTCTTTACAAAATCCAACTTTTGACAAAAATTGATATTTGCCAAGAGAAGACTTATTAATAAAGTGCTCAATAAAATTTTCAAAAAACGAAAATGTTGGGCAATTTAAGACATAAAAATTTTATGTTAAAATAATTAGAACAACGACCTTTCTGCTACCTTGGTTTCTCCCAATTTAGTTTCATTAGGCGAAAAAAAAAACTGCCTGGTGATAACAAATTGGTAGAAATCATGGTAGCAGAATGATCGATGTTCTAATTATTTTATGTCTTACATATGAATAGGATTTTAATACAAATATAAAATTTGTCGCTTAGCTGATTTATGCTATATTCAACACTCCGACTCCAGAGTTTCATAGACGAACCATTTTGTAATTGTTCAGTCCACTCGTCAGGCGGTATCAGCAGTTGTCTTTAGATTTTCTCATTTTCGTTATTTTTCTTTGTGTGTGTATGTGTGTGCTCCTGTACGTGTATGTATGTGCAAATGTGTAAAACTAGACCATCTATAAATGGGTTCCTTTTAAAAGCAATTAATGATACAAAATATCGAGATAATAATATCAATTTTATTAATAATTATACATTTTAATTTGTTTTCAAAGACTATAAAAGGTTTATTGTTTCAATGGGTTTCATAGTTAGCACATTGCATAAAATGTGGGTTAATAGCTTAAAATGGGTGTAGTCTTTTTCAAATAATAAGTATATTTTTTGTATACATTTTTGTTTCTTCCTCGCATTTATTTCAAAATAAGTAACGGCAGCAAATCAGCGTGTAGCTATTTATTTATTTACCATAAAGTCATGTGACATATATAGCCTCTTCACGTTTCAAGTAGTTGTTTATAAAAAAAAGTTCTAACGTAGTGTAGTGAATTGTATAAATATATGTTGATATGCATATTTAAATTTATTTAATAATAGTTAATGTATTAATGTTTATTATTTTTCACACGCATAATAGTTGGAATATAATATGCAAGTATTTGTTTTTATTAGGTTTTTGCAAAAATAATGTCGTTTTTTACGTTAAAAAATACGTCAAAATCGACATTATTTTTGCACCAACCTAATATGTGAATTGATATGTGTATCGAAAACAAATACTGAATTTCCTATTAAAATGCTTTAAAAACATTAAAAAAAAGACCTGGCTAAATTTGCTATAAAATGTATTGTTGTTAATTTTACTACAAATATGTATTGTTGGTATTTTTTTTTTTTTTTTTTTTTTTTTAGAAAAATATATTGCTGGTATTTTTGCTATAAAAGTGTATTTTTATACTTTCATAGTGTTTTGTTTTTGTTTGTCGGTCCACTAATATTTGCCCATAGCTGGGACACCTACTTTGCATTTAGACTCTTTCAGCACACAATCTCATTGCAGACTAATTCTCAGACTGTGTATACTACAAGATGACCAAAAAATTTGAAAAAATTTGTAAGAATATCTACTATACTCTAGTAAGCACACAGAGTACCCAGGTTAAAATCAGGGTGTCGCAACTTTTATTTTCTGTCAGTGTAATTATGTGTCAACCTGTAGTAGACTTATTGATCCACACTCTTAAATAACAGTTTTGATTGGTCCCATGATTTCGGAGATTGTCGGGGTTCTGTGCAGGACATCTCTATGGCAAAGGGAACTAATTAAAGTTGTGGATCTCTTCTTCAAATATAACTACTTCTACGCGTCGTGTCCCTTCAGAATGTGGGTGATCATAGCTCTCTACAACTTCCTATCCCTTGTCACCTAGTGTTTGTCTTTTTTCTACCCCTTCCCTGTTCTACCATTCATTTACCTGTTTCCCGCCGTAACTTTTGTCTTGTGAGTGTCAAATTTTCTAGGCCTTCATTCGTCATTATGGCCCATAAATTTTAACTTTCTTTATGATTTTGACTGTAATGATTCTTTTTGTTTCCGTTTTCCTTAAAATTTCCTCATTGCCTGAAGTCTTTTTTTCGTCTGTAAGATTGTCCAGCATTCACTGCCATATAAGAGGACTGATAGTTCAATAGTCAACATCCTTTTCAAATCTTTAAAAGTGAAAAAAAAAGTAGAACTATTTCAAAAATTTTCCAATAAAATGAAACATCAGGATTTACAAAAAGCGAATTGGAACAGCCTGTGTTATTTTAGCAGTTGTAGTTGATAAAATGAATAGAAATTGATCCTTTATTCAACAGATAATTGTGTTCAGCTTTTTAGCGAAAAAGATAATCAGAGTGAATTAATCAAATTAGGCCACGGCGCTGTGTCGACATTTCTCTTCGATTGGGAGAATTTTTTTTAACTTGACTCATGTTCTTACTTAATGTTGTTATTTATTTTGAAAAAGACCTTCACGGTTCATTTTGTTTTTCTCTTCTTTTTAACTTGTGATGATAAATATATGGTAAAAATAAATTTATTTTAATAATCTTCGCAAAATTTCTAGTTGTACTCAACTCAACTGTGGACGAGGGGGTCTATATTGTAAAATGTAAATTATTTTATGAAGAAAATTGAAAATTATGGACGTTTTTTGTGTTGCAATGTACTGTATTGTACAATCTTTTGTTTTTTTTATTTTGTGAAAGTGAAACTCATTTTTTTTTTTAATCAGATACACAATTTTTTTTAAATGAGTAACTTAAAAATGTATTGAAATTTTTAACTAAATCTTTTTTCTTTTGCAACAGATTCACGTCAAATGTGACTATAAAAAAAAGCAATTAGTCGTAAAATTAAGTTTTTAAAATTAAATACATTTTTTATTTTAGTGTTTAAAAATTGTAATCTAAGTTCCTGTCAATTCTACTATAAGAATTGGTACAATTCTTAATTACACTACACAGTAAAATGCGTTCATTAGAATAGAATTATTTTTCTAGTATTTTAAAAACGTCTTTCTCTTCTTTTTCCTAATTAATAAAATAATTTAAAATTTAGGCAACTTGATTAGTACTACTTAAACTTAAGTAACTAATTCTCGAGCAAAAAATTAAGCAACCCGAATACACTGATATATCAATTCTAACTTGTTTATTAAAAAAAAATAATGTAATAAAAATGCTTTCTTAAAGAAATTGTATAAACTTATAAAGAACACATGAAAATACGAGTTACCTTTTTTAAAAAATTCGGTTAAAAAGACTCACCTATAAAAAGATTCTTTGCAGAGGTAAGTCTTCTAAGTAATTAATTTGTTTGAAGGTCTTTCTTTACTAAAGAAAGTCCTTCTCAAAGTAATTTATTGTTTTAATTTAATTTTATTTTTATTTATTTGCATTTGAATCGATTTTTTGTATTTACGATTCAAATTAAATGAAAATTCTCTTGTGTACTTTACTGCAACAAAGTTACAAAAAAATCAATTCTCTCAAAAACTACGCTTTGATTAGGATCAAACATTATCTCCAGTTTCTTCTTAGCTAAAGGTATGTTTTGCTACAATGAATTTTATAGTAATAGCACCTAAAAAGGCTTGTGATCATGTGTTACGATATTTTAGTTGTATACATTTCATTCAACAATTCATTCATTCATTCGTTCGCCATTTTGATTTTCTTTTCTTTCTATCTTCATGACTTGTGACGTTTCTCTCCTAATTCTCCAGATCTTTTCCCCCTCTCAAAGAATTTCGTTGTTTCTTCATTCTTGATTTTCTCTTTTAAATGTCTATTATTGTCTAAATGGTCAATTGTAGTAAAAAGAAATTGTCATTTATTGACAAAAAAAAAAGAAGAGGGAAAAAAATTAGGCGTTATTTTTTTATTCTTAAAATGAATTTTAAAGAAGAAAAAAAGTAAAATTCGTACATCGTTTTGTTTTTTGTCTGTTGTTGTGACTGGTGTAGTAGTGGGAGGAGTTCATTCATTATATTGATTTACTACTTACAACAAAGAAGATCGATATATGTCTATTATTGTACGCCCCCACATTCCTCTGTTTTGCACTGAACTTCAACTCGATTCGACATTTTTTATTTTCGTTCAAGAATTAAATAAAGTAAAATAACATTCGGTTAAAAAAAAAATGGGATAAAAAAAATGGGAACACTCACACACACATTATTAAATGAAACATTGAAAAAGAAAAGGAAAGGGTAATGAAATTGAAATACAACCAGTGCCGGATTATGACCTTTTGGGGCCCCAGAAATTATGCACACCCGTCTAACTCACCCGCACACATCTTTCATATTTTTTACTCTTGAAGCAAGAACTTCAAGTAAACTTACTGCAAATTCTTTAAACTCTAGAGAATAGCTATCATTTGGTTGTCAATAAAATTATTCTTTGTACCACTTATTACTAATTATTGCAAACGAAATTAACGCATATTTCAACACAACTGTAGTAAAAAACGAAAAAAAAACATCTGATTTTTTATAACCAGCATTTAAGTTGCTTGAGTTGGCCCCTAAGCTGCAGCCTATTATTATCCGGTCATGAATATAAAGTATTTTTTCTTGTTGGAAATATTAATTAAATTTTATTTAATTTTATTAGCTTGGAATAAAAATAAAAGCTTCAAAAAGATTTTTCAATTTTTAAAACAAGGCTCTGTATTCCTTGCCTTGAGAAAGCAAAATGCAAAAAAAAAAATTAGAAATAAAAATAAAATTATTCACTTCAACAGACTTATTTATTTTTCTTTCAACTCGTAAAGTTATTTTTATTGCAATGCTAATGTTGTTTTCTACATTCTACGCCCGTTAAACAAAAAACAGAATGAGTTGAAAATTACAATACAGTTTTCTCCCAGGTCTCGTCGAAGGATACCTCCGATTCATGGGGCCTCATTATTAAACGGTCGTAGAGTGTATAAACGACCTGAGCGTTGCAATAATAAAAGTAAAAAAAAATTAAATACTGGTAACACACACACACACACACACACAAAAAAGGGTAATTTTTTTTAATTTTTTTTTTTTATTTACACTCGTTTCCCTTTTAAGCCTATATAACCCTAATACCGCCAAAGACTTTGAAAACAGACTGAGGTACTGCAGCACAGTTCTGTGTTCTCAAATGATTGGTTAAAAAAATGATTAACAAAGAGAACAATTTTCTAGGGAAGAAAGAATCGCATATGCATGTACGAACAGACATTTCTAAATGGGAGACAGCAGCAGAAAGAACTCTAACACAGATTTGAAAATAAAAATTAACAAGAATAAATATCTCCAAAATGGCACATTTGTCTTTAGGAGAAAAATGTCTTAGAATATTGAGATCTACTTAGAGAACATAAAATAAGAGGGAGGAATGGGTATAAAAAAAGATAAAAATAAAAAATAATACCAAAAAAATCCTTAATTAAGGAAAAATGGGTTGAAAAAAACATCATTAGCAAGAAGCACAATCAAGAAAAATAAATAAACAGATGTCATTTAATTTCACCTCTTTCTTATATTCTCTCTCTCTCTCTCTCTCTTTCCATTGAGTTTTTTTTATTAGTCCTCTTCATATTTTCATTTTTAGATGAACTCAAATTCACTAATTTCACAAAAGATGATATTTTTAAAAATAAAAAAGTAAATAAACATTCAAATAGTCAAATAACTCTCTCTCATGCAAACACAGGACGTAGAACTCATTAAGTTAAAAATAGGATGTGCATCGGCATGTGATTGTCTTTTCATAATCTGCACCATAACAGTTAATGTAAGTTATAGTAAAATTATTTCACCTTTTAAGAAATGTATGAACCTAAATTTCTCTTTTAGTGCCGATCTATTTTTTTAAACATTAGCCTTACAACAGTGGGAATAAAGAAGAAGTGTATTTATCCCAGTCTCACATGAACAGAATGTGATAGAAAGCCAAGGAAAATACTTTGATGGCTGAATAATGACGTTATGAATTTATATAATTAAAACATTTTGTCAAAAAAAATGTCAGAAACTTTTTTATAAAGCCAATATAATAATAATAATAATAATACAACCGAGAAAATGTGTGAAAGTTGTAAGAAATACTTTTTCAGATTATCAATTAAAAGTTCTACTAACATTAACCAACTCAAGAATTTTGAATCAAAATGATCATCAGAGCTAAAGGTTTGTTAAATCTAATAAATATATGTTACATTCTTCTTAAAACCAGATCTTCTGATTCATGCTATATTAATTTCCACCACTGGCAGGATGTAAACACTCCAAACACCCAAAACTGAACTAAAATTCTGTCAACTGCACAAGGATCCACACATATCTTCCATATTTATTCACATGCTCAAAGAAAAACTAAGAAATACTGCTGCCATATATGGTCTGTTGCCCCAGCTGTTCGCCTTAAGGTCCTCAACAAAATCCAGAGACAGATATGCAATGTGATTGGTCCTGATCTGGCATCTTTTCTACGGCTGTTCTCTCACAGACATGCCGTTGCTTCCCTCTGTCTTTTCTACAAATACTTTCATGGTAATTGCTGCAATGAGCTACTTTCGCTAGTTCCAAGACTGCATGAATTTAAACGTGCTACTAGGCTGGCATCTTGGTCCCACCCTTTCACTGTCAAAACAGTTAAATGTTGCCGTCTCTTCTACTCCAGTAGCTTCATGTCATGCACCTCCCATCTGTGGAATTCCCTTCCTATTACTTGTTTCACACATAGCTATAATCTTCAACTATTCAAATGTAATGTCAATTGACATTTGATATCTTGATCTATTCCCTGTCCTTCTCTTCATCCTTTCCTCTATCATGCCTCTTTACTCTTGCTCACACTCTTTGTAACCCCTTGCATGCTAGTGATATCTCGCCTTGCTTGGGATGAAATGCGTTAAAAAAAAAAAATCCAGAATTTCCACACAATAGCATCCACTCCCAACTAAAGAAACAAAATAAAAACCTCTGAGCTGATTTGAGCCTAAGAAAGGACATAAAAGCCTATCAAAGTTGGATGGCATCTTGACTGACCCCCATACCCCCCCTCCTTTTTTCCCAACAAAAGACATGTACACAGATTTATCATTTTTATATTTTATGTTCATAGTACAATTGTTTATTTCTTTAAACATTCCTTGTTTCTTCTGGTTAATATATATATAAATATAATGTACATATATATTTTGAAGTAATTTTTTATCTGACATTATTTCTTATTACTAAACATTATTTTTAGTGGGTACTGCTGTTTTTTTTTTTATTTTTCTTAAACACTAAAATTAATAACAACTGGCCGAAATTGAGAAGTACTAAAGAAAAGTACAATTTTTCTTTAGTAGGACTTCTCAATTTAGGCCAGTTATTATTAATTTTAGTGTTTAAGAAAAATAAATAAACAGGAACAGCAACTTAAACATGTATCAGTCAGTTATATTCCATGCGTGATACACGCTTAGGCAATCATGTATCTTTCGATACATGACTGACAAGGTAGATTTTTTTTCCCCGCAGTAGGTTACCATTTCTGCGGTAGACCAGTTGCCATCTAAGGCTATAGAACCTGGTCTGTCCTGCTATTTACCCATAGCTGTGGGGAGAAGAGGATTCATACCTTTCACAAAAGTGATTGTAATGGAGTTGACTGGAATTCAAACTCAGCTCTCCGATTCCTCAATCCGAGCTACTATTCTTTACTCCACCGTGCCTCATGTGTACCCACTTAAAATAATGTTCATAGAATTAAGAAATCATACAATTCTATTGTGGGATAATATTTCTTTTTTATTTTGCTATATACGTCTGTTGCCAAGCAAAGGATGACTGTTAGTAGCCACCATTCCAAATATGGGACAGTTGGCATACTAGATGTTTTTTAAACCTAAGATTAATAACACATTTTTATTTTTATAATTGATATTAGCTTTTATAGTGAACATTAATAGGTTAACAATAGGTATAAAATAGTTTAATGTGCATGGGTTTGAAAAATGAGGGCAGTTTTAAATTTTAGTTGATGTTCTTTGTTTCATTTACAGTGAATGTCCCTTGGAAAAACCTGAACTTAAAATTCCTTCTGCTTTGTCCAGTTCTCTAAATATTATTTAGCCACTGTCATAGGATAGTTGGAAAAGCAATTCAGGCTTATTGTGTACAAAACAATTTCTTCATAATTTTATATTAAAAAATAAATGAACATTACTCTCTCAAATGTTTTTGTGTGTGTGTGCAAGTGATGAAGAGGGAAACTCCTTGCTTCAGATGAGATTTAAAAAATACTTTTGTCAAACAAATACAAAATGAAATAAATATCACTTTAAAATGCTTCCAGAGATTTAACTGTCTTTGAATGCATCCAACTTTCAGTCCAAGACAAGCCTGGGTATTGTCTGTAAGTGATAAGTAAGGTCAAGTGGCAATAATTCTAAGATAATCTATGATTGTTTTCTAGGACTGAATAAGTGTCAGATGTGTTATTGATGCTAATGTGTTATTTGTATCTCCACTAATTGGTTTTGCAATATAGTGTATTGACTTATTGATTGGTTTGACTTATCTCTTTCTCTGCTTTTTATTGTACTACTATTTTTTTTTTTTTTTGGTGTCATTTGTCAGGTTCTCTTTTTTTTTTTAGAACTTAACCTGCCAAAAGTAATTTTTAACAAGAAAGCAAAATTGAAAAATATTGCCTGATATTTGTTTTTAATATACAGTATTTTCTTTTTTTTTTTTTTTTGTTGTTGTATGATGGATTGAGTAAACTTGAAAGGCACTTTTATGCTTTCCCATTTCCCTAACAATGCCCCAAATATAATGCTGGGAAATAAAGAATCATCATAGAAACAAAGGAAACATTATAAAACTTATCATAGTAATTTAAATTGCATCTTATTATTTTTATATATATATATATATATATATTGTCAGTAAGGTTTAATCATTTTACAGTTGAAATGGCTAGATGTCACCATAAGTTCTATACAAACAGTTTCTTTTCTCATACTTCTCACTTGTGGAACTCTTTTCCAGCTTCTTGCTTTCCAGCCAACTTTGATCTTTAAAAATTTAAATTCAATGTCAATTGTTATCTTCTGGTTTCTTAATTCTAGTTCTTTTATTCTCTCTCCTCAATAATGTGTTTTTTTTTTTTCTCATATTCTCTAGCAATCAGTAACTGCTTATGTCTTAGTGGTTTTATTGGCTTTCTTGGGGGTGAAATGATTAATATATATAATATGTGAAAAATATATAGAAAATACAAAAGAAAAAGTTAGGTAAATAATCCAAAGTTCTTTAGTATTTTTGTTATTATTTTTAAAAATATAGTGCTCGATACAAAAGTAGAGCATAAATATAATTATTTATTTAAAAATATGATTCCAACACGCTACATAAGAGTTCTCAGGTTTCAAAACAAGAGCCGAAAATTTCAATATAATTATTTGAATTAAATTGAATTAAAGTACTAAGCTCTGTTCCATCTTCAAGCGAAATTTTTTTTGAATAACTTATTTCTGAGGTTTACGCATTTTATAAGCATATTCATTCGTTTTTTTTATTTGTTTTCGGCTCCTGTTTTGAAACACGAGAACTCTTATGTAGCGTCTTGGAATCATATTTTTAAATAAATAATTGTATATATATATATATATATATATATATATATATAATAGCACTATACATCAAAATATGTCATAGTATTACGAAAGGATATATCTTGTTAATGTATGAAACATAAGGTTGGTATTGAATTGTAGTTTAAATGTTTTTATCTTTCTTGATGAACTTGTGATAATGAGCATCACCAGCACGGGGGTGTGGAGAATGATCTTCTGTTTATCTTTTTTGTTCTCTCTCTCCTTCAACTCTTTTTTTTGTTTTCTTTAATATTTTTTTCTTTCAGTGACATTTTGTACTTGCAAAATCAGTAATATTTGCAAGTATCAAATATTACCAAATATAGTAATCATGTTCATAAAGTTAGCATCTATAACTGACATGTGAAGCAGGCCAAAGCATAAAACAGTCAAAATATTATAACTGTAACAACAGACTTGTGACCAGCAGTTTTAGTATATAGGTATATATAAGGTTCTTATGAAGAGGTTCCTTAAAAAATCTTCTATATACAAAAAAAAAAAAAAAAAAAGTGTTGATTTAAAGGCAAAAGAAGTTACTCTCCAAGTCATCATTCACTCAGCTCTAAATAATTATCTCAAAGATGTCCCTTTCAAATTTCATGTTCTTAAAAATATTGATTTTTTTTTTTTTTTTTTTTTCTATTTTTGGTTTAATTTGCACCATAAAACTCTTGAAAGATATGTAAGTAATTACCATTTCAGAGAACCAATTCTTATACTTTGAAGCATAAAATTGACAAGCACAAACAAATTATTTATGTCTCTGCCTAATAATTATGTTGATATGCACAACATATGATTTAAAGCTTGTAAAATACACAACATATGAAGCTTGAAAAATCTGATAAAATACATGAAATTATTGTTGCATCATAAGAGTGACATGTCTGTAATAATTTATACATATTGTATAAATATCTTGTACATTAATTAAATATTCATATGAATCCCTTCATTAGTGTTCTAGAAATTATGAAAATTAAAAGTGACTAAAAATGTGAGATTCAGTGTAGATGTAGGTCTTATCATTTTACAGTTGAAATGGCTAGATGTCACCATAAGTTCTATACAGTGTTCATTTTTCTGATTATCCCCACCCCCAAATTAAAGCTATAAAGTGTTTCTTTTAAATGAAAAGCTGAAAGTTCTCCACTTGATAAGGTACGGAAAATACCAATTGCTGAGGTTGCTATGGTGGGCATAATTCTTCTATCATATAATTTTTACAAGGGGTTGCTGAAAAGTTCTTGGCCAAAGCAACTTCTCCAGATATGACCAAACATGAGAATTAAAAAAAAAAATCCTCTTATGGTCAGGCTGAGGACATTTCAGCACACACTTAAAATATATTGTTAGTATTGCTCTATTTTACTGTTAGTTATTGCTAAACTCTCATTGAGTCTAATTTATAAATTAAACCTTATTAAAGGTATATGTACATAGGAAAAACAGTATAAAAAGAAGTACTGAACTTTTATGTAATATCAGCTCTCCAATATGGCAGTGAATGCTGGACAATCTCTTAATAGATGAAGAAGAGACTTGAAGCTGCAGGAATGTAGTTCTCCAGAAAGATGCTGAGAATAACATGGACTGAACATATGAGGAACGACAAAGTTTTAGAGAAAATGACAACAAAAAGGACACTTCTATTTAACATCAGGAAGACATAGTTGAAATTCCTGGTGCTCATCATGAGGAAAGAGGTCTTGGAAAATTTGCTACTCAGGACAGATTGAAGGCAAGAGGGACAAAGGAAGACAATACCTGGCAAGCTTGAGTGAATGGATGACAGAGCAGGGTTTGAGAGAGATGTCAAAATTTATTAAGATCTACAAAATACAGGAAATTGTGGAGGGTCACGATTGCCAGTATCCTGAAGGGGCACAGAACAGAGAAGAACAAAACAGCTACTATCTACAGATCCAGGCATCTGCTGGTGGTCTTGGAACATATTCTCCTATAGATAATGACTGACAACTGTATAGATATCTCCAAAGGAAATTGAACTTGTAACCTTATACCTGACAGGCTCTTTAGCATCTTAACCACAAAGCTTTGCAACATTGAAAATCTGAAAGTTAATGTTAAAAGTATATTAATTTGTTCTTTTGAAAAAAAATTAAATAAACTGCCATTACTGCCTAGTAAATATTTTAATATATGGCATTCAGAGCAAAAAATTCAATTACCTGTCTATTAATCTCATCAGATTGACTATAAATAACCTTTTGTGGTTAATGTTTCCCTAGTAATGAAACTTAAAATGTCAAATTACTTCTACAGATTGACATTATATTAGTAGTAATCCAGTGGTTAGAGAACTGGCCTGGAGGTTATAATATCTGCAACTCCACAGTAACTTAATTTGTAAACAAACACATTCATTTACATTTAAAAACTAAACATATGAAGCTTTGAAACAAGTCATAGACTTAAAAAGGGAAATACTTTAAAAGAAGCAGAAATGACAGCAGCGGAAGTCATCCTGAGAAAAGAAATACTAAAAAAAATATGTGGGTGAGAAGTGAAATCCTGGACTAAGAGACAATAGGTGCCATGAAAGAAATAACACAGAATATATGGAGTTAAAGAAATACATCAGAAATTAAAGCAAGCTAGCAAAAGAGGGAATGGTTTAATGCAAAATGTGCAGAGGTTAAAAGAAATCTGCAGAACACAGATGTAGTAGGTATGCACAATCAAAGAAATAACAAAATATAAAACATGCTCTTTATGCAGGGTGTATAAAATCTAAAGTAGGAATGGTTACAATGAAAAAAGAAAAGATACTATTGTGGTAGAGTGGGGGAACTCTTTTTTTTTTTCTTTTTCTTTCTTTCTCTCTCTTTTCTTTTTTACATTAATATTCGCCCTTTACAAGGCTCAAGAGCCACTCAAATAAGAGGCACAGTTTATAGGGATATGTGGGGAAGATAATGGTTGCCCCTAGACTTGAAAATGTTAAGATTCTAATGATCTGGGAAGCATCATCTTAGGAATCAGCTCCACAATTTAGTGGTATGTGGAAAGAAGCTGCTTGAACGGAACTTACATCTCACCAATTGTTATAGTGGAACACACCTATTCTATAGTTAATAAAACTCTCTCACCTATAATAAGTAGGAGTAGTAGTAGTAGCAGTAGCAGTCGCTGAGTCAGACGACCGTTAGTTGGATATTAAAGTATCAGCCACCCCAACTAGATTACTGCGTCATTACCTATTATATCAAGTTCCTAACGTTTTGTACGTCGAACCTATTTTAGGACCGACTTAGTACAAATACAAGCCTCCACTGTGAAACCACTACATAACACCAATGGTATATGAAGGGAATGAGGGTGGTTTGCTACAATGTGTATGACATGGTGGGTATTAGCTGTGAAGGTTAGAACTGGTGAAACTAAGGAATTTACTCGACAACATAAAGCCAGTGAAGGAGACAAACAATGAAAACAGCCATAGCCAATTTACACATCCTTCACTGAACTGTAATACCCATGATAGTGATTAGCAGCTAAAAGTTACATTTAGTATACAGTGACCAGAATAGCTGATTACATTACATCTGGATGCCATGACAATGATATCATGTTTATGCCATATTTGGTACTGTGTACAGCATTAGAACTCCAAAAGTGTATAGAAATGTTAAAAGACACTGTTTACAAACTGAACAAAGTAGTAAAGGATTTGAAAATGTCTTTATTTGATTCATTCTTTTTTTTACAGCCTTTTGCAGGTTATTTAAAGCCAGAAAATATTTTTAGATTAAGAATTTTTTTTTTTTTTTTTTTTTTTTTTGAGATAATGATTTAGTGATACAAGTACAAAAATTTAAATATCTGAGAAGTATTTTAACAGAGGACAGAAAGTGTGACAGTAAAATCCAAAGGCACATTGAGATAGCCAAAGATACATTCCAAGAGCAAAGCAGAGTATTAAGAAACAGGAATATTTTGTTAAAAACAACAAAAAGTACTAAACTGTTGTGTAACATCAGTCCTGATGAAGTGGAAACTTGAGGCAGCAGAAATGTAGTTCTACAGAAGGATGCTGAGGATACCAAATATGAGCAATGATGAAGTTTTAGAGTAAATGGAAGCAAAAAGGAATAATCAGGAAGAGATAATTGAAATTTCCAGGATACATAATAAGGAAAGAAGGATTGGAAAATCTTATACTCACAGGATAGATTCAAGATAAGAGAGACAGAGGAAAACAATGCGTAACCTACTTAGTGAGCTTGAGTAAATGGATGGCGGAACAAGGAGAAATAAATAACAAAAAGACCAAATTTATTAAGAGTTACAAAGGACAGGAAATTTTGGAAAACCATAATCGCCTACATCCTGAAGGGACACTGCACATAGAAGAAGAAAGATGCAAATCTTACTAATTAACCTATAGCTGGGAGAAGAAGAGGTGGATTCATACCTTTCCCAAGAGTATTTGTGCGTAAATAAATATAACAAACCCAACTGGAACTCGGCTCACCAATTTCCAACCTGTTATCCATTACATTACCCGCACATTACTGCATCTGGTATTCTCAAGCAGTTGCCCAACTAGGTACTGACCAGGCTCAACATTGCTTAACTGTTGATCGTATGGGAACCAGTGTTTCAACATAATGTGACCTTAAGCCTTAGAATCAAAGTAAAGAGTACTGGACTGTTAAATAATATCTAATGCAGGAACTCCTAAACAAGATAGGATAGGAAAATGGGAAGAAAGTACTATCAGTTGTAAGAAATCAGGATGTGTGGTCATCAGTAAAAGGGGTAGTTCAAGAGTTACAAAATGGAGATGTCAAAATAAAAAAAAGTACAGAAACTTAACTATCTGGAAAGGGGATTATAGCAGATGATAGAAAATGTGATGCTGAAATCCAAAAGCACTTTGGAATTTCAAAAGGTTTTTACCAAAAGCTTAACAAAATATTAACAGAAAAATTTAATTAGAAACAAAGACATGAGTGTTGAACTGCTTTGTAATATCAATCTTCCTATATAGCAATGAATGCTGGACAATTTCTTCACAAATGAAAAAGAGACAGGAGGTAACAGATCTGTAGTTCAATAGGAGGGGGATGCTGAGAATAACATGGGCAGAACCTATGTAACAAAATTTAAGGCAAATTGAAGACTAAAACTTGTTCTTAGAATGAGAAAGAGATAGTTGAAATTTCAGGGACACATAAGGAGGAAAGAAGGTCTGGAGAATTTAACACTGATGGGACACTGAAGACAAGAAGGTCACAAGGAAACAGCAAATAACCTACATTACAAGCTTGAGTAAATGGATGCAGGGACTAGGTGCAGATAATAAGGAGACAAATATTACTTAGAGCTACAAAGAATAGGAAATTGTGGAAAGCCATGATTAGCCACATTTTGAAATGACATGGTAAATAAACAAAGAATCTGCCTATTTCTATATGGAAGTGAATTTTGGACAGTTTTGTCATAAAAATATCAAGTTTGAGTGAATGGATAACAGAACAAATACCACAAAGCCAGAGAGGTAATAAAATAGCAAGAATTACTTATAACATTAAAAGACAGGAAGCTGTAGAGAGTCATGATCAAACCCACCCTGAAGTGAGATGGCATATACAGAAAACACTCATTTATAGTTATGAAATGCAAAGGACCTATTTTTCTTTGAGAAAGGCAGGTGGTTTCTTATGTCAGCAGTAGTAACTTTAATTCTTTTGACAGTATTGAAATACATTTTTTATGTTAATCTCCAAAGATATCAGTATTTCAAAAAAATTGTTTTAATTTGGATTCTATAATGACTGATGACTTTTCATTCAGTAATTACCATAAATTTAACTGTTGGCAAATTGTCTGATATTGTAAATAATTGCTGCAGGGAAAGAGAAAAAAGTAGAGCAGGGAGGAGGATATAAGAATAGAGAGGGAGAGAGAGAAAGTGAATGATAGAGAAAAAGAGAGAAAGGGACATGAAGTAAAAAAGAAAAGAGTAGAAATAGAAGAAATACGAGGAGTTTGAAAAAGAGATGGAAAGAAAAACAGGTAGATGAAAAAAAAAAAAGTAGACAATGAAGAGATAAAAATCATGGAGAGTAAGGGGCATAAAGAGAAGAGAGAGAGAGAGAGAGTAAAAATAATAAGAAAAAAAGAACACATTGATAATTCCAGCCAGTCTGTGAGAAACTCATAACTTATTAGAATATAACATTGGAATGAAGGAGGAAAAGGAAAGTAAAGAAAACATGAAACATCAGTCAGAAGGAAGAATTGGATAGTTTTCAAGATAATCAGATAAATGGTAATAATTAGAACCAGAAGTGTTTCTCCAAGAGAAGAATGAGATTTAATCCAGATTAATTGCAAACACACAGGGGATGAATGGATAACAGCTCTGATTGAGGAATCACAGAGCCAAGTTTGAAGATTAAGATTGTTACATTCACTTACGTGCAAATACCCTTGGGAAAGGTATGAATCCATTTCTTCTCTCCTTTGTAGCTCTTAATAAATTTTGTTTTTTTGTTATCTCTTCTAAACCCTGCTTAACCATCCATTTACACAATCTCACTAGGTAGGTTACACATTGATTTCCTGTCCCTCTTGCCTTAAATCTGTCCTGTGAGTATCAAATTTTCCAAGCCTTTTTCCTCATTATGTTCCCTAGAAATTTTGACTATCTGATGTTAAGCATAAGTGTTCTTTTTTGCTTCCATTTTCTCTAAAGCTTTGTCATTGCTCACATGTTCAGTTTATGATATTCTTGGCATCACTGAGAGAATAAAAGTATTATCTACAAAATGCATTCATTAAAAATTTGTCCAAGCCCATTTCTCATGAATAGAGAGAGAGAGAGAGAGAGAAAATTTGGCACATTGATTATTCCATCTCTGAAAAGCTTCCACCCAGAGTTGCACATTTCTCACATTGTTTGATGCCCTAATGATGGAGCCTTTTGTAGAACTCTGCAGGTTGGACTGCATCTCATTAATTAATGTATCATTAACCTGGAAGTGTCTGCCTTTCAGATATAACTGCATTGAGGTGATGAGATGGAAATCACATTCAGAATTAAGATTGGGAAAGAATGGATGGGGAAGAATTTTGTAATCATAGCAACACGCTTCCATTTGTACAACATGTGAGTTGTTTACTCATGCATAGATTTGCAATATTCAGACATCTTTTCTGAGCCTATCAATTATAAGCACCAGTTATTGTGGAACCTTCGTCCTGAAAATCCATAAGTACCATAGCTTTTTGGTCTCTGAAGATTGTGATGAGCATCACCTTGCCAACAGAGGGTTTGGCACATGCATCTGGGTGGTGTGATTTTATTGTTTAGACTGTGATTTAGTCTCTGGGTTAAAGTGTTGAACCCACATTTCATCTGTTGTAATTAGTCCAACATAAAAAAGTTCTCTTGGCATGTGGCCAAAAGGTCACAATTGATTCTGGAAACGATTGAACAAAGAAGTACCTTTGACACTGGCACTTTCTACACATGTAGGTATTTGAGAATAATTTATTTTTACAGAATCCACTTTAATCTTGACTGTATCTTCTAGATCCTGAATTGCTATGCTAGAATCTCATAAGATGGTTGTCTACACCTTTTTATTTTCTAATCAATTCCCCACCAAGCAAAGCAATAATGCCACTAAGATTTAAGGGGCTACTGAAAGTGAAAGAGAAGGAAAACTTTAGAAGGAACTGGGAACCCAATCCTAAACAAGAAACAAGGACTAAACCTCTACTCCTGTTCAAAAGACTGGAGAGGAGTGTGAACCAGATAATAGATGAACCTACTTTGTTGGATGATATCGCCATCAGTGGCAATCAGGAATAAGTCTAACCATACTTTCAAATGATAACACTACTTAATAAGTGACCTCCACTGACCTTCAAAGTAAATTTAGAATTAAAATAACTTCTTTTTTTTTTCAGCTTAATGAAGGAACTTAAGGGAATCTTAAAAAATCTAGATTTCTATCCGTTTTCTTTATAAAATATTGTGCAACAATGAAAAACATTTTCAGACAAAAATTCTGAAATGTTCAAGATTAAACTTAAGTACAGTGTAACCCAGGTATAAGAGAGTTGTCGGGACTGAGAAGTCTCTTATATCTGGGGTTTCTCTTATATCCGGGTTTGGTCTATTATATATACATTAACACTGGCTCTAATTCGGGACTAGAGAAAATCTCTCTTATATCCGGGTTACACTGTAGTTCTAAATATGCAAAATGACTCCAAACTACAGAAACTACCAGCGGTTCTTTGATAAGGCATTCTTACTCCAAAGAATGATATAGTGTGAGAAATAAACTCAAAGCCGTCACAATAGATTCCTACAAAGGTTCAGCTATACAGGCCAAGTAACACAATTCTAGGCACTTAAGATTTTGTTCAGAACCAAACTGAGTTCCTTAACTCTCTGGAGTTGCATGATGTTCTTCCCTAGATGCTTTAAGTAAAAGTTGGGATTACCCCCATCATGCTTTTCAAAAATTTTAACCCTCTAAATTATCATGGCAATGATCCAAAATAGTGTAGGCAAAAAGAAATATGTCTTCATTTTCAAGATCCATGTAATTCTAATAAATTTGAGTTGAATTCAAGTGTCTTCAATGCTCAGAAAAGCTCAGCTTTGCTATGACCATCAACAAGGCACAAAGACAATCCTCAAGATCACAGACATTAACCTGACTTTTCCATGCTATTCCCATGACCAGCTCTTTTTTGGTTTTTCTAAGTTTGGATCACTTTTTTGCATTGGCACTCAGTGGGAAAAGTACTAATATTGTGCATCCAGAAGTCCTATCAATCTAAGGGATTTCTTTTATGTACCATGTTCCTTCAGAATATGGGCAATCGTAGCTCTTCCCAATTTCCTATCCTTTGTAGTGATTAGTAAGTTTTGTCTTTTCATTATCTCTCCCAGTCCCTGTTTTGCCATCCATTTATAAAACTCATTTATTTTAAAAACAGAATATTTTTGGTAACAGTTACATTTTCATGTGTAAAAAAAAAAAAACTTGCTCTTTTCTTTTGTTTTGTTTTTTTTGTTTTTGTTTTTGTTTTTTTTCATTGGATTGCAAAATTATGTATTGTAGTGTTGGATACACTAGTACAATGGAACCCTAGAGTTCTACAAGAGGTTGCCAGGGGTTCCGCAAGAAACTGATAAACAGGCTAATACATATTTGAGTAATTTTTGTTTAATTTTATATTCGTAATTTTACACTATGTACATTGTTTGGACTGTTGTCTTCATCTTTATTGTTATACTTACAATGTTTCAGCTGTTCGCTCCAGCCTTCTTCAGGTGATATATATATATATATATATATATATATATATATATATATTGGAATTTTGAACTGAACCCTTTATTTCATTCACTAGGGTAGATTGTTCTCATTCCACATGCCATGCTTTTTGGGATATTTTAATTTCAGTTATTTTCCTTTAGTAACTCAACTCTTAAGTTTTTGTTCACTTTTGCTGTAGCCAGGTATTGAACTCTCAACTCTTTGAGTCAAGTCACTGGATTACTTCAGTCAACGCTTTTATCCACTGTTCTATGTATCCAACATATATCACCTGAAGAAAGCCAGAGTATACAATGCTGAAACATTGTGAATATGGCAATAAAGATAAGGACAACAGTCCAAACAATGTAAATAGTTACAATAGCTCATCTCAGAAATAGAGACAGATGTTGTAATTTTGCTATACACAAACAGCATATTGTTGAAAAATCCTTGCTTATTATAATAAAGGCTTCAACCTCATAGATTATTTAAAATTATAATAACTATAGGCAATGTAATTAACAATGTCTATATGGCATCGGTGTAAAACGCCTTCATTGGTCAGTGGACAGGACCTGGATGCAGCGGATTTAAGTATTTCAGTATTATTGAGTGACACAGTCGAGTACAGGGTACATGCATATTGTTTATATATTTACCATATGAACTATGATAAAAACATAAAAGAGATAGGTATTAATAATGGTATATAATAATTTTTATGCAGAGGTTCCCTGAAACATGAGAACTATTTCAAGGAAAAAAGTTGGTTGATTGTTTTTGTTTAGCAGCATATCAACACCTCTATGGGTTATTTAATGTTGAGATCTAAATATTTTGCATGCAGTCTTTTAACTTTTTATTTATGTATATTTTTTTTTTTTTAGATAACAAGAATTTTAGTGATACAAGTATTATTAATTATCCCATAGCTGGGGGAGAAGAGGTGGATATAATGAACCGAACTGGAACTCAACTCTTTGATTAACAATTCCATTATCCATTACACCACCTGCACATCATAGCTTACAGCACCTGGTATTCTCAAGCATTCACCCATCTAGGTACAGACAAGGCTTGATATTGCTTAACTTCAGAGATAGTATGGGAACTGGTTTTTCAATATGAAGCCAAGAGTAAAAAAGTTTCAGTAACACTGCTTTTGTAAGTAGTCACAGAAAGTGAATATGAGCAACTATCACGTTCTTATCTAGGGGAGACTATTTTGTAGTCTCCTCTTTTCACATATTTAAATTAGACTACCACTGTATAATCTGTTGTAAAGTAGTATATGATTGTGGTCGATACTCAAGTAATTAGTCACATAAACTGAATATAAACAAAGGACTTTTTCAGAATTAAAATTATTGTTTAGGAGGTCCCAACTTTTTAAAAACTTGAATAAATAGATCTGTCTATATTTCTGAGATGAGTTATTGTGTGCACTATTTACATTATTCAAACTATTGTCCTCATCTTTGTCGCCATGTTTATCACACTGTTTCGGCCATTGTACACTCCGGTTTTCTTCAGGTGGTTGGAATGTTGAACTGAACCCCTTATTTCGCTCACTGGAGTAGACTGTTCTAGTTCCATGTGCCATGTCTAATGGATGTCAGTTATCACCTGTAATTCACCTCTCCAAGTTCTCCACTGCCTTAACCAGGTATTGAACTCACAACTCTTTGGGTCCTGTCACTGGATCTAACCAATGCCTTTATCCACTGTGCCATGAATCCACTGTTGAATAAATAGATATATATCAAAAAAAAATTTTTTTTATTGATTCACTTCAAGTAAGGTAATAAAGCCACTAAGACACAAAGGGTTAATGAGCTTGAGAGGATATGAGAAAAAGAAGACATTATTAAGGAGAGAACAATAAAATAACACGAACTAAGAAGGCAGAAGATAACAATTGACATTGTATTTAAATTTTTGAAGATCAAAGTTGACTGGGAAAGAATGAGCCTGAAGAGAGTTCCACAAGTGAGGTGTGTGAGAGAAGAAACTCTTAGCATAGAACTTACAAATTTGTTGTCAGTATCCTATGAATTATTTGTAAAGTATCTTAATCTTCATTTTGATTCCTACATTTTGACATGCATTCTCTGACCTTCCTTTCATTTGTAATTCTTTTTAAATGTTATCTTTCAACATAAGTCCAGTTTGAGCAAGATACAACTCAAAGTGACTGAAATTCATCTTCCTTACAGCTTTTATACCAGAGAATGCATTTGTTAAAGCATACTGATAAAAGCAACAAAGATGAAGATATACACTGAATAATTTATGAACTGTAGGAGCAAAGAAATGAGTGTATCTTAGAGAAATTAGAAAAGGAACAAAGTGGAATCAATTGGTTTTAAAATGGGAACATACAGGCTACTATATTCTAGGAAGATTTATCATGAGATTTATTTATGGATTATAAGTCTACTATTCATTCATGGATTTTATTAAATTTACAATATAAGATTAGAATATTGCTACCACATATGGTCTGGTGCCCCTGCTATTTACCTTGAGCTCCTTGATAAAATTCAAGGAAGAATCAGCAATATTATTGGTCCTGATCTGGTGGCTCAGCTTCAATCACTTTCCCAACACCATAAGCTTGCCTCTCTGTGCATTTTCTATAAATACTTTCATGATAGTTGTTCAGATATGCTCTTTGCTATGGTACCTAGACTTTTTGAATTCAAGTGCCGTACTAGACAAGCATCAAGATCTCATCAATTTACAGTTGAGCTGGATAGATGCAACCATGAATTCTATGCTAGCAGTTTCTTTTCTCACACTTCTCCCTTGTGGAACCCACTTCCAGCTCCATGCTTTCCAGCCAACTTTAATCTTCGAAAATTTAAATGCAATGTCAATCACTATCTACTATCCTCTTGATTACGCTTTCTTTTTCCCACTCATTATTAATGTTTCTGTTCCTAATTCTTCCACACCCTGTCCCTTGCGTCTTAGTGGCTTTACTGCCTTGCATGGGTTAATACTGATTAAAAAAAAATATTATAAAACATTTCCCCAAGCCTATATGGTAAAAATTTGTTTTTATTTACAATAACTGTACATAAAATAAAAAAGTCAGTTTGGAGTTTGGTTACAGCTTAATTATTTGATATCTAATTGTCATCAAATAATTAATGTGCTACCATAAGCAAAAAAAATGAACAGACAAGAAACAATTCTATTGTGTGAATAAAGAGTGTTTCTTTATTCTGATGAACTGCAATCTATGTATTTAGTTTGTAATGTTTGTTGTCATTGCTGATCAATGTTTAGCAGACAGGAATATAAATCTCAAACGTAATGCAATCTTTTATACTGAAAGCATTTTCATTCATCTGGACATTCTCATAATTGATCCTACCTGATTTCTAGTCATTGACTCACCATATTCGCTCACCATAATAATCTCTGGTCCCATTTAATCTTGAAGCGAGGACAACACAGCTGACTGAGTTTCTGCATTTATAATAAAATTGTGATTAGCCTTGTTTCCCAGTACTGACATTATAAATTACCATCCAAGATCATCATTAATCTTTTGTGGCTAATTTTATCTTTGTTTATCCATTTTTAACATTGCAAAAACTATAATACAAAATAATAGATCAGTACTAAAAAAAAGCTAAAAAAAAATTTGGAAACGTATATATTCTCTTAATAATACAGAAGTAAATACTACTCTTTATTTTTAGAGTCTACTAGCAGCATGGCCCAGCGTTGCCTGTGCTTGATTCAAAAATCGTACAACTCATACAGCAATTGCTATCACTTAAAATATTTTTGCCCTTCCTTGCCTTTAAAGGAGTGCCCTTTTCCATGCTGATGTTGCTACATGCCTTACTTCTTGCCTGTCTCGCACTGCAAACTTTTTCTAAGCTCTATCCTAAATATTAAATCTGTTACGAAAAAAGAACAAAACAAAATGAACACAAAACGATCAGCTTTAAAAAAGGACTTGTAACTGGAAAAACTGAATGAAAAAAGAATGTTAACAACAAATACTTTTTCACACCCAACCCAGTTCTACAGAATCAGAATCAACGTTGAGTTTAAGCAAGCAAATAATGCAGCTATCGATTTTTTTTGCATGCTAGTTAACATTTGTGTCGGTCAGCTGTTGGCTCCCATGCTGGCCAATAGAATCTTCCTGCCTATTCATGGCAGCCAGCTATAGGCTCTCACTCTGGCCAGTAGAAAATAGAAAATCTACATGAAAACTGCCATAGAAGCATGAAAAAATCGATTATTTCCACTATCGATAGGAGTTGGGAAATGCAAAGTTGGTTTTGGCCTTCCTGCTAACTTGGAGCATGTGCATGTAAATTTTTTGGTGAAAATCCATCGAAAATTGCAGCTGTGCATTCATAACACACACACACACACACACACACACACACACACACACACACACATCCTGCCTTTTATAGATAGAGATGAAAAATATTTTTGTTTTTTGTTTATGGGGACCTCTTCAGAGATCTGATATATTTTTTAAGTTTATACATATGTCATCTTTCGATAATAAAAGATTTTAGAAGACAGATTGAGAGTTCGCCTCAATTTTACCTTTCACTACATCATAATGAATAACTGATGGTTGTCCACCTTTGGAATTTTCACTTTTAAAATGTTTAAACTAATTTTGGATAGGCCAGTCAGATATTGTTTCATTTCCTTAAATATCCCAAATTTTGTAGTCAGCTTCAGTGACTTTGATGTCCAGTTCAAAATAACACCTCAAAATTGCCCAAATATCTTGAAATGAAAAACATAGATTTTCCTTAAGGTAAGGTCTTATTTGAGGGGGCACTTATTTAAAAAAAAATTCTTCTTGATGGGAGGAATTATTCAAAAAGTTTTTATAATGGGAAGCATTTACTCAAGGAAATATGGTACAGTTTCGTTTGTTTGAAAGGCATTTCAATTAACTTTTAACTATGTAAGTCCAAATAAAAAGTACTTAATTTGATACATGAGAAGACATTAATAACATTAATCTTATGTCAAACTTTAGCTATCTTAAGCCACACTAACAAGGAACTGATGCTTAAGATAACAGATTGATTTATTTTTTACGGCTTATCATCTCTTAGTGTGTTATTTAATCCTGGAACCTATTTTTGGAATTGTAAGAATTTTCAACCTCTGTCTATATGTCTGAGATGAGGTATTGTAATGGTTTACACAATTTACATTGTTTGGATAGTTTTCCCCGTGGCCCAGTGGATAAAAGCGTTAGTTGATTGATCCAAAAAGTTGTGAGTTCAATACCTCGCCACAGCAGAAAGAACAAAAACTTGGAGAGTTGAGATATCGAGGGAAATTATCTAAAACTGAAATAGTCAAAAGGCAAGGCACATGAAATTAGAACAGTCTACCCCTGTGGACTAAATAAAGGGTTTGTCTCAAAATTTCAACATATACTTCCTGAAGAAGGCCAGAGCATACAATGGCCAAAACTTTGTGAGTATGGCAATAAAGATGAGGACAACAATCTGAACAGTGTAAATAACAAGATTTTTTTTTGTGTGTGTGTGTGTGTGTGTGTGTGTGTGAATATTGCATTAACAATTTTTGGGAGATAACAATGGTTTTTCCAGATACAAGTTCTACTAGTTAACTTATAGCTGGGGGAGAAAAGATAGTTTCTTACCTTTCTGTCATTTTCTGCATTAACAAACTAAAAATATTAATTCCTGACAATGTTAATCAGGAATTGGATGATTAAGCACCAAATTTTGATAGTTTTATTTATTTGTTTTAGAAAAGTTTTAGTATTTTGTGTTCTGAAAATGAGGAAGAAAAGGATTGTCAGTGGTCAGGAAATAAAAATATTCCTGACAGAATATGGATATCACACAAATTAGTCATTGTTGATATTTCTAATAACAAGTATTCAAAGTTGAATGTTACATGGTGTATTTATCATGTAAATACATCTTGAAAATGTTTACCAACATTGGTTGGTCAACACATTAACTGCCACCTGGGAGATAATTTATAGTTGGTGTCAGAATAAAAACTACCAATCATGAGTTATCTCATACTTAGCAATTTCTGATACATTTTTTGCAGGCACCAGCAACAAGTTTATTCGCAGTGATACTTTTAGTGTGAAAACAATATTAAAACTTCAGTTGGTGCTATAAATCAACTCATAAAAATATTTTATTGCCTAAGTTGGCTATTATAAAGTTGATGTTTGAAGTCAGATTTCATAATTGGCAATCGATATGTTAATACCAATTTTATTGTAAAAACATTGACTTTTTATAATAAAATCTGACATTGTGGACATGTATGATAAGCATCTGCTATAAAAATCAAGAGGAAAAAAAGATTATCAATAGCTGGCAAGCATTATAAGCAAAATCTTATTTTTTAAAGACACCAAAAACATGCCACTATGGGACGGTTACATTGTGGATATAGGTGTTGGTTAAACATGTGTTACTGTTATCTAGTGGTTGTATGTTCAATCCCTTGATCAGGTAGTGAAACAATATAATGCAATAATAAACTGATATCTGATATCAGCCAAACAATTGGGACCTGAAGATGGCTACAGGGTACTTGATCGAAACATTGTCTGTTAAAACTTCTATAATAATCAAGATAAAAATAATGAGTTGAAAAAATTATAGTAGAAACTTATATATATAACTTATCAAAAAGAAATATGTGTTATGTGTAAATGTTCAAAGAGAATAAATAAGGAAAAAAAATTTCCTCTTGAAGTAAAAGCAGTAAACAAATATTTCATTGTAAGAAATGGAAGTGTAATTCAGCTTCTCCAATTAAGGAAGAGAATGGTGTTCCAATATATTAGAGAAAAAAACAAAACTTTTTGACATGTTAACTTAATTTTTTATATTGAGTAAATTTGGATATATGTAGCCTGATATGTTTTAAAGAAAAGGACATTTTTGTTTAGGATCAGAAAGAGACAGTTGAAATTTCTAGAACACATAATGAGGAAAGAAGGCTTAAAGAATTTGACACTCAGGATATATTGAAAGCATGTGGGTCAGAGGAAAATGGCAACTAACCTAATAATGAACTTGTGTAAATGGATGGCAGAACAGGCAGTGGGAGGTATAGTAAAGAAATCAGCATTACTTAGAGATATACTAAGCAGGAAGCTGTAGAGAGCTGTGATCCTTTACTTTTCTTACAGATGAAAAGTAAGCTTGAATCAACAGAGCTGTGGTTCCACTGATGAATACTGAGAATACCATGGATGGAGCATGTGATCATCAAGGAAGTTTTAAGGAAAATGGGAATGAAAAGGACACTTTTGCTTAGGATCAGAAAGAGACAGTTGAAATTTCTAGAACACATAATGAGGAAAGGAAGCTTGGACAATCTGACACTCACAAGACATACTGAAGGCAAGAAGGAAATGCTTATTAACATACTTAACAAGTTTGTATAAATGGATGGCAAAACATGAACAGGGAGGGATAATAAGTGGACAAACGTTGCTTGGAGTTAGAAGGGATAGGAAGTTGCTTAGAGCCATGATTACTAACATCTTGAATGGGCATGGCACATAAAAGAAGCAGCAGCCTGTTTCATATGATCTATATATTTTTACATTCACCATTTTGTTGAACAGCAGTATTAGTATGCTATTATTTGTATATTAACTATTTCTGCTATAGTCCAGTTAGTATCTAATATGAACAACAGTAATAGCAATGAAGACATGATAGTATTGCTGGTAAAAATAATGAAATCATTGAAACTATCCAGATGAGAGCATTCCTAAAATTCACTAGAATATTGAGAAAGGTGTTGAGGTATTAAGTAAAAGATTTACTGTTATTAATCCCCATTAAAAGTAATTGGATACTATTGGTGTATAAAGTTAATTATTATTATGATGATGATGTTGATGTCCCACATGTAGTCAATGGAAAATTGTGTTCTAGAGACATGGTATCAACAAAACTCCTCAGTCCTCACAATGCATGAACCTTTCAGAGAATTCTTGCAGAGTACATGATGCATCTTTCAGAAGGTCTACAATTTTGGTCTCCATTTCAATTTTCCCTATGTTTTCTTTTAAGTTTCTAGATGATGTTTCAAGTGCACCCATTACTACAGAAATTACTTTGACACTAGTGTTTCATAGCTTCTTCAAATCTCTAGCCATATCTTGGTATTTTTCAGTATTCTCAGTTTCTTTGGACTAGATTCTCATCACTCAGCTCTGTTCAGATGCTATGAGCATATTGTAGTATCTGTTCTGCAGCTTCAACCAGATATGATCAGCCAAGACAAACTTTGTGCCCGATCCTGTGTAAGCAGGGGCTGGGCAAATTTTGACCAGTGGCCTGAGTGTTTGTGCTCAGGTTCCCCACATTTGGAGTTCACTCTTGTATCCTATAGAACAGCAAAATCAATAATTTAACATTTGCTACTTTCTTTATCTATAACAATAATGTTGGATCTTCGTGCTTCAATGACATGGTCATATTACGATGTTTAGTAAAAAAAAGATAGCTACTTTGAAAATAGCAAACAAAAATATTTCTCTATAATGTATGCATCTTTCTTTTTGATGAGAGAAAGAGCATCTTGTGTGTCCCTTTGTATACAACCATCCTTCTTTGAACATTTTGAACTGGTGCTACAGAATTACAAAGAACTGTACTAAATAACAGAAACCAACTAAAGAAGCCAACGAAGGAAGTATGTAGGTCTTAGCAATGACCATCCTTCTAGGAAACTCATGGACTGGCACTACCTAATCACAAAGAACTCTACCAAATAACAGAAACCAATGAAGGAAGCCTGTAGGACTTAGTGATGACATTCCTTCTTGGAACCTCATGGACTGGCACTGCAGAATCACAAAGAACTCTACCAAATAACAGAAAATTTATCACTTGAGGACTTGCAACAAAAACAACAGCTAAAACGGATAGCACATGTAACTCAAAGAGAAAATGATGATAATCAAGATGTTAACATTCTACACTACTCTAAATAAAAAGTTAGGTTGGAAGCCAGCATCAATACTGGAAAGTGTGATAACAGTTACTGGAGTTGAGAAGACTATTTTTTTTAAATTGTTTTAATAGAAAGATTTATAAATTTCAACCAAAAATAGAATTGGCTGCTCAGTCAATGAATGCTGAATGTTTCCTTATAAGGAAACTGTTAATATTACCATTATAATATATATATATATATATATATATATATATATACTATTCTAAAAAACTAATGGATTTTTATTTTTAATCCAACATATTTTTATTAATTCAAACATTATTTTTAATGGTTACTCATATTTGAGTAGAATATCTTATTTTTTTTTAAATAGTGTTTATTTTGTCTTTGAGAAAAATTAATAAAGAAAATGTACTCTTCAGCAAGATTCAACATCCTCTTTTGTAGGAGGAACAGTCTGCTTTAGATCGCTCAGCTAAGGAGAGCCTCGTAGCCAAGCAAAGTTCTATTTGCCTTAATGTTGTGGAATGTTTTGCCCAAATACGGGTATCCACTAAAACATTTGAATTATACATATATATATATATATATATATATATATATATATATATATATATATATATATATATCCTACCCAGGATCCCCTATCTCCATAATATAATTCCAGTAAGAGTGCCTCCTTCTCTCCATATCTTCCCATTAAGTCGCCTATAACATCCTCCCTCCCTTTCTTTCTCCAACTAACCATTATCCCACTACAAATTGATACCATAAACAGTTTGAAAAATCCTGGGAATTTTAAAATTAAAATTCATAGGTGAAAATGGTCATTAACTAAAGGTATCTTAATTCCAATTGTAAAGAAAATTTGGTCTGTTTAATGAAAATAAACATTGAGCACTCTTTTGTGAGTCAGTTTTAACATATTTCAAATTCTATGTTGTGTTGATAGGACTCGCCTGGATTTATACCAATGGATTACTACCTGTGTGTATGTGTGTGTATATATATATATATATATATATATAAATAAACTCGGGTACCAATCACTCTTTTATGCAAGTTTCATAAAAGATGACTGACAAGGTTAAGCTTTTTATTTTTCTTGTGTTGTTTATTTTCTAGACATTGCCATAACTCTAGATACACATAAAATTTACACATTCAGTTAAAAATAAAGATAAAAAACATCTTTGATAATGACTAAAAGAATAGCCAAAAGCACTCAGATATGCAAAACATTTGGACAATTTTTATTCACTTTATGTCTAGAAGAGAAAAAAACTTATATGAACACAAGAAAAATTAAATAAAAATCTTAACCTTTAACAAGGTACTGTGGTTAAGATTTTTATTTAATTTACTTTTTTTGAAGGCACTTCGAGATGGTGTAATGGTTAGCAAGCTTGTCTTGCTAGAATAATTATGACTAAGTAGTGAATTCGATCCTCACTGGGTGCCACATCTAAGCTATGCTTGGAAAATCAATATATATATATATATATATATATATATATATATATATATATATGGCTAATATTACCATTTGTGAAGTGATGTCTGGAAAGTGGTTCCCTCTTTGCCAAACTACTTGTAGAGCAGTTATTTTATCCACGTCCTTATCTTGCATTCCAATTTAACAGTCGAGCCAAGATCAATATTCACCATTGAAAGTCAGCTGTCAGTGAAGGCAGCCAATTCTTGTAAAGCAAGATGGCTTCTGTTCATATTCATCAGGATTGGTACTTCTAACTTTGAAGTCAGGAAGATCCAGTGGGGTAGCTGAGAGGATAGAAATGACTGGGGGTGAATAGATGTGGGTGGAGAGTAAGAAGAAAAGTGTTTGAACAGTTAGGAAGAAAGAGATTATATGCATGGATAAGTGTCTAAGAGAAATGGTTTAGCTCTATGTGTGAAGAATATCAGAGAGCTGGAGTGAAATGTTCTCTGGGTAAAAGGATGTTGAAAAATAGGGGGAGATTATGTAAGAAAGCAATCTTGTACTTGTGGATATAAGAGAAAGGTTTTGTGAGATTGGGCAGAGAAAACATGATTACAAAATTGGGAGAAATAGTTTAAGGGCCCAAAAAATGAAAATACATGGTTATTGAAAAAAAAGGTGACAATATTTTGTGGGATATGTTTCTGAGACAGAGTATTAAAGAAAAAAAAAAAAAAAAAAAAAAAAAAAAAAAGAAAGGTTCTGAAGAAGAGAGAAAGACAATTTATGTGAGTGGATTTAAAGAAAGAGATTAGATGCGGAGATAAACAAAAGATTATATATAAATATAACAGATTGAAATATCCCAGTAAATAGATCATTAGCATAGGATACTAATTCCTTCATGGTATTTCTCAAAGCAGTAGAGTTACTTGGCAGTGTCCATCTCCTCTCCAACTAACATATGACAGGTTATATTGAGTAACATATCAGCTGCAAGGAATAAGTTTTTGCTTTGTTTTTCAACCTTTTGTTTAATGCTGAATTCTATAATTTTATTTCTTAATCATTTCACCCCAAGCAAGGCAATAAAGCCACTCAGATGCAAGGCCATTCTGGGTTTGACAATAAACTGCACCCGGCTGCAAGGCCTCTGATCAGGAGGTTTTGAGGTGCGTGGAACCATTTCTTAATTGTTGTTTTTCCCACGTTCACCCTGACCTTGGGTGGTAGCACCTATTAGTGTTCCAGCTATGAACTAGTAGTTAATCCCAAAACTGGGGTCAAAACACTATGAAAGCAATAAAATACATTTTTATAGTAAAAATACCAGCAATATATTTTCATAGTTAAAAAAATTACCAGCAATACATTTTTGTAAAAAAAAAAAAAAAAAAATTTAATAGTGTTCCCAAGAAAATTAAATTTTGGCATCAGTTTGATGAGGTTTAATTGGCAGCTGATCTCAAAAATGACCTATAATCTGCTGTTAACTGGGGCAAGTAATGGCATGTTAATTTTAACACCTCCAAAATAAAACGACTTTCTATCAATCATTTGAGAGACCTCCTTTTGCGTTCCATCAACATGGCTGATGCTAACCTCCAGGAAAGTGACTCATTGTACTTTCTTGGGTTAATATTCTCTGCTGACATGAAGTGGAAAGATTATATTGTATCAATTGGTAGATTGCTGCTACGAGAGTTGGTTCACTGTGGTATGATAAACAGTTACTCTCTCCAGAATCTATCTTATATATATATATATATATATATATATATATATATATATATATAATCCATCCAGGCTTTGAATATTGCTGCCACATATGGTCTGGTTCTCTTGCTAATTCTTGATAAATCCAAAGAAGAATCTGCAATGTTATTGGTCATGACCTGGCATGACATCTTGGTTTCAGTCACTTTCCCATCACTGTAATGTAGCTTACATCTACGTATTCTATAAATACTTTCATGGTAATTATTCTGATAACTTTCCTCTATAGTAACTAGATTGGCAGCAAGGTTTAATCATTTTAAAGTTGAAATGACTAAATATAAATGTAAGTTCTATGCTAACAGTTTCTTCTATCACACTTCTCACTTGTGGAACTCTATTCTGGATTCTTACTTCCCAGTCAAATTTGATCTTCAAAAATTTTAATGCAGTGTTGATCATTATCTTAATTGTTGTTGTTTTATTGTTCTCGGAAGACACAAGGGGTTACTGAGTATGAGAAAAATACTATTAAGGGAACTTAATAGTATTTTTCTCATATTCAGTAATACTCAGTAACCCCTTGTGTTTTAATGGCTTCATTGCCTTGCTTCATGTGAAATGATTAAAAAAAAATGATGTAGTATACTTTTTTATATAATTATATAACCCTATATATGAGGGTTGCTCTAAAAGCAATGCCTCCTATTTTATTTTATTGGGCCATGACAGAACAGTGGTAAATGGTATGGTGATACAAGTTGAACCTTCTAACCATTTAATTCATAATTGTATAACCTTCTACTGTAACAGAAAATACCTGATTCCTCCTGCCATGCTTTATTTTTACAAGAATCAGATTAGTCCAAAAATAAAGTATTGCTGCTATATCTGTACTGGAGCTGTTTTGGCTCATTCTATCACCCCAGAATGTACCTGACCTCTTCTGCCATGCTTTATTTTTACAAGAATCAGATTAGACAAGAAATGTAGTATTGCCACTATATCTGGGTTGGAGCAAGTCCAGCTCATTCTATCGCTCCAGAAAGTATCTGACACCTTCTGCCATGCTTTATCTTTACAAGTATCAGATTAGACCAAAAATGGAATATTACCGCTATATCTGCACCGGAGTTACCCAACTCTCACTTTCCAACCTTGATCAATGGCATTTACTTGGCCTTGTTATTATTTCTGTAGAAATGCCAATATTGGATTTATTTTTGTTCTCAATACATTTTTAAAATATTTGAATACTTTATTTGTTATATGTTCTGTACAGACTTTGATAATATAACAGACTATTTTTTAAAATGATGCTTGGAATCACTTTTATTTTATTTTATTTTTTTTTTTTGTTCAATAGATATTTTTTATTTTATTCTTTATTTTTTAAAGCTTGATCATCATGGTTTTGTAGAACTGAAAACTGGCCACAATGGTCATTGGGTTTTCTTTTTTTCTCTGTGAAAATGGTTCAGAATTAGGAATACAATAAGGACCTAATCAAAATGACCTGAGTTGCGTTGCTGACCTGAACTCTTCCATTTGACATTAGCAGAGAAAGGGTTATTCATAGAAATGTATGCTAGACCAGATGTGTGTCCCCTTTCCTTGACTTGCATAAACTTGCCATCTTCTTAGTAAGCACTGTTCTTTTCAGCTAGTTTCTTTCATTCCTTTGAATCATCTAATATTTCTCTTGTAATTAACATTGGCATGTTGCTTCTTGTTCTCTATGCTTTCTTTTTAAATTTCATTCCTCAACTACATTCGATGTATTCAGAAGCTGATACTAGCGACAAGGAGGAGGAAGAAGGAAAAACCTTGCTGATGAATCAGTGACATTCACAAATGTTGAGCTAAATTGTTTTCTTTCAGACAAAACAGGCTTTTGGAACTGTGGCTTGTGAATCAGTTGTCGTCTTCTTCCTATTCACAGTTGCTTGGTTAATAACAAGAAATAAAATAGAATTTTCCAATCAAAGTCAAATTCTTTGTGCAGCCACTTTTTTTATTTATTTATTTTATATCATTTCACTCCAAGGAAGGCAATAAAGCCACTAAAATGCAAGTGACTACTGTGTATGAAAGAAAAAGAAAACATTATAAAAAGAAGAGGATAATAAAAGAATAAGAATTTAATAAAAGTAGGCAGGTTCTCATATTGTCCAGTTCACATTCCTCCTCGATCTTTTGAACAGGAGTAGAGGTTTATCCCTTGTTTCCTGTTCAGGATTAGGTTTCTGTTCTGGAAGTTTCATTAAAATCTACCTGATTTTGGCAAGAATTTTCAAATCATTGTTTTTTCATCGATTTAATGTTCCACATTGATACAAGAAAAACAAGATTTTTAACCAAAATTTCACAGATTTTTTCTTCCCAGAATCTATCTTACATATCTATAAGTCTACCATTCATCTATGCTTAGAATATTATTGCCACATATGGTCTGGTGCCTCTGCTATTTACCTTGAGCTCCTTGATAAGTTCCAAAGAAGAATCAGCAATATTACTGGTCCTGATCTGGTGGCTCGACTCTAGTCACTTTCTTGCTGCCATAAGGTTGCCTCTCTGTTGTTTCTATAAATACTTTCATGGTAATTGTTCGAATGAGCTCTTCGCTATGGTACCTAGATTTTTTGAATTTAAACACAGCACTGGACTGGCATCAAAATCTCATCAATTTACAGTTGAGCTGGCTAGATGTAGCGTAAATTTTATGCTAACAGTTTCTTTTCTTGCACTTCTTGCTTGTGGAACTCCTTTTCAGCTTCATGCTTTCCAGCCAACTTTAATCTGCAAAAATTTAAATGCAATGTCAATTGCTATCTACTGTCCTTCTGATTACTCTCTTCTCATTCTGCTCATAATTCTTCCGCACCCTGTAACCCCTTGTGTTTTAGTGGCATCACTGCCTTGCTTGGGGTAATTCTAATTAAAAAATGAAAAAGAGAAAGAAAGGTACATAGTGTACTAAAATATGTGTAACAGAAGATTTTCTGGGTGTAGTTCTTAGCAACATCAGCATACAGACTTTTTCTTTCCTCAATAAGTTGAGAACATTCATTTTTTTTTTTTTTTTTTTTTTTTCTCTTTCTTTACTTAAAGGAATCACTTTACAATTTTCCTTTTGCATAAAACTGCCATCTTTATTATTATTATTGTTTGTGCTTTGGGACGATTTCTAAGTAAAACTTATTATTTATTTCTGGAATTCACCTCGAATAATAGAAACCCAGTAAAAGAGGGAACCACTAAATGAATTGAGGTTATGATGTTTTATTTTTCTTTTTTTTAACAAGTGATGTGAGGAGAGTTTTGTCAAAATAACTTTTTGGTTATTTAATTATCACTGGTCACATTTCATTTTGTCCTACTTTCCTTCACCCTGTTTCTTATTCGCTGATCAGGTGATGATACGTCTTGAATCAGCTGAGCCTTCTATCGACAGAGCACATTACCTCTTCCATTAACCCCTCCCCACTACCCCCAGGAAACAAACTGACAAGGTGGTGTGATCAGGCAATGGAAGGTGTGGGCCTGACTCATTCGAGGTTCCTTTCTGAACAGCTCACTTGGCTTTCGATATCTGTTGTCGTTGTTATAGCAACTATGAAACCATTATTTGTTGTCTGCTCCCCCACATCAAATGTCACCCCATCTTCAGATCAGTCTTACCCCCTTCCCATTCTTTTTTTTTTTTTGCTTTTGGAAGTCACTCCAAGTAATTTTTATAACAGTCTCGTGGAACCATTTCAAGTTGAGAGATTTTTTTTTTTTAGCTCTTCTTTTTAATTATTTTTAAAATAATAATTTTTTTTTTTTTTTTTTTTAAGAAATAACCTCAGTTTTTTAAGGTGGATACTTACCCAATTTCTGCTGTGAGGTAATTTGAACTCAGCCTTTGAACTCAAAAAATAACTGGGAAATTTTAATTTAAAATGCCTTCTTGGCCCTTTATCTGGTGGTGGAAAACAGGTGTGTATCTTTAGTCTTTCTTTACATGTTCATTCAACAGGTAGGTCATGAAGTCTGCAGCCTGACACAGTTATGGTGATTTTCTAAACATAACTTAGATGTGGCACAAGGCGTCACAATTTCAGTTGTAATTGATCTTATATTCTGAATGAAACAAGCTTGCTAACCATTGCAATGCATCGAAGTGTCAAAAAATGATTTTCTAAATGTAGCCACAAGGCCGAAATTGTCGAGCAACTAGTGAGGATCGAACTCATGACTTGGTCGTAATTGACTGATCTTGCGAGACAACTTGGCTAACCTTTACACTCCCTTCAAACAAACACCTGGCACAGTTATGAGCTTAATTTTAATCTGAAATGTTCACTGTATAATGCTTGAAGTGTGATCTATAATTAGTGAGCAGTGTTAAATGCATTGACAAACGGGATAATGTTGAAAAATAAGTATTGGTTGTGCAAAATAAATGTTTTTTCATCATTAACTACAAACTTAACTATGTTGCCTTAAAATAAATGTTTTTATGGAGTTTACCTTTAAAGTCAGGTTACTTTCATTTTTCGTAGACAGGCTTTAAAACTGGAGATGACCTCCAAACATTTTCTAAAAAATAGCATACTATGATGAAAAAAATGCCCCAAACTTGATAAAAATGTTTTATCATCAAAATGTTTGTTATTATTAAGAAGAAGAAAAACCAAAGTATTGTTTTGCTAATTTTGTTAATTTTTTTAATCCTTTCTAGCTCGTTCAAAATTTTGGTTATTAAAAATTTTGTTTTGTTGGCCCAAAGATTAGTATGGGAAATTTAGCCTCTTTTTTGTGGTAAAAAACACATTGTTTTGGGAATTCTTACAAAAATCAATTAATTGTCGGATTTTAATGAAATTTTCAGGACTTATTCACAAATGAATGAAATTATTAATTATTATTTATTTTTAGAAAATTTTTTTTTTTTTAACATCTGTTACCAACAGTAGCACTTAATTATTTGTTCAAATAGGTTACACAGGTATCACTGAAATCTTTTAGGAATGACCAAAGGATTTTTGATTATTAAACTTTTTTTTTTTTTTATACATTTTAAAACATTGAAAATTTTGTTTAAATTTTTTTCTTGCGTCAGTGGATGACCATATGAAATTTAGTATGTGGAATTTTAACATCTTTTTTTTTGTTGTTTGTTTTTTTTGTTTTGTTTTGTTCTTTTTTCAGTGAAAAACTCTTTGATTTGGAAATTCTTACAAAAATCAGATCATTTTTGGATTTTAATGAAACTCTCAAGACTTATTCACAAATAAATGAAATTATTTTAGAAATGTTTCTTTTCTGTTACGACACCTACACTCATACTTAATTTTAAAAAATTTCAAGAAATTAAATTTTTGTAGTGCTTAAATGTTTATAATTAATTTAGGTACTACCATAGATTTGTGATACCTAAGGTTTAAATAAAATTAATTTAAAAAAAATGAAAAATCTTTCTTGAAGCTTTTATTTTAGTTTATAAAAATAAAAAAAATAATTTCTTGAAATTTTAAAAAATTATATAAGTGGGGAGTAACAGATATATATATATATATATATATATATATATAAATAATTTACCAAGATTTAGTAACAAAATTTAAAAAAAAAAAAAAAAATTTCTGATAAGAACAAGATTTTTTTCACCCAAGTTTTGAACATTTGAAAAAGGATAAAAAAAATTACAATTTAATAATCAAAAAGTCCTTTGTTCTTTCCTCTTAATAATAACATAAATATTTTGACAATAGAACTTTGGTTTTAAGTTTGGGATATTTTTTTCACTACCGTATGCTAATTTTTTAGCAATTTAGTAATGGTACATATATTAATCATAAGGACAAGTCCTTGGAGAAATTAAATGATCAATTTCCTTGTAAATCTGGATACCCAGCTAGAGAAAATCTACTCCAAATCATAAAATAAAAAATGCAATAAAACTAAGATGTTATTTAATTTGAAAAGTTTTTAATTGCTTTTATGAATAAGAGATATTAATATACTATTATCTTAAGAAAAAACTTTTTTTTCAATGGCTACATACCTATGTTTCTTGTAGTTGTGGTAGAAAATGTTCATATTCACAACGTTTCGGCCGTTGTACAGTCCGGCCTTCTTCAGGTAATTGGAATTTCAAACTGAACCCTTTATTTCATCTAGAGCATACAACAGCTGAAACGTTGTGAATATGGCAATGAAGATGAGGATAAGTTTGAATAATGTAAATAATCATAATACGTCATCTTAGATGACAGAATTCTGTCACAGTTAACTTTTACAAAACATTTATGAATTTATATATATCTCACACACACACACACACACACAGAATATGAAAATATAGTCCCTATAAAAAATGATTGGGTCCTTCATCTATGCTATAGCTTCTTCCTCAAATCAGTAGAGTATCTGCATTTTGTGTAAGATTATAAGTGTATTTTCTCATAATTTCTGACTAGTGTCAGAGTGTATTATCTGTGTGCTTTAAAGAAAATGTTACAATAACTAAAAAGAATATATATATATATATATATATATATATATATATATATATATGTATATTAAGACATTTTTATGTTTATACATTCTTTTTATAGATACAAATATTTAAGTAAATGCTCTGTTTATAATAAACAGTATTAAACAACATTTACCGGCCTTAATGTCCTAGAAATTTTCACAGAAAATATTCATCCTCCGAAAATTTCTCAGACATTCAGGGCGGTAAATGTTGTTTAATACTGTTTATTATAAACAGAGCATTTACTTAAATATTTGTATTTATAAAAAGAATGTATAATAATTGTTGGACTTTGTCCATTTTATAATATATATATATATATATATATATATATATATAAGGTTGGTGTAAAAAAAATATCGTTTTTTGACGTTAAAAAATACGTCAAAAACGATATTATTTTTGCACCAACCTAATCTATATAATATATATACACACACACACACAAAGGTAAGTAAAAAACAATTATCTCCACTTTCACCATAACATATCTGTGTTATGAGATAATTTTTGACTTTCCCTCACATATATACACACATACACACACTATAATTTTATTTACTTTTGTGTAACATTTTCTATAGGGCACACAGTTACATGATGAGGAAATACACTTTTATACTTGTCGATAAAATGCACAGTATACAAGTGTATTTCCTCAGTACTTCTGTCTTGGGTCAGAGTGTAGTATTTGTGTGATCTACTGAAAATGTTACATCCAAATAAAATTATAGAATATATTGTACACATGCACACAAGGAGGTGCACAAACGTTTTTGATCTAACTCAATTTCAGAAAGCTTAGAAAATGAGCCAACATTGATTTGATTTTATATATTTATCTTATTTTATTTATTTATTTTTTTTAGTGTTCCTTGGTTAGGCTGAGACATCCTCTGTTTTATATATATATATATATATAATATGCACATACACATTGTGTTTTATACATGTGAATAATGTGCACACTGATCCAAAGCAGAAATGCCTATCCACATATAGCCTTATAATTTTTTGAGTCAGTTATGTGCCATGAATGATACACACTCAGGTGATCATGTATCTTTCGATACATGACTGACAAGGCAGATTTTTTCCTGCAGTAGGTTGCCATTTCTTTGTGGTAGACCATTTGCCATTCAAGGCTATAGAACCCAGTCTGTCCTGCTATTTACCCATAGCTGGAGGAGAAAAAGAGGATTAATACCTTTCCCAAGTGTATTAGCACGTAAGCGAATGTAATGAATTTGACTGGAATTCAAACTCGGCTCTCCAATTCCTCAATCCAAGCTGCTATCCATTACTCCACCGTGCCTCCTATATGAGTACTGTGCTCATATACATGTATAACGCACACGTTATTTTTGCATTGGTTGTTCACACCAACCGATTGCCATTTCGTTTGTCACCATTTTTGGTTCATCTGCAGTTCTTAAAAAAAAAAAGAAATGAAAAAAATGTATTCTCCAAGAAGACTATTGTATCGATTTGTACTATGAGATCTGTATGGTCAACAATTTTCTCCCCACCCCACTACCCCACCTCAGCTTCAATGATAATCTATGAAGTGAATGCATCAAGCAGATGTCTGTTCCATTGCTGCCTTGTCTTCCAGCCACTGCCTCCTCACCTGCCAGGTAGAGTAGCACTATGAAGAACTGATCAGCCATCATTTTCTCCTATGACATTCTTAATCCTATTAAAAATCAATAAATGCCCAATTACAGTATCAACTGATATTTAAGGCTGCACTCAACATTGGTTTGGTGATAAGGAAAGGAAAAGTGAAACGGGTAGATATGAATACACACGTATGCATGCACATACTTCTATGTATATACATATTCCCACAGAGGAAATGTTATTAGTCACTTGCTACTTTATTGCTATTTCTATGGAAAGTGTTCAGACGAACTACATTGGTTAGTTCCACCAGTTCTGACCTTCACGACTAGACCCGCCATGCCACACAAATTGTAGTGAACCATCCTCATTCCCTTCATGTGCCATTGGTGAGTTTAAGTTATGATTAAAAGTAACTTTAAGTGAGTAAAGCCTGACGGTCTTGACAAAGATTATTCTTCTTTGAACTATGTGGATGGGTGCTACAAAATCATATACACAACAACTAAAATGGATAGCACATGTAACTGAGAAAAAAAATAATGACATTATCAAGATGTTGACATTCGACACTACTTAAAATAAAATGTTAGGAAGGAAACCACCATCAATACGGGGAAAGAGTGATAACAGCTACTGGACTTGAGAAACCTATATTCCTGGGAAATTATTTTAAGAGGATGTTTTTATAAATGTCAACCGAATACTGTACTGGTTGCTCAGTTAATGAATGCCAAACGTTTTCTTGTTAATAAACAGCTAAAATTATCATATATATATATATATATATATATATATATATATATATATACATATGTTAGCTCTGTCTAACAACATTGAGCACTGTTTTGTTTACACCTTAAATTGAGTAAATATTTATTCACTTAACCTGAGTATGCACGCTAACACATGTATATGCGGTTGCTAATATCTAGTTATTTGATTTATCCACATCAATATATATATATATATATATATATACACACACACTATATATATATATATATATATATATTGAACAATAAGAAATATTCAAAAATTTAAATTTTCAGACACACTAAGCTGTATATTAATATTTTTTTTGTTTTATTATTTCAATTAGGTTCCTTGACTAATTTTGGCCAGCATGGCCATGATTAATAGAAAAAAAAATACCTGCTTCTTAGTAGCAGTGCGCTACATGACTGAATATGTGTGTGTGTGTATGTATATATATATATATATATATATATATATATATATAGATAGATAGATTCATGTGATAGGTTGTTTCATGCTAGACACAATCGTCAGGCCTGACGATTGTGTCTAGCATGAAACAGCCTGTTGACTTCAATGTTCACTTTTATATTTATATTTACATAGGCTCTGTCTCTGATATTGAGCTCTTTATCCCATAAATATAGCACACTTTAAACTATATTTCTTCATATATATTTAATTATGAGAGATTATAATAAAGACATTTTGAAATCGTTACACAAAAGCTTTCATGTTTCAATACTGTGATTGTACTTCTTTAGGCAATTGTAAGTAACTGGTGATTGAATGATTTTTAAGGAAATTTAAAAACAAATTATTACCTCTTTTACTGAACTGATCTTATATCCCCCATCCCGCCATTAACTTTATTAAAGCTTTATCCAAGAATCAACATATGAAAAACCAACAAACATTATATTCGCTAGACATACACACATTTATGAATATGCATTATCATCTGAATCCCATATAGACAAACTAGAATTATTATACACTACAGACATAAAGCAATATTTAGGCTTTTTTCAGTTAAGCTAGAAATCCGTTAATTTCTTGGAACTTCAAAGGGACGTGTCATCTTTCTTTGAATTTGGAACACCATAAATTATACTCATGTTTGTTTAACAAGTTGAATACATGTGAAACCTAATTAACCAATGAAAATCAAACAATACAAAAGTAAAAAATATCAAAATTTCTCTTTTTTTTTTGTCCATATTTCATTCTCTGATGAAACTTTAATGAAAGTGAAACATGTTAGATTGATAAATGTTTCCTATTTGTTCTTTATCTTATCACATATATATTCCAAACTTTTCATTTGTCAGTTCATTGAGACATTAAATTACAAAGACTTATATATATATATATATATATATATATATATATATATATATATATATATATATATATATATATATATATATATTAATCCCATTCCAAATTCTTCATATATAAATTTTTGATGATTGTAGTTATCAGGGAAGCAAGAAAACAGAAGGGAGTTCCACAGGTGGTGGTTGTGTTTAGCTATTTCAACAGTTGCCAGTCTAGTAGCATGCTTAAATTCATGTAGTTGGGGCACCAGCAAAAAAAAAAACAAAAAAACTCATCAGAGCAGTTGCCATGAAAATATTTCTAGAAAAGACAAGGGAAGCCACGTCACATTGATGAGAAAGTGACTTACGTCAAAATGCTTAGTCAGGATCGATTACATTACAGATCCATCTTTGGATTTTATCAAGAATCTCAAGATGTACAGCAGGAACACCAAACCAGATATGGCAACATTATTCAATGCACAGACGGACAGTAGATTTATAAATGTGCAAAATGGATTCATTGGTTTTAAATACTGACTGTTCATGTTAGATGCCGACTTACTAACATCATTTTAAGTTGAACTTAATGGAAACTAATCTGATCGTATTTTATTTGCTTCTTTAGCTGCTTTGTTAATTATTGGAATTAGAAGGGGTCTTGTCTGCTTAATTCCAATGATTATTGTTTTACTTTAATGCTCTTTTGTATTCAACTATTCCTCATCAAATGGCATTGAAAGTAGATGATTGACAGTAACTATTCTGAGAGGTAATTTAGTTAATTGTTCAGCTTTGAGAGAGAGAAAGAGGGAGAGACTGACTGTACATACATATATATAGGAAAATGATATACAAATTTTTATGTACCAGAACAGTATTAGGAAAATCAATGACAAAGTGGAAAAAATCTTTGTGCGCCACGTTTCGTTTTTTTAGGACTTCATCACACTAAAGTGATGTTTATGTTGCTGTAAGTACACATGCAAATGAAGGGGAGGGTACACTGAAATTTTAAACTTTTAAATTTTGTTTATAATATGTCTAGTTACATAAACATCACATTAGTCGGATGAAAGACAAAATGTGGTACACAAAAATTTTTCCACTTTATAGAAGAGCTGATGAACAGGAAATTGTTCGTGTTTGGACTATAAATACCAGACAAGTGTGAGTCACAGTGGATTGCTCACATGATGAGAAGAGTTGTAGCTGATGGATGTCACACAAGTTGATATCCAATCAGTATCAGCTGGGTCACCATGGAGACAGGGTATAATGCTGAAAGACTTGGGACTCTTAATGATCCTTGGCTAAAAACATCAAATTGACATATTTCATGAAATGCCATTAATTTTCCAAACACATGTTGATGTTAAATAGCTCAGGGTCTTTTTTTTTTAATGTGGGACACCATTCAGATGATACAGGGAAAGAGTCCATTTTGCACAACTTTGTCCTAGTGCTATGGAGAGGTGCAGTCTAAAAGATCAGATATCCTGAAACCAGATATTATATCAGGTCATCCCATAAGTTCTGTTCGAATTTTGAATAAAGAAAACCTGTGACCAAATGTTACATTTAATTACAGATTCAATCAACAATGTATTTTTCCTGATTATCTATGACTTCCTTCCATCTATTAACAAGCTTACTAATTCCATTACTGTAAAAATTTTTTGGCTTTGATTCAAAGAACTCACAAATGTCAGTTTTAACCTCTTCCTGTGTTACAAAAGCTGTTTCTTCCAAATGATTCTGTAAGCTACGAAACAAATGGTAGTCTGAAGGAGCAAGATCAGGAGAATAAAGTGGATGAGGAATTTTCTCACAAAGGCTCTAATTGCTTACAGTATATTTGAGCATTAATTGTTGCATTAGGCGGTAAGAATTCAAAGTAGATTATTCCTTGGCAATCCCACCAGATTGAAAGAAGATCCTTTTGCCTATGAGGTTCCCTTCTCAGTTGTGGTTGGGGTCCTTCCCCTTTACCAATCCACTGTCTACAACACTTAACATTTCGATAAAAGATTAATTTTTTGTCGCTAGTCACAAGTCTATCCAAAAAAGGTGAAACAAGTTGGCGAGAATGGAGAGAAGAGCAGACGTCAGCTCAGGATTTGAGGTTGTTTTCAGACAATTCATGAGGCACCCATTTTCCAAGTGTAGGAACTTTTCCAAGTTGTTGAAGATGACGATGAACAGTTGTATGGTTTGAACTGAGAACCATTGCCAATTCCTCAACTGATAAAGCAGGATTTTCTTCAAGGGCTGCTTCAAGAAGCTTTTCATCAAACTCAACTGGACGTCTGGTTCAATCTTCATCTTCAAGGGTGAAATCCCCACCTCAGAATTTTACAAACCATCTTCTGCAAGTTCTTTCATTCACACATTTCTCTCCATAAACTGAGTGAATGTTTCTAGCCGCTTCGGCTGCTGAGTTTCCTTTCTTGAACTCATAAAGCATTATGTGCCTCAAATGATTCTTGGGTACTTCCATGTTAGCAAGGTTTTAATCAAACAAAATTTGATTTTACTGTTCTCTGAAATAAAATTTGATCAGTTTAAATGCATCTAAACATAAAAATGATGTTCAGCTCCATTAGACATTATAAAATACTCTTTAAATTTATAAACTTATAGGATGACCTGATATATCCCTTTTAATTGATCTTTCACAACAAATGATCAAGAACTGGTAACAAAGTTTCAGGTAAGTTTAGCTAAGCATGACACAAGGGTAAATGGTGAGAGGAATTAAAATAGTGTTTCACCAGTTTTTTAATTGGAGAGATTTTCATTGCTTAGAAATCAACATTTGAAATTTTGGCTTTTTACCTGGACTTGATTGAACCTCTAGAACTAAATAGGTAAGATTTAGCAGTAAACATGGATAAACATGCCCACTCTAACATGCAGTGTCAAAAGGACATTTTTTTTCTCATAACATCACTTTTTTTTAACTACCTTCACTATTCAGCAATGTTTTAAAAAGTGATGATCAGAATTGGAATAAATCCTAAATGTGATGAAAGTGAATTTATAAATTTTTTTGTTCTTGAGAATCTACAACAAAAATAATAAATACTATTTATTAAATTGTTTATTTGCAAGAATAATTTTATATTTACAACATTCTAAAAGCTAACACAATTAGAACTAATGCAATGCAATATTTATCATTTACCAATTTATAAAAGAAATAAACGTGAAAACAATTTTTATTCATAAATTTATAAACATTTACTAAATTATCAAAATATGTGAACCAACTACAAAGAAATCCTTATTTACTATTTTATAAAAATTGAATCAATTGGCAATTAGCCAATGTTTTGCCAATCATTACAATAAACAATATAATAATGTAAATTATTGACAATTGTTCATGAAAGTATAATGTTTCAAAAATACATTCGATTATGCATTTTGCTGTGTAAGCTTCATCAGATCAAAAACAAAAAATGAATTGCATGTCTTGTTTTGTGTATGTTTATTAAATAAATGATATTATTTTTTCCCAAGCTGGTGTTGCTCGTGACTAAAAAACAAGTGGGGAAGAAAATGAGTAACATTTAAAAATATACCCAATTTTATAACATGCTGTCAACACAGATAACGCATGGATAAAAAAAAAAACAAAAAACAAATCTTTTATTTATTTATTTTCTATCCATTCTGAAGGATTCTTTCTGTTGACTTGGACACTTAAAGCAAAGAACATAAAATATTAACAACATTTTTAAAAGTCACTTATTTTCTTTCTATTTTTTAGTCACAAGCAACATCAGCTTGGGAAAAAAAAACAACATGATTTCTTTATTTAATAAACATACACAAAAACACACATGCAACTCACTTTTTTGTTTTCCATCTTTTGAAGCCTACATGGCAAAATTCATAATTAGATATATTTTCCAAACACTATACTTCCATGAACATTTTCCAATTGCCAATTTATAACTGTCAGAATCATATACCCAGTTTTATAAGACATTAGTGTAAATAAGCAATCTAATAGCATTTATTATTTTTGTTGTCAATTCTCAAAAACAAAGAAAATGTATAAATTTACTTTCGTATGTTTAGGCTTTATTCCAATTCTAACCACTTTTTAACAAACATTGCCGAAGAGCGAAGGCAGTTAAAAAAGTGGTGTCATGGGAAAAAAATATCGTTTGACACTGTTTTATTGCAGATATGTTTATTCATGTTTGCTGATGTAACTATCTCAGTTATGAGGCAGGTGTTTTAGAGAATCAACCCAAACAAGATGGCAGGCAGTTGGCATGAAGCTGGAAGTTGAATTTCCCAAGTAAATTAACATGAAATGAAAGCTGGAATTTAAAATCCTTCTCTTTGTTTTATTTTTCAAGTTACCTGTTAGGTTATTTCAAGCTTAACCCCAACCTTTATCTCCTACTTTCTTAATGTTCACAGCAGGGCAAGATAATGAGCATTTTGCTTGGGAAAAGCCAAATTAACTGATGCCCATGGTAATTGGCTCGTTGCAATCAATGAGACACTTGCTCAGCTGGAATATGCATAATTAATTCACAATACTATCATGCAGAATGGAAACATGATGTTGGACCATCATTGGCCAGTCAGTAAAAAGTTAGGTGAGGGCCTCATTGTATATTTACACTTACATTTTGGAACCATTATTTGGTAAAACTTGAGTTGTTTATATCTGGGGGTTGATATATTACAAAATTACAAAAAACAGAATCATAGATAAGTGAGGACTACTAATGTCTTGTGAATTTACTTTATTGATCATTGTGTTTTTCACAGTCTGTTATATTATTAACCAAGCTTTCTTTTGGGAAAAACTTTTTTGTTCTTTGAAAGGGATTGAAGTGGTTTCCTGTTGCATTCTCCTTAGTGTTGAATGCAGAGTTATCCTTCTGCTAAACTGGCTGCCCTATTAAGGCTTAAAATCCCTGTCTGCCATGCTATTTAATTAAGGTTATTTAAAGTCAAAACCTAGCAACTATGCAAGCATCTTGTGTTTCTGATTGGAGGCAAGTATATTAATTGGAAATTACTACTAACCTAGAGTTACTGAAAAAAAACTTTCATGATAGACTTTTTAGTGATATCTAGTAATTAACTAATTAAAAACTATATCTAATATAAGGAATCATTGCTTCTTATTGATCAGAAAAAAGAGAAAATATCCCTGTATAAATCTCAAAATTGAATGTTAATAGTAATTATCAATACTATATGATGCCATCTTTTGTTTTGCTACTGATGGTAGTCCTCTTAATATCATAACTATACAATAATCTACAACTGTAATAGCCAAACAATTGATCATAAAAACAGTTTTAGATTTTATCATAGGCAATGTGGATAGTATATGAAGCTAAGTGAAAACTTTAACTAAGCATTGGTATTTTCTTGGTTTGTCCAACTTTGGCATAAGGCCACCACAGTGAGACACTCAGCATATGAACTCACTAGCATTGACATGTGAGACAATTTTTTGGTGATCATTGCCCTTTGATAGGCACCAAAGTATGTGTGTAGTATATTTTTGCTTATTGGGACATAATGAAAATAGAGTAGCAGCTTGGCCTAATTTTTTTTAATACTATTGTTCACCCAATGCAAGTCCTAAGAGTCACTACAGATACAGTGTACACAACTGTAACTGTATGTGTATTTTTACTCAATTCCATTTAGTTAATTATTTGTCTTCCTCCAGGACTGTATATCCTGTAAATGGCCTTTGACTTCTACAAGGTGCAATCCAGAATTTTTGAGATTTTTTTTAGCAGAGGCAGTTATAACTATTCTAGATTATTGTAATTTTAGTATATCATTACTATATATATATATATATATAATAAACTGACCTGCCAACTTTTGTTATTCCAAATTGAAGGCAGAGGTGGTAACAGCTCTTTGAACACACCCTTCTAAACCCTGCTTGTCAACAACTGACTAGTTTGCAGAATGCAGTTAGGATGTGAAAATAATTTAGATGCTTAAATTTTTATATTAAATTTGGCAAAAATGCTACAAAAACTTATGAAATGCTCCAGACTGCTTATGGATTAACTTGTATATACCGAGCATTTGATTTTTGCTAACACAAGAGGTTCAAAGACAGTAGAAAGGAGATGTGAGACGATATGAGAAGGACATCAGAACAGTAGGGCTGGTTGAGAAAATTCACAATTTTTTGAATGAAGATTGTGGTGTCTCTGAAGACAATAAGCATGCAGTTTGGAGTTGGTGTGGCAACTGTACACAGAATTATTCATGAAGATCTGAATATGCCCAACTGTTTCTTCCCAAGGTGCCCAGAAAAGATGCATTGCTGGCAGCAGAGAGGTGGTTAATGGATATCAAAACTGTCCCTCACCTTATGTGCACTCCAGACCTTGCTCCCTGTGATTTTTGGTTATTTCCGAAGAAGGAAAATCTCGGGGACAGTTGTTTTGAAGACATTGAGAAGATGGAGAAAGTTGTAACAATGGATGACTTCCAAGTGGTTGGAGTGTTGCAGCAAGTGCATTGAAGTCAGAGGATCCCACTTTGAAGGAGATTAGAGTTTTGTACCTTTGAAATTAATAAATGTCTCTACTGAAAAAGTCTCAAAACCTCTGGAATGCACTTCATATATGGCAAGCAGAGAAAGAAAACTGAAGGAAAGCAGGAAGAAAGGACTAACCTTCAACTGTAAAAAGATAAAATGTTTGATTGTTAGCAAGAGGAACTGCCCGAGATGTAAACTATAAATTGGAGATCTCAGAATCATACAGTTTACCTATCTGGGAAATGTTATAACAGATGATGGAAAATGTGATAGAGAAATCCAAATGCACATTGGAATAATAAAGTATTAAGATTCAGGACAATTTCATTAGAAACAGAGAACTGAACTGTATATAATATCAGTCTGCTTATATAGCAGTAAATGTTGGGCAGTTTTCTCACAGATGTGTCTGGTTTTATGGATACATCACATTGAAATACCAATTTCTGTACAATCACTGACATTAAGCAATGTCAAGCTTGGTCAGTACCTAGATGGGTGACTGCTTTGGAATAATAATGTAAGTTTGAATGTGCAAGTGGTGTAATGGATAATGGCTTGGAATTGTTAATCAAAGAATTGAGTTCCAATTCCCATTGGGGTCATTATATACACTTACATGCAAATACCCTTGGGAAAGGTATGAATCCACTTCTTTTCCCCTCAGATATAGGTTAATTAGTAAAACTAAAACCATTATTATCTACCCCCCCACCAAATAATTTCACAATCTAAAATATTATCTGGCTTTAAATAACTTGCAAATAGTTGAAAAGCTGTAGAAAATGAATGAAACAATCAAAGATGTATTTTCAGATGGAAAATGTTTCCTAAAAAATTACTTTTAAATTATTTTCAGTATTTGATGAAATGCATTTAAATTCTGTGTTTTGAAAACATGCCCTTTTAAAACAGAATCTGTCTAGTATGTCACATAGGATAGCATATATATTAACAAATTAATGTCCTGTTTTTTAATCAATAATCCACAGTATTTATTTAGTCCAATCCCCAACTGAAATCTTTTATTTAAATTGAATTGGTCAATATTTCTATGCTATACAAAAATCAGTTAACTATTTACAATTCCACATTTACCTCCTAAGTCATGGCAATCCAACATGATAAGTGCTTCCTAATCTAACCACTTGATTCTTATCATTATTGATGCTTTTTTTATTTTCTCTTGAGGGGTTGATATTGTTCTCACTCTGTATTTTGTATAATAGGAAGCAAAATTAACAGAAAAGTGTACAGCTCATAATTGGGTTGTGCTTATTAGTTCAGCTGCTTTTGCAATTGGACAGACATGAACTGTGGAGAAATGCAAAGTGCATACATAAATATATTATTGACGAATATCATTGGTTGACCTAACTGTGATTCAAAAAGCAAAAATGAATGTGATAAGTTCAACCACTGGAAAGTGGCATTGGAAGAGTCAGGTCATTATGACATATTCACCAACTGTTATATGTGAGGCTTTGTTTTTTTTTTTGTTGTTGTTTTTTTTGTTTTGTTTATTTGAGTTAAAATGAAATATTCTTGGTACTTTTTAGATTTGAATTTTACTCTGCTTCTGACTTTTTCTTTCAAATGTGTGGGGGGTAGGAAATGAGTTTTGGTAACATGTAAATAAAAAAAATAAAAAATAATTTAATTAATTACTGAATAAGTCCTGAAAGCTTCATTAAAATTCAACGATTATTTAATTTTTGCAAGAATTTCCAAATTGATGTGTTTTTCACAGGAAAAAGACACTTAAATTTCCTGTCCAAATATTAATTTGTACAGGAAATTCGAGTGTCTCATATTGACACAAGAAGATTTTTAACAAAAATTTTGAAGCTTCTAAGAATTATTTAAAAAATTTGTTCATTCTAATAATAAAGGTTTTGGTAATAAATTTTTTTTTTAATATATTTTGTCCTTTTTTTTTTTCCTTCATGTATTCTTTTTTTTAGCAAATTTTTCATCTTACTTACATATAATTTTTTTCTCTCAGTAGCTTTTGCCTTAATTCCAGATCCCTAGAAATCCCTTCCTTCCTGGTTTTCAAGTGATTTCTATTGTAAATGTTTATTTCTATTGTAAATGTTTCTTTTAGAAACACTTTCCTTAACTCCAGATCCCTAGAAATCCCTTTCTTCCTGATTTCTATGCAGTGGCTTCCCTCTGTCTTTTCTACAAATGTTTTCTGATGAGCTTTTTTTCTGCCATGCCTCAACTGCATGAATTTAAGCATGCTACAAAATTGTCAACTAAATCTTACCATTTTCCAGCTGAGCTAGCTAGATGTTCTTGTGATGAAAAGAGACTTTTTTAGAAAGTTGAATATTAAGGTTTTATTCAACATAAAAAGCATACACTGTTACCAGTTACATAGAAGATATGAACGAACGGACGCCAGAGAGAAAGAGGCGTCCCACCGTTATTTATAAACACAAGATCATGTGATGTGAACCAACGTGAAATCATGCAACAGTTCGTATGCACATAAGTAGAAGGTATTAAATAATTAACTGAATGAATACAAAGAATTATAAGTATATCCCAACAGTTCTTCTATTCTAACAGGCTCTTCTATTCTTACAGTTATCGAACTCCTTTTTAATTTATTGCTTCCCTGCCACCAACAATCTTCAAAAATTTAAAGGCAACATCAATCATCATGTTCTGTATTCCTGAATTCTGTTCCTTTATTGCCCCTTTCCTCATTTCTCACTAAAATCTTTTCATTTCTTGTAACACCATGTCGAAGTGGCATTATCACTTTGCTAGGAGTGAAATGAAAAAAAGAAAAATTCTTGGCCCCTAGAAATTTCTTTCTTCCAGAATAATGGTTTTTAGAATGAATGAAAGTTTTCATATTGGTTTTAATAAGTCCTATTCATTAGTTATGTAAACAATTAGTACATAGCATAATAATGGTGATAAGAACAGAGTAATTTTTACCACAGACAACAGAGAAAAAACAAGCTCGGACATCATTTCGAATAAATTGAGAAGAAAAATGAAAAATGAAAAAGGAATATCATTTGACTGAAAAGAAGCCTTGATAATAAAATGTTAAATGTAGTTATATCGTACATTCAACTTTGAAAAACACTTTTTGAAACAAAAATCTGAAGCTTTTATTTCATTATTATTTATTCTTCTCAGAACAGCACAGGGGTAGGTGAGAACAAATTCAAGAAGGAAGATTAATTGGCATTGTAATCACCGCTTCCCCATCAGATTTCTTTTATTGGAGCTCAGCTTGATCAATCTGTTCATCTGTCATATTATCCAAGATTTCCAATATGTCACTGGGCTTCCTTTTTTTTTTTTTTTTAATTTATTTTTTTGACATCTCTTGAAATCCTTCCACTATAAACTAAATCCAGAGACCATTTTCTACACCACTTGATATTATTAATATCCAAAAACAATTTCTCCAATTTTAAAAATATCAAAATAATTACAACCACATCCAAAACCATTATGGATATTATCAGAACCAAAAATATCCATAATAATTCTGAAGCATATCTGTCACAACTGTTCCTACTGTATACTGGTGAAACTTACAGAAAAAAATGTATCTATCAACACAAAAAGGATCTTATTCATAACAATATATCAAATGCAATTAGTCATCCATAGAAATAAATTCAACCACGACTTCAATCTGAAGAATGTCACACTTATTAAAAAAGAAAGTAATTTACTTAGAAGGAAAATTCTTGAGAGTGCCACTATCAAATTTTATCAAAATATAAATTTGTACCCAGGATTTTTCTGTTATTTCCTTTCCTGAAAGGAATACACTTTTTTCCAAACCAACATACATGACTATAAAAAATTTTTTAAATTAAAAGAAAACTGTTAAATTCAAAACCTTCTATTATTTAAAATAGACAAATATATAAATTAATTTCTCAAACTAAACTAAAATAAATAATATATAAAAATTATAAAAAAAATTCATTAACAACATTTTCTCACTTTTGTTTATTAGAAACAGCATCCTCCATAGTTTGCCTTCACTTTCAATTAACCTGAAGTATATCTATGAGCCTTCTTAAATGAAAAGATTTTGAAAGACTATCAACATTTTTACTTCTGTCTAAAAATACTTGTTGCAAAATAGAATCATTAGATTTACCTTGATAAAGTTGATCAGAGGATGAAACAGTTGGCTAAGATAAGTTTCCCTTTTGTCTTTATTCAAATGATAAGGTCCCTCAGAGGACAAAACCATGTCAACTAAGAATAGTTTTTCCTCTTGTTTTTTTATTCATATATTCCAGGATGAGGCCCCCTCAAAAATGACTCGAAAATGTTCCCTTTAACTTTATTTTTTACTTTACTATTCAATTTTTATTATTATTCTTTTTTTTTTTTTTTTTTTTTCTTATCTAGATTCAGATGAAGATGCTGATGAACAATTTGTTTTTCACAAAGGAGTGCCAGGTCAGGTGGATTCAAAGTCCAAGGTAAATAGCTTTATAGATTTGTTTTGCAAATCAGACTCAAAACGATAAGTGTACAAGGACCAATCAAACAGCTGATAGTTAGACCCGGTTTGAAGTTGGAATATGCAACTATTGCTGGACTAGAAGACAATTACTAGTCTACAGCTGGTACAGTTGTAATTAGTAGTCTGTGTTACCTATATTTAGTAATCTAGTAATGTCTGTGATCTGTGTTACATATATCTAATGAACTACATTCTTTAGTTCCACCAATTTTAACCTTCACAACAAAATCCCACCATACCACACACGTTATAGCGAACCACCCTCATTCCCTTTGTATTCCATTGGTGAGATGTAAATTCCACCTAAATAGTTTCTTCGCATGAACTGCCACTTTGTGGAACTGACTCCCAAGAGAAGGTTTCCCCAATTAGTACAATAACCTGTTCAAATTTAGGGTCAACTGTTATTTTTCCCCACACGACCCTATAAATTATGCCTCTTACTCTGTAACCCTTTACTTCAAGTGGCTCTTGGACATTGTACAGGGTAAATAATAATTGTAAAAAAGAAAAAAATCTAATGCTAATCTGTCTTACATCTGGTGTCCTGACAACAATGATTTAGATTACAGAAAACCAAACTCGATAAGATTAACAAGAATTTAAGTCCAAACTTGAAAAATTCTACAGGACAGTATATTGTCAATTATTCTCATCCTGTATTACAGAATTCATGTTAAGTGAAAATTTTCCCAGGAATCAAAACAAGAATATTTTCACCTGATTCTATCAGCTCTGGGCTACAAATGAAATTCCTGATAAATTGAAATATTGTGATACTATGGACACCCACACAGAAAGGGAAGAGATGGTTTTATCTCAATCTTATGTGTTTCTGTTGGATAGACCAGAAGATAGCCCCTTTTGAATTTCAGTCTTTTAAGTATCCACTTTGATCGAAGGGGTATGCAGAAGTAAATGGGTGGATAAGAGATTTTCAGTGATCAAGTGGCAAAAAACTGGAAGTAGGGTATATTTGGGTGCTTGTCTATATTAATAGTCATGCTTGGGATTGGTTTGGTTTGTTTTGTTTTATGTCATATCAACCTCAGTGGTTTATTTAATGCTGACAAGATTTTTATTGCTGGTAATATTTTTTTTGAAAAATGTATTGGTAATATTTTTCCAAAAATGTAATGCTGGCAATAATTTAAACAAAAATTTACTGCTGGTAATAATTTAAACAAAAAGGTATTGCTGGTATGAAAACCTATTTTTATACTTTCATAGTGTTTTGATCCCTTTTGGGGGGGGGTTAACTATTTGCCCATAGCTGGGACCCTAACAGGTGCTACCACCCTGGGTCAGAGTGGACCCAGGAACACCAGCAATTAAGAGGTGGTTCCACACTCCTCAACATCTTCCCAGGAACACCAGCAATTAAGAGGTGGTTCCACACTCCTCAACATCTTCTGATCAAAGGCCTTGCTGTCAGATGTAGTTTATCATCATACCCAAGATGGGATTGGGGATAGTTCTGGTTCATTCTTGGCAGGAGATAGATGTGTCCACTGCATGGTTCTGAGGCCTCCATTTCGTATTGCGAGCCATCACATCAGAATGAGGAGTTTGTAGAGAGAAGAGCTGGCATAGCAGAAGTTGTCTCAAGTATCACCTACCTCCCCAACTGGATGATCAGGTGTCACCCTAATAAAATACCTACATGTAATATAGGTTCGTGTTCTTATTTCTCAACAGGTCATTTGTCTTTCATTGTTTACCTTGTGAGCATGCAGCACACTCTTCCTCAGTTTTTGGTGTACATCAACAGGATTAAGGATTGATATGCCACATAAGATAATCATTGGCTGGTTGTTGGAAAGACTGGACAAGGGTCACATATGTTGCCATTATATCTATGAATTTCTGCCTATCCCACACCAGTTCACAGCCTGACCAACTAAGAAACCATTCTCCACAAAATTTCTGACATTTCATCAGATTTAACAAATTTAACTTAATTGACATGAAGTGGTAAGATTATATTGAATCAATTGCTAGGACTGCACCTAGGAAAGTTGGTTCCCTGTGAAATGCTAGACAGTTTTTCTCACCAGAATCTATCTTACATATTTATAAGTCTACCATTTATCCATTCTTTGCTGCTGCCACATCTGGTCTGGTGCTCTTGCTATATATTTAAAGATTCTTGGTTAAAATCCAAAGATGAATCTGCAATGTTATTGGTCTTGACTTGGCATCTCGGCTTCAGTCATTTTCCCAATGCCGTAACGTAACTTTCCTCTGCCTTTGCTATAAATATTTTCATGGTAATTTTTCTGATGAACTTTCCTCTATGATATCTAGACTTCACAAATTTAAGCATAATTCTAGACTGGTGGCAAGGTCGCATCATTTTACAGTTGAAATGGCTAAATGTAAATGTAGGTTCTATGCTAACGGTTTCTTCTATCACACTTCTCACTTGTGGAACTCTCTTCTGGTTTCTTGCTTTACAGTCAACTTTGATCTTCAAAAATTTAAATGTAATGTCAATGGTTATCTTGTCTTCTTAATTCGTGTTCTTTTATTTTTCTCTCTCCTTGACAGTGGTTTTGTTTTTCTTTTTATTCTCATTTTCTCTGTCCCTCAGTAACTCCTCGCATCTTAGTGTCTTTATTTCCTTTCTTGGGGTGAAATGATTAAAAAAAAAGAATTGGATCAGACTAAATATTTTTCAGTACACTTTCATGTGCATTAGACAATTGCAAGGAAAGTTGAGGCTATAAATGAGAAATTTTTTAATGCTGCAAGAACAACACATTTTTTTCATGAATCATCAAAATTAATTATACTTTACATGAGCTCGTTTAATTACCTGACAAAAATAATAACAAAATGTCCTTCAGCAATGTACAATTTGTTTTCACATTATATTTTTCACTATTGTTGTTGTACCTTTTGCAGTGATACACAGAATCAAAAGAAAATGCTCTGTAGGCTTTTCTCTTTATATTGATCATAAATTCAAGCAGCATAAATTTGTTCAGTACCTGTTTTCTTTCTGCAAAGACTAAGAAATCTAGTCTATTTATTTTATATTTTGGAGGAGTCTGTTTATTTAAGGTTCTATAATGCTGTTGGAGAGAAAATGGTTAAGCTTTTGATTATAATGGCCAAGAAGACATTAATCCAACCAGATCAGAGTATAACACTGTTTTAAAAAAAAAAAACATTAATATCACTTGTCTATTTGATCAATTCATTAAAAGTTTTAAGCACTATAATTCAAGTCTTTCAAAAATAAAATCAAATAGGATTTATTCATTTCTTACTGCTTCTCAACCTGTTGAAGATTATATAAAGCTAGAAAATATTGTTAGATTGTAAGAAGTTTTTTTTGTGGGGTAGATAATAATGGTTTTAGTTTTAGTAATTAACCCATAGGAAGGAGAAGTGAATTCATACCTTTTCCAGGGGTATTTGCACATAAGTGTGTATAATGGGAATTGGAACTTAGTTCTGCAATTAACAATTCTGATCCATTACACCAACCACATATCCAAACTTACAACACCTGATATTTCCAAGCAGTCACCTATCTAGAGGAGTAGGAATATTCTGGCATGCCACATTTTCAAGCAAGGATGACTGCCAAGAAAATCAGTATCAGAAACTATAACTTTGACCTGGGCTTGAAACAGCCTCTGGTGCCAGGAGGAAATTTGAGAACATGTACTACCAATAACTCTATGAAAGAACAGTTAGATTTTATAGACTTTCCTTGCTACTGTCTAATGCATATGAAGGGGGTGCTGAATGGTTCTAAATCTGATTCAATTATTAAAATCTGAGCAAATGATGTCAGAAATTTTGTAAGGAAGGGCTTCTTTTCTTAGGTGGTCAGGCTGATAACTGACCATGAGAAAAAAATTCAAAGATATATTTCATATATTTCATACCCCTAAGCTGATAGAATCAGATGAAAATGTTCTTGTTTTGACTTCTGGGGGCTTTTTCCTTAACATCCATTCCTTAAGGAATAATTCTTGGCTAATACCATTTTGGTTTCTAGTTTGTTTTTGTTTTTTTCTTTTCTTTTTTTTTTCCTAGTGTTTCCATAGAAGAAATATATGAACAGGGTGTAGATGAGGTAGGGCTGACTTTGGAAAACTGATAGGGAAAAACTGTATCCGTGAATTTATATATAAGCAAAAAAATAAATAAAATGAGACGAAGTAAAACAAAATCTGTTTGCAGTAATTTTTGTGGCATTTTTCAGATTTTAACATCAGTAATACCATCTTTTTTTTCCATGTATTCAAATTTTGGTAGAGAAATTTAAAAACTTTGTCTTGCTTATTACAATCCTTGGTTCAAGACTTAGTTTCTTGTCAAGGTAGTTTATCTGATCATTAGTGACTTAGTTACACTAAAAGCAAGCAAATCTCTTGTCTCATTCACTCTATTATAATTTGATGACTGCTGTTTCTATTTTGGTATTAACAAGACAACTTCCACAGTTGGTTGATGTATTCATGTGTTTGGGTGCAGTAGTGGGTGACTGAGGTCGAAATGGGTGTGAGTTAACAAGCTAAAAGCTGTTATCAGCTGCTTGGCAACCCTTCTTGGAGACTGAAGTTGGAATCAGTTGGTTGACTATTTAGGTTTCCATTTCACTGATTGGTTTGATGTTGTTGCAATGCCTTTTGCTAATAAACACACACAGAGCAGCTTTTATGTGTCCATGTGAGTTTTGTTTTTGTTGTTTTTTATTCTTTCCTTTGATATATGCAGAGTGATGAAAGACTAAATTGTTATTATTTTTTATCAATATCAGTGATTTTGTTTCATACCCTCAGGAAAGGGATGAAACCAATTCTCCCTATACATTCACCCATTACTATTTTTCTAGACAAAATGTTACTATTATTAAAAGAAAAAAAACTTGTATTTCCAACGAATGATTTATTTTTATGGAAATATTTCGACTAGTAATTGCTAGTCTTGGTCACTCCTTAATTTGAGTAAAACGGTGCAAAGCAACTAGAAACGCTTAAGAATTCAAATCAAGGAAACAAAAAAAAAAGTTGATGATGTTTACATTGTAAGAGCAAGTTGAGGCATTAAAAAAAACAAAGTTGTTTTTACTCTACAAATTGCCATTTTTTTTAAAAAGATTTTTTGTCATATCATATTTTTCTTTGGAACTGCTAGTTAAAATATTTCCATAAAATAAATCATTCGTTGGAACTACAAGTTTTTTCTTTTAATTATGCAACTACCAATGGAGACAAGCATCATAACTTTGAAAATGTTACTATTATTTATTTATGCCATGAAAGTCACAAACCAACACTTTTAATCCACTAGTCTACTTTCCCAGCAGACACCTGAAGAAGCTCTGAGTGCACAACAGCTGAAACATTTTGTTAATAACAACAAAGATGAGGATATTAGCCCAAATAAAAATTTATTTTGTTAATAACAACAAAGATGAGGATATTAGCCCAAATAAAAATTTATTTTGTTAATAACAACAAAGATGAGGATATTAGCCCAAATAAAAATTTATTTTGTTAATAACAACAAAGATGAGGATATTAGCCCAAATAAAAATTTATTTTGTTAATAACAACAAAGATGAGGATATTAGCCCAAATAAAAATTTATTTTGTTAATAACAACAAAGATGAGGATATTAGCCCAAATAAAAATTTATTTTGTTAATAACAACAAAGATGAGGATATTAGCCCAAATAAAAATTTATTTTGTTAATAACAACAAAGATGAGGATATTAGCCCAAATAAAAATTTATCCAAACAAATATTGTTCAATTTAAACATTTGTATTCATTGACTAATTTGTGATAATTTAGTATTTTTTCAAGTTAGCAAGGCTTTCATTGAATGAATAGGTAGCTCATGTCAAAATTGTAAATCATTTCTTCCTTCTATTTTCATTCATTGTAATCCATAAACAGCATAACAAACAAATTAATCTGAGAGAGAGAGAGTTTTCTGAATATCTAAGATCAAGATCACCTAGAGATGTACAATATATCATTTCATTAAATCTATTCTATCATAAAATACAATACAACTTTATATATTTCTCAGTCATGCAGAACATACACTTTTTGTTTAGTATTAACATATCATAAAAGAAGAAATTACACAATAGAAGATCCTGTTCATAGATAAGGAGGATCAGGCTGCTAATACATTTTTTGTTTATTTCATGTTAGCTTTCTTTTGATATTTTTTAATGATTATAAAAAAACAGAAACTTTTCTTAATTGCAACACCAGAATGAGTTTTATGGATAAAAATCCTAAATTACTCTTGCGGAAAAGACAATTGTAAAATTACTTAAATATTGTCATCATTACTTTTTTTTTTCTATACTAACAAACTAATTATGAAAAATAAAGCACAAAGGTTTTATAAAAATATTTCAATAAAGAAACTAACCAATGATCAATATAGATCACGTATATATTTTTAACTTACAGATTCTTATTCATCTTTTAACTAACCAAATTCAAATGAACCATTCTTTATCTTTTAGCAGAGCAATTCTTCATCATCTTTTAATTGAATATCTTTTTAGAATGGTCCTACTCATCTTTTAACCAACCAAATTCAAATGGACCATTCTTTATCTTTTAGCTGACCATCTTTTAATGGATTCCTCTTTCTTTGATTATTGGCCAATTGCTCACTTTACTTTCTTTTTCATTGACCATTTCTTGTCTTATTTTGAATTTCAGTTAGACCGGGAGTGTTTAAGGCAAGCCAAAGAAACTTGGGATTTGGTTTATTCTTGGTATGGCACTGAAAAAGACTGGAAAATTGAGTGTGGCACAAATCCCATTGATGGCTGTGTACGAGGCAAGAAGTCCAACGGAGGCTACAAAATATTCCTCTTGCAGGTATGTACTTTTTATACAAGTCTGAAATATGCACTAGGGATAAATATCAGTAGTTTCCTTTTGATAATTTCTCTGCATGCCACTAAGGTGTTTTCCCATTTTGTTCTTCAATTACTCTGTGTGTGTGTGTGATATATATATATATATATATATATATATATATATATATATTATCAATTTTCCAATAATGTATGTATGTATGTGTGTGTGCATAGGTTTGCATGTCTGCATATATGTGTAGAATGTCCTGATTATTTGTCCTTTATGTTGTTTTTTTTTGTTTGTTTGTTTTTTTTTCTCCGCTTTGCACTCACTCCTTAACCTTTTTTCTCTTTCCTTTCAATTGTTACCATTTTGACTTCTGGTTTTCTAGACATATGTCATTGTTTTTAATTTTTGTGCATTATATATATATATATACATATAATGACCAAAAATTTTAAAAATTACATATGTTGTTACGAGGCCCCATTTTGTCCTACTTTTTTACGCTTATACTATAAAATACAAAATCTAACTTAAAATGATGACTTAAATCTGTAGGTATTAGATGCCTTTTTTACCAGATGAAAAGCCCCCATTCATCAAACCCTTTAGATTCGGTAATAATAGAATGGAACTTTCTAGAAGTCTCTAGAAACTTCTACTGGGTTCTAGAGGGTACAAAAAAACATATATAAACAGGAGTTCGTACCAACTAGCCAGTTGCCTCCTGAACCCACAGCCACATCTATTGAGGTCGACTTCGGTCCTTTTGATTCAAGAACAAAGTTTCAACTGAAAGTTCCAACAGTTCTCAAAAAGAAAAGACTATTGGTAAATACTTCACTTTTTTCCTTGATATTATTGACCAAACTCTTTTATTTTATATATATATGTGAATATCAAACTATTTTTAAGAAGAAAATAATATAATTCTTTGACTAGCGACAAATTCCAATCCATCACCTTAATCTTAACTACAATGGCTTTCCTCTCCCACTCCCTTCTATAGTTTACACATTAAGCCAACTCCTTTCTAGGCTCTTGCACGCTTAGTAACTTGTTAGCATTTCCTAACTTATATAGTTTAAACCTCATCCCTATTGTTCAAAAATATATTGTATTATATGTAAAATAAAATCCGCACTTCATTGTTAGATGTAATCTCTTTTCTTGAACCTTAATTTCTACGCATCTGGTTCTTCTTATATTGTGTTGCACCAGCTGTAACAAAGTATATTGAATAAGAATTCTGCAAGGATCAATGGATTATACAACAAATGAATGATATTTATTTATTTATCTATTTGTTCTTTTTTATACAGGCTTATTTGGATATAAATCCACATGAATTGTGGGAGGAATTGGTATTCAAGGCTCCGGAAATGCCCAAGTGGAACCCTACAGTGTTAGAAAGCAGGGTATATATATATATATCTATATCTCTATTCCTTTTGTTTTTATTTCTTGTTTAAAATTATCAAATTTCTTTTTTTCTGGTTTTGTATTTATGATACACTTTTCCTCTCTTGCTTTCCAGTTGACTTTGATCCTCAAAAAATTAAATGCAATGTCAATCATCATTTTTTGTCTTCTTAATTCCTGTTCTTTTACTGTTTTCTTTACTTAATAATGTTTTTCTTATATTCTCTCACACTCAGTAACCTCTTGCATTTTAGTGGCTTTATTGCCTTGCTTGAGGTGAAATGATTGCAAAATAATCAAAAAACTATTAAGCCAGAATCAAAATCATTTGGATTTTTTTTTATTTACCATATTTGCTAGCATTACAGACAGTTTTTATCCAGAAATAAATCTTGAAAATTTGCCATACAAATGTTAGTTTTCATAGGCCTATGCTAACCCCAGAGAAAGGTTATCTTTGTCCGATGGTAAACTGAATTCCTGTATGTTATGCTAATTTTCAAGACTTATTTCAGAAAAAAAACTCTATTTACATTATTTGGACTGTTGCCCTCATTTTTATTGTCATATTCACAATGTTTTGACTATTGTCGGCTCCGGCCTTTTTTATAAATACTTTCATGGTAATTGATCAGATAAGCTCTACACTATGGTACCTAAACTGTATGAATTTAAACGTGCTACTAGACTGGCAGCAAGATCTCATCAATTTACAGTTAAGCAAGCTAGATGTAGCCATAACAGTTTCTTATCCCATACTTCTAGCTTGTGGAACTCCCTCCCAGTTCCATGCTTTTCAACCAACTTTAATCTGAAAAAATTTAAATGCAATGTCAATCACTATCTACTATCCTCCTTATTGCTCTTTTCTTTCTCCTCATCACTAATGTTTCTGTTCCTAATCCACACCTTGTAACCCCTTGCGTGCTAGTGGCTGTACTGCCTTGCTTAAGGTGATACTAATTAAACTTACCCTTTATTTAGTCCACTGGGGTAGATTGTTCTAGTTCTACATGCCATGCCTTTTCTGGATGTCTCAGTTTCATTTGTTTCCCTTTAGTAATTCAACCCTCCAAGTTTTTTGTTTATTTCTGCTGTGGCAACAACTCTTTGGGTCAAGTCACTGGATTACTTCAACCAGTGCTTTATCCACTAGGCCATGTGTCCTTGGACTATATAAAGAGTTCAGTTCAAAATTCCAACATATATCACCTGAAGAAGGTCAGAGCATACAACGGCTGAAACGTTGTGAATATGACTATAAAGATAACAACAACAATCTGAAAAGTGTAAATAGTTACAATATCTCATCTCAGAAATATAGACAGATGAAACAAAAACTATGTTCTTGATGCTGGCAAATACAGTCTGTCTTAAAAATGAAAAGTTCTATATAATGGCTTTTTTTTTATATAAACTCTGTATTAAATATAAATATGTTTGGGTGGATCAACAAATTCAAAACCTAATGTGGTTATTAATTGATAATTTGATCTGGAATTTTCACTGATCAATATTTTGATGTGATTAATATTCTATTAAGTACATTGACAAGGAAGGGGATTATGTTGAAAAATGTATTGTGTAAAATAAATATTCTATTCATCATGAGGTTATGGTCTTATTGATATAAGTGGGATAGATATCCATCCAGCCAAGTAATCCTCAAGTTAAAACTGGGAAAATAATTGACCTTATATCTAAGATAAGAAATCTACTTGCTTTAAACAACAATCTTTAACTTTAGGAAAGGTTAGAAGTCATACGCAGCCAGATGTGCACTGTAGCAAAACCTGAAAGACCTGCATCAAACAATGTTGGTAAAGTCATGCAATAGCACTGCAACTAGATTTGGGAATTTTGTTTTCATATTGCTATAAATATAAAAGTTTTTTTTTTTCTTTTCTATTAAGTTAATAGGGAAGGGCCCAGTTTGCTATGTAAATTCATTGTAAATTGACCCACTGCCTATAAAAATAGAAAAAAAATATCCTCTTTGTTAAAACAAGATTTTGCTCAATAAACTGAATGACAGCACTTCACCAAACAATAGAAAAATGTTCACTGAAATTTCTATAAACTTCAATAATGAATAATGGTTAAATCCACTTTGTCAAAAAGGGAGACAAGCTACTGCCACTGCTTAGAACATGTCCATTAATCTGAGCAGTAGGAGTCTAATATCTTCAGAAATTTGTTAGCCAAGGATGGTGAGTTCAATTGCACAAGTGTCAGTATGGTTAACACTCACAACCATGTGATTTTTTTTTAAATTTAAAAAAGGAAAATGTTTTTGTTATTTTGTTAATAGGGAAGGGCCCAGTTTGCTATGTAAATTCATTATAAATTGATCTCCCCTATGAAAATAGAAACAAAATAGGCTCATAACCACATGATTTCTTAAAACTGAAAAAAAGATCTGGGGCATTTAATTCATATTAATATATGAAAAACCACTTTAAAATTTTTTAAAAGATTTTAATGAATCACATGGTATGAACATGTTTTGTTTTGGCTTCTGTAGGGAGGGATCATTTTAAAATGAATTTATATAGCAAGCTGAACTCCCCTATTCCATAAAATTTAATAAAAGAAAAAAACTGATATTCATAATCTAGATTGTTTAATCTATAGTAATATTAAAAAATTGATTATTTCTGGTTACAGTGCCCATAATACTTTACCTTCTAATATATTGTTAAAACCACCGAATGACTGAATCTGGTGTAAAGAATGGTCAAGCATATTGTCATAGAATATACATCAGTCACAAAGTACCCAAACTCACTCATTGGTGTCTCATTGCTGAGTAACTCCATAGGAGAGTATCTGTTCATAAATGCATTGCAATGGTAAAACAGTGTGCAGAAGAAATACCTCCTACATCCTGATAAGATATTATCTAGATGAAGACACCATTGCTACTAATGTCGTACCATTATATGAGGTATATTTGCCACACCTTGTATTAGCAATCTCCTTATAAGGAAATATCTGGCATTCATTGACCAAACAGTGAGTACCGCTGCCAGTTGAAATTTCTAAAATCTCTCTTGAAACAATTTTTCAGGAAAATAAGTTTCTCAAATCCACTGTTGTTCTTTTCAGTATTGATGGGGGTTTCCTTCCTAACCTTTTGTTTGAAGTAATGTGGAATTCATACGAACAAATCCCAAGGCCAAATGCTTCAAAAAGTTGGAATTTGGCTCCAGAAAGAAATATTTATGAATAGCCAGTTGTATGTTGCATGCTCAAGAGTAAGAAATCCTAGGAATGTATTCTCCACTGTTAAAAAAGAATTATTGTTTACCATGAAGTCCTATAAAACTAAATTAAATTAAAGAAATTATTAAACCACAAAGTAAGGTTTTTCAAATATTTTTCCAAACAAATCAGCTTATTCAAATTTCATTGATTTGTTTATGAAATTGAACAAAACATAGAGTTTATAAATCTCAAGAGCTTCTTTAATACTAAATATTGTGAGAAGCTGAATACATGTAAGCATGTTGCAAAAAAAATTCCAGTGAATTAAAATTCATCATTTTGCCCACAAAAATTTATTGATCAAAGTCAATCCGAAACCTTTTCTTAGGTGTGTCCTAAGGGCAGAAAAAAAGAAATCATTTATCGGATTGAAGAAAAAGCAACAATTCTTCTTTTTGATTTGACTGATTTGTTCCTCAGCTGATTATTATCTCTATTTTCTTTTCTTTTTTTTTTTCCAGACAATCCATCCCCTGACAGACACGTGTGATATCTCTTATTATGTTGCTGCTGCGGGCGCCAAAGGTCTGGTGAAGAGTCGGGATTTTGTTGTCGTTCGGAGATGGGGTAATCGACGAGGGATTTACATGTCAGTTGGAGTAAGCATCACCTACCCAGGAATGCCACCAGTGAAGAAACATGTAAGGTAGGGAAACAATATCAACAAATCACTCTAGAAAATATTGTTGAATATCTATGACTCTGACGCCCCTAGGCAAGAGAAGCAGTCATTAGTTGTGTTTTGATACCACAGAGTCATAGCATGGATCTTAAGGTTTTGATAATGATTACAAAAAGGAAAAGTGGTTCAAGTGTTGAAAATATATTGCAATCCAAATAATAAATACCAAAGCATATATTTGATGTTTACTAAGAATAATATAATACAACACAAGGCAAAAATTAAGGTAGGAAGATTCTTTTGTGCCAATACTTGGAAATCTTTCAATATTTAATAAACTTAATGCTTAATGAAAAAGAACATTGTGTTGTGCCAGTCTTCCAAGTTGGCAAAGATCCTGCCTGCCTAGAAAATCAGCATTTGAAATCCTGGTTTTGGTATTTAATTTTAGCTTGGATGGAAAAGATTAAGAATATTGCATTATGCTGATCTTCCAGTGGGAGCTGGTTGGTGGGGAGCTTGTCTAACTTGAAAATCTGCATTTAAAATCTCTAAGCTTAGCTTCTGGTTAATAACATTGTGTTACACTGATCTTCCAGTTCTAGACATGTATTATATTCAGCAGCAAGCTGTGAACAAAGAGGGCTATGGATGGCATGATCAAAGGAAGTGTCCTCTGTTCAGTAGCATGATGTGATTAAAAGATAGTAGTACACATCACTAGATACCAGTGTGAATTTGGGCAAGAAACAAATATATGGAACCAGTAAAATATTCAGAGAGTATTTGTATAAAGGACCTTCTTCCTCATCTTTTCATGCAACTAGAAGTAGTTGGCCGCTGGAAAATAAAGAAACCTTGTCATTTATTTATCCCTTCATTCACTTCCCTGTCCTAATCCTACAATGATTATCATAGATAAACTGAAGACCACTATCAGCTTTTATTACAGAAAGATTTACCTTGAAAAATCAGCATTTAAAATCTTAGTTTTCATCTTTGCTCAAACAACAACCACTTGCATTTTTAAGAAATATGCAACTATCCCAAGTGATACAGAATATGTAGGAGAGAATGTTCCTGTTCCAGAAGAATTGAATAAATATGAATTTCTTTCTTTTGTTCTTCTTTTAGAGGAGAAAATGGCCCTGGTGGCGTACTGCTTGCTCCTCTTCCAGGAGAATCAAATAAATGTGAATTCACTTGGTATTGCAATACAAATCTTAAGGTAAGTCTCAGGTTTTTCTCTCTCCTTGTCTCTTTTTACCATATGTGATGCAGCAAGTTCATTTCTCTAGAAGAAAAGACAACAATACTAGTTACAATACTTTTTCAAAATCTTGACACAACAAAACATGTTCAATTTATTTTGATGTACTGTACAGTGAGTGGCCATGGTTAAATTTAAATAAATGGCAGAACTGCCCAGCAAACAAAATTGACAAAGTTTGCAATAAACAATAAGAAAAAAAAAGAATAGGGCAAAAATAATATATATGAAGCAAATAATATATGCAAGGCAAATTAACAGTAATATGGTAAAAAGTTCACAAACTAAGAATTGGGGTTGACACATAAGAGCAAATTCAAATAAGTGAAAGTAGTGTTCTGACTTCAAGACAAGACAGACTGGGACTGAGTCAGATGAAACCAACAAGTGGCCTATTTTTTTTGGCTAGAAAAAATCCCAGCATGCATTTGTGTGCTTCTACCTATAAATTTGGGAGGAGAAAGTGTTTTGTAGTTATTCTCATTCGGGATTGGAACCAACATGTAATCACTAGATTTGTATTTCATTAGGAATGAATTTAATAAGTGTAGATAGTTTCGCCTATCATCTGGTTTGCCCTCCTCCCCAGTCTTTTGAACAGAAGTAGTGGTTTATTCTTTGTTTCCTCTTTAGGATTGGGTTTCCAGTTCCTTTTAATGTATTTTCCTTCTAGTTCACTCCTGGTAGCTTCTTAGTGACATTATTGCTTTGGTTGGGATGAACTGACTAGAAAAATATGTACATTATGTCAAGTGTTTTTCAACCTGTTGCCTTTTATTTATCAATATTATAACTAGGCTCTTTTTTACTCAAAGTTTATTAAGTAAAAAGATTAAAAAAATAATGTGAAATTTAAGACTTTTCTTTTTTTGTCATAAGCTTATTAATCCTTGACTCTATAGAAAAGGAAACTGAGTCTTAGTTAAACAGAGATTTATAGTTGAAAGGCAATTTCTGCACCTTTGGTTTTTGAATATACAATAATTAAGAATTCACACTCATAAAGATAGCTGGCTGTGAAAAGCAAACATTTTTTTTTTTTTATTCATTTTGTTTTACAGTGTAACCCGGATATAAGAGAGTTGTCGGAACTGGATGAGAAGTCTCTTATATCCGGGTTTGGTCTATTTTGTTTAGGTAAGTATGGCTCTAATTTGGGACCAGAAAAAATCTCTCTTATATCCGGGTTACACTGTATTTATTTTATATGAGTAAATTTATTGTTAATATGCACAGAATAGCTATGTTCTGCCAGCAATTAATAAAATCTATTTTGCTAGTTAATGATGATATTTTAATTGAAAAATCCACTCGTGAAAATACATGTTATACAAGGGAGATAACTCGTCTAAAAAATACTTTCATGGTAATTGTTCTGATGAACTTACCCTCTATGATGCATAGACTTTACAAATTTAAGTGCAGTGCTAGATTGGCAGCAAGGTCTCATCATTATACCATTGAAATGGCTAGATGTAACTAAGTTCTATGCTAACAGTTTCTTCCCTTGCACTTTTTACTTGTGGAAGTCTCATCTAATCAACTTTGATTTTCAAAAATTTAAATGCAATGTCAGTCATTATCTTCTGTCTTAATTCCTGTTCTTTTATTGTTCTCTCTCATTCAGTAATATTTTTGCATCTTAGTGACTTCATTGCCTTGCTTGTGGTGAAATGATTAAAAAATTAACCTGTGCATATATGATTGTTTCTTATATTGTTATGAAATTTGCTTTATTTTGATGTAACCCACTTTACTTTTCAGTTCATGAAAAAAGATTTGCCCAGGCTTGTTCTGACATTTACTTTAATGCCTAATTGACAAAATGAGGATTGACATTATATTTACAAATGATTTAGCATTCAATCTCCAACCCAAACACAGCTAATAAACCATTATTTATTTTTTTTAAACAGGGAATGTTGCCTCATAAATTAGTTGACACAGCTATGGGAGGAATGCTGATGGATTACCTGAAATATTTGCGGTTTCGGGTCGAACAAATAAACAAGCAACGTGGAAGATGAGACAGTCAAGAATCGAGTTGGTGAACACCTTAATCTTTGACTGAACATTCATAGCAATCTCTCCCACCCCTCACTCAACCAACTACTTTGTTTTTTAATTTTTTTTTTTTATCATCTCTGAAAAAAAAAAAAGAAGAAAAAAAGTAAAAAAAATTTATAAAAATGCCGCCAAAAACAAAACTAAATACAAACAAAAAGTAATATACCAACCCAGATGAACTGGCTCACCCCCTCCCCATCACCCATATCATCAGATTCATAATTGTCCCCTTAACCTGTTTTAATCTGGGCTTGACATTTATCTGGCCGTTTTTCAGTGACACTTATTGAGACATTTTATTTTCATGGGGAAAAGATATGAAAAAAGAAACAAAAAATCAATCAGTAGCAGTAAAAACATTAATTTTCATTTTTTTTTATTTTTTTTTTTTTTAAATTCAGTAAACAACATGACATAAAATCACAAAATGAAGATAAAATTGAAAAAAATGAATGAGGAATTGTGAAGTGTATGAAACCTGATTTTCTTCATAAAATTTGCAAAAACCTTCATCTTTTAAAAAAAAATATTTTTTCAGCATGTAAATGGTTGAATTGTTGAGGGAAAGAGAGAGAGAGATAAAGAGAAAACATGAAGAATTAGAAAATATGACCATGAATTTAAAAAAAAAAAAAAAACTTATTCCCTCGCCTTCATTTTTATTTTTGAAGAAAAATGTAAATTGAAAAAGAAAAAAACAAAATTAAATAAAAAGGAAGAAATTCATTAAACCGGTTCAATTTTCTGCACACTTTAGGGAAAATTTTTTTTCTTTACTAAGTGTGATTTTTATGCATGAATGGGCAAGAGAATAATTATAAAAAAAAAAATTAGAAAAAACAAGGAAGAGAATGAAGAAACAAATTACTGTCACAACCAGCATATCTGCTATCTTCAAGATAAAAAAAAAAAAACCCTGCAACATTTTATTTTGAATGTAGGAATCCTAAGAGAATGAAAATAAAAATTAACAAGGTTTTATGTGCATCAAGTTTTAGGACTTTTATGTATAATTTAAAAACTACTATATATGTATACATGAACACACACACACAAACACACACTCCCACACACTATATGTATATATAATGTAAATTCCACAAGTATGAACACAACAAAATTTAAGACAGAAACATTATAGTATTGTTAATTGAATGATCTAGACCAAGAATTTTTCTTCGAAAGTTTTTCATCTGCAAATTTGGCATTGTCATGTCATTTTCCTCTTTTTTTGCCAAACATGAAGAGAGAAATAAAGAATTGCTGAAAAAGAAGAACTGCTTCTTTAAAATTGAAGATTTAGAAGAAAGAACTCAGGAATTTTGTGATTCTTTTCTATTCAAAAGAAATCTGAAGAAGAAATACTTCTTTTTTGGATGAGAGAAAATGAAAGAGAATTGAATAAGTGAATGTGCTCAGCACAGAAATTCCAAGTTGATTGTTTTTATTATAAAAGATTAAAAAAAAAAAAATACAGCTTTCATTTTTATTTTAAACGGTTTTTTATAATTGGCAATATTTCAACAATATTGTAAATGAGAAGGAAGGAATTTTTAAAAAAAAATTTTTTTGTAAATATTAAATTCTTTGGTAGACAAATTCAACTGCATAGTTATGGAGTAAAAAAAGTACATGACAAAATCACCTATTTCCTTGGAAATTTTTTTTTTTTTTTTTTCACTAAAATATCTGAGAGCCTTGAGTGTGCTTATGTAATCAAAGAATATCATGAAAAGAAAAATAATAATAATGAAACTACTTGCAAAAACTGTTTTTTTTTTTTCTTTCTTTTTTTTTTTTTAGATTTTTGTAAGTTTAGAATTGAGGGTGAGGAAAAAGGCGAATATGTAAAAGGATGTGAAATTGTATTCCAAATTCCTTTTCCTGTGGTCATTTCTTAAAAAAAAAATATCAATAGTTTTTGTTTGTTTAAAAAAATAAAAAGTTTGGTAAATGGGAAGTGAACCAAAACTGTCCTGAAAGAAAGAAATTATGAGTGATACTGCTGTTCTCAATGTCCTTTCCTCTTTTATTGTTTCTTTGATTTTCTTTTCTTTTTTTTTTTTAATAATCTAATGCTACAAAAGTGAAGAAAAATGAATTAATCACTGCCACAATGTGGTGGTGTATATTACATTGAATACTTGAATTAAATCAGGATGGTACATGTTTAGAGCAAATAAATTTGTGTTTCTTAAACTGGTGAATCATATTCTTTTAAAGTTGAATGAAGGATAAATGCATCTTCTGAATGGAACCAATGTTAGAATATAGAAATGTTGAGAGCCCATCAGGGTATGAATGAATCATGTTTAGAATATAAGAACATTGAGAGACCTGTTGGGGGATGAATGAATCATCTGAATGGAGCCCGGGTTAGAATATAGGAATGTTGTGAGACCCATCAGAGTATGAATGAATCATGTTTAGAATATAAGAACATTGAGAGACCTGTTGGGGGATGAATGAATCATCTGAATGAAGCCCGGGTTAGAATATAGGAATGTTGTGAGACCCATCAGAGTATGAATGAATCATGTTTAGAATATAAGAACATTGAGAGACCTGTTGGGGGATGAATGAATCATCTGAATGAAGCCCGGGTTAGAATATAGGAATGTTGTGAGACCCATCAGAGTATGAATGAATCATGTTTAGAATATAAGAACATTGAGAGACCTGTTGGGGGATGAATGAATCATCTGAATGAAGCCCGGGTTAGAATATAGGAATGTTGTGAGACCCATCAGAGTATGAATGAATCATGTTTAGAATATAAGAACATTGAGAGACCTGTTGGGGGATGAATGAATCATCTGAATGAAGCCCGGGTTAGAATATAGGAATGTTGTGAGACCCATCAGAGTATGAATGAATCATGTTTAGAATATAAGAACATTGAGAGACCTGTTGGGGAATGAATGAATCATCTGAATGAAGCCCGGGTTAGAATATAGGAATGTTGTGAGACCCATCAGAGTATGAATGAATCATGTTTAGAATATAAGAACATTGAGAGACCTGTTGGGGGATGAATGAATCATCTGAATGAAGCCCGGGTTAGAATATAGGAATGTTGTGAGACCCATCAGAGTATGAATGAATCATGTTTAGAATATAAGAACATTGAGAGACCTGTTGGGGGATGAATGAATCATCTGAATGGAGCCCGGGTTAGAATATAGAAATGTTGTGAGACCCATCAGGGTATGAATGAATCATGTTTAGAATATAGGGATGTTGTGAGAACTGTCAGAGGAGGAATTAATCATTTAAATGGAACCAGCATTAGGATGGGGTTTGTAAATTACTCTGTTCCTTCTTTTCTATGAAATCATGTCTCTTGTGGAAATTTAGAAAGTTTCATGCTCTTTTGACCAACTTACAGGTTGTCAATTATCGTGTGAATGTAGTGTTAATGCATTTGAGGGAATGTATGAAACATTTCATATACTAATGACACTTCAATGCATAGATGAGAAACTGTTGAATGATTCACCTTCTCCGACTTCTTTTTTTCTGTACTTAAAAAATGTCATTGCCATTAAATCGGTTAATAAACCCATATTTCATTTAACGGCAGTGAAGCTGAAATTCTTTTATCTTTCTTTCTGCCAAGGGTATTTTAATTTCAAGCTAGCAGAATATTTCTCTAATTTACTTTAATAGAACATTTGAGTGAAGAGAGGCTTATACAAAATAAATGATGATTTCTGTTTGAATTTATCAGATGAGGAATTATTATACAAACTGATTTATTCAAATTTGTTCTCCCCATAGTTGCTATAGTCACAATATTTCAACCACCCTCCAGCCTTCTTCAGGTGCCTGTCATATTCAGTAACATTCTTGGATTTTCAAACTAATCCTTTATTCAATCCCCAGAGATTAACAGTTTTCACCCCATTGTCCCTACATATATACATACATATATAGCCATGTCTTTTTGTTGAGGTAGGACCAGGATTAATCTCACACAAAGCAAGGTGGGTCCTACCTGACACAGGATTTGTTATGCTCTTCTTGATACCCAATTCAGACACAGTAGTCCATGTAGACTGAGTGATTTTATTGAGACACAATCTCTAGGAAGTTTGCCATCCTAGTCTTATATATACAGGCGTCCACAAAGTCATATGTCTGGGAGATAAAAACAATATTAATTGCTATCCGAATCATAAAAACGTAATAATTATAAAAATATTAATATCATTATAAGAACTTTAATAATAACATTATTAATATGCAGCAAAAATTTAGTTGGCATCACTTAAGTTTTTCATAATGACTTTTTGAAATTGTCTAAAAACTTTGCAAACACCCTGTGTGTGTATAGTTCTGTCAATCCAATTTTTTTATTTACTTTTTCGAATTTTGGAATTTTTTTTTTTTTTTTTTTTTTTTTTTTTTTTTTTTTTTTTAAACGGTAAATTTGCTAAAGTTTAAAGTCTCTTCCCCCCCCCCCCCCGAGTACATCTGAATGTTGCTGCATTCATTTTCAAGGATTGTGTTTTGTGCATGTTGTTATAACTGTTTTTGTTTAATTCTAGTGTTCCCATGTCTGCTGGTACCAATTTTAAAATTAGTTCGTAAACAGTTACATAAATATTATATTAAATTATATAAAACAACTAATTGATAAATTTTTAAAAGTTAATGCAAAATTGGATAAACAGAACTTGTCGATATAATTCAACCAAACATGTTTGAAAGAAATGCTTGCTGCTGAAATACACCTTATAACAAATGTCTGGTACCACAGAACTTGTAAATAGTTTTGAACTTTGTAAAATGCTAACATTTTACTAAGTCGCCAATGATTCTTCTGATAAGGTGTTGGCCGAAAAAGGTTACCTTTAAGGGAAAAAAAAAATGCAGTTTTGTCTATTCATATATATATATATATATATATATATATATATGAAGTGAACATTGAAGTCAACACTCAGAGGCCTGTTTCATGCTAGACGCAATCATCATGACTTCAATACTCACTTTTATATTCACATACACTCTATCCCTGATATACTGGGCACTTTATTCCACAAATATACCACACTTTAAATCTATATTTCTTCATATATATATATATATATATATATATATATATATATGACGTGCCTAACCACTCAGCCACATATATATATATATATATATATATATATATATATATATATATATATACTAGGAATTAAGATTATATTAGGTTAATGATCATTTTCATCTTGTAAATTGAAATAAAGTTTACAAGGATTTTTCAAACCAGTCAATGGATGATAAATTATTGAAATAAAACTGGCCAAACAGAAGAAGGGAAGAAAAAAGAAAGAAACCAAATAAAACAAGTAGTGTAAGTCTGGATATGATAGGTGGTTAGGGGAGAAAGGAAAGAGAAAATAAGCTATCTGTGTGAATCAGTTTTAATATTTTATATTTTATATTGTATTAATAGGATTCACTTGGATTATATACCAACTGATTATTACCTATATATATATATATATATATATATATATATATATATATAGGCTGTTGGCTCCTATAAGAAGCTTTCTGTTCAGGTATATTTCGTATTAGTTAATTCTAATTCTCTTGATAAGTCATTCTTGTGTTGCAGCAGCTGTCCATTTTACGAACAGAAGAATTAATACAATTTGGCCCCCTAGAATAGACAAAAGAATGAGAGCTGTACACTTCAGTGGATTGGTTTTAAATTTTACAAATGTTACCAAATACAACAGGTGCCCCAAAACAGCTGATAAGTATAACAGTTAAAACATTGTGACTAAGAACAACAGTTTGAATAAAATAGTCAATAAAAATGTAAGATATATAAAATTAAACCCATGGTAGAATCAAACAAAACTTATCAAAAACAAGAGATTATAGTCAAGGTGAACAACACTGAAATATTTTAAGAAGCACTGAACTAAATCATGAAAAGACCCATGGCATTGTTCAGATTTTTAAGGTATAGTCAGGCGATGAGATTTCAAGGGATGAATTAAGAAAATGAGTAAAAATTTGTAGTAAATGAAAACTAGTTCAAAAGGATAAAAATGAATTGTTTTTAAGGCTGAAAATAATTTCATCAATTTTTAGAAATTTAATGAAAAAAATATTTAAATCCAATCAGATAAAAAAATAGAATAGACTTGTGAAACATTAAATCAATGAAAATTTGTTTTAATAATGCCACCACGAGAAAATAATTTTTAAAAATACAATTCCAATTAACGTCCCACTCCTCTTCCCTGTTCCACCAGCTCGCCTTGAGGGAGGGGAGTTTGAAAGAGAAAAAAGCATTCAACTAAACATGGATACTGTTTCCTGATAAATACAAAAGCAAATGATTTTTTTTTCTCAGAGTAAATATTATCCAGCATTTTTCTTTATTTTTTTTAAATAAAAAAATAAATATTGTTGAATTTAGCAATGTTGTTTGTGTTTTTTTTTTTATTTCTCTGCTTTTTTTTTTCTTTTCTTGAATGTTGTGCAACTTTTGGTAACACCACAAATCATAAGAGACAAAACTGAAAAAAAAAAAAAAAAAAAAAACTTGCTTAGTAGAAAGGTCAGCTATTATCTATCTTACAAATCCTCAATCAATGCAGTGTTTTAATAAGACATAATGATAGTTTCAATCAGTCTGTTGTGGGATGCTAGTATGTTTGGTTAAAAATATTAATCACCATTATGTCATGGAAATCAACACTTTGGATATTAAATATTTATGGGCTCCTGGAACATTTATCCTGGAAACAATATTGGCAGACTCAATGTGAGCCCTGGTAAAAATAAACAATAAGTATAAAACACACGCCAATGCATTTTATTAACAAAAGAAATTACATGTGTGAACAATTGTAATAACAGTAAAAACTAGCTATAAGAAGAATGTGCTTGTTGTGTGTGGGGAAACAAATGTCTGTGATAGACACGTGTGTATATTTATGTGTGAGGGAGTTCAAAAGTCAACAGAGTGTGTTGAAATGTGTCAAAAAAATAAATGATTTTGTCTTTTTCTCTCCTGCTGTCATAGCGACGGGCACAGTCTCCACTTCTGAGACAAAAACTGCCCTCCTTTTCATTCCAACCCTTTACATAGAGCTTGGTAACGCGCCTATGCAAAACACCAACAAGCCAGTTCCCGTGCCTGCCCACCTCCACTCGCTTTTGGGAGGGTTGTTAAGTTGACCGACCAACTCATTACACAGAGGACCAAAGGAGCAAAGGCACCTTGTCAGCAGTGTTCTTATCTATGTATGACTACATCTAAAAGTCAGAGCTGTAAAAGAGGAAGAGATAGAATATGACTGCTTAAGTTTAAAGAGCACCAGAGCAAGTGTTTTGGCAAAGCCAAGTGGGATAACCCACAAGTCTCCTTGCCTTGAACATCTCATAATACATTGTGCTACCTGAAGTTTGGTGTGATGAAAGAGAATCTCCAGGCCAAATGTTTTTCTCTTTTTAATCATTTCACTTGAAATAAGGTAATAATGATATTAAGACACAAGAGCTCACTTGCAGTGGAAGAGAATGAGAAGACATTAAAAGCACAGGATTCAGGAAGATGGCAATTGACATTGCATTTAAATTTTTGAAGATTGTAGGTGGTAGAACTTGCTTAGTAGAATGTCTATGGTCAACTGTTATCTATCCTACAAATCCTCAATGTTTCAATGACACATGACAATAATTTTTATGAGTCTCCTTGCTTTGAACATCTATGTTCATAAAGCACAATATTTTGAAGATAATTAATAAACACAATACTTTTGGCATCCCAAAAAACAGGTCATCACTTTTCCTGCAGATAAAACATTCTTGACTTTCTCTGAAGCAGGTGAGGAGGGATGTTTCCACTGCATGAATCGTCTCTTTGTCTCTGGCTCAAAGTGGTGAATGTAACACTGTCCCCAACTGTTTGGTGTATGGCGACCGGAAAATGCCGGTCATAGTGACCGGTAGGAGACCAACTTGCTGGAGGTGTGGAGAGACTGGTCACCTTTCCTCCTCCTGCCCAGGAAAGAAGGCCCCTGGAGTTCCGGTCGCTGGCGACCAAAATCCCCCCTTGGCCGAAAAGTCAAATTCCGCGGCGCCTGTAATGGGCCTAGCTGCGAGGCGGACCGGTGAGGATAATCCCCCGGTTGGGCCCAGACCCACATTACCCCCGTCACCAACGCCTGCCACAAGTGTGGTTAAGGAGAAGGAGGAGGGGGAATGGCGCCTCGTAGTTAGGGGCAAGGGGAAGACCCAAACAGCGGTTCCTCAGTCCCAACATGACCCCGGGGATAATGTCACCTACATCCCCATTCCCTCTACCAGCTCTGAGGGCGACGCCTCGGCCTCTTATGCAAAGACAGCTACGGATGCCCAAAAATTGAATGAACCCGGATGGCAAAAGATTCTTGACTTAAAAAAACTTAAAGAGAAGCTGGATAGTAAGCGGGGTAAAAGTCGAAAATCGCTGGGGGCACCAGGCTCCCTATCCTCTGCCCCGTCTTCCCCCTCATCAAAAAAAGACACTTTCACAAAACCTCCTCCTCCAAAATCGCTGACAAATTCGCCGTCAAAAACTCGATCTGCAAAACCTTCTCCTGTGAGGACACCTTCGGGCATGACACCCTCCTCTACTCCTATTACAACTCCCATTCCAACACCCATTCAGTCTCCAAACAAGAAAAGAGTCAGAAGCCCGGAATCACATGCTGCAACAAAAAAAAAGAAAATCAAACCACCATACCTCCCGGGGGAAGACGTCTGCCGCGTATCACGGGAACAGGCAGAAAGGGTCTTCGGACAAACGAAAAACCCAAAGCCTTTAAAAGTCTTATGAAATTTCCGGCACATCAATGGCGTTGATGTAGAAGTGCCGGAAAATTTCACGAAGGCCCGAAATCTGCTGACTGTAGTTAGAACTGGCCCGGGTACGCGGGAGATTTGGGGCATGATAGAGGAGGCAAAGGCCTCCTTGAAAGTGGTGCCCCCAGCAGCAGTCTTACTTGAAGAAAATCTGGACGAATCCAAGCAGTGTAAAGGGAGGGTCCCTCTTTTTGTTCACCCGTCCCTTTATAGAGCCCTTAAACTAACCTATCCTGCGGACATCGGTGGCTTGTCCCAGGATGATACACTTAATAATGAAATGATATCTGGTTCGATGGGACAAGCTGTCGGTGTCCTCACCCCAGCCATGTTCTATCCTGAAGGACAACCCTAATCGGCTTCACAATGGCTCTCTGGTTAGCCAGTTTAAATGTCCGGGGCCTGAGGTCCGAGTCTCGCAGGGCGAGGCTCACTCGTGACCTTCAGCGCCTCGGGGTGAATATATGTTGTATACAAGAGACCCGGTTTTCTTCTCATGATCGTGAGGACATACTGTCTAAGGGGTTCGCCCTTTATTCACCCTGTTTTGATGGTCGTTCGAGGGGTGTCTCTTGGCTAGTGAGCAAGTCTTTGAAGGCTGCTTGTACCCTTGTCTTCGCGGATCCGGCTGGCAGACTTTGCGTGCTGGATGTTACCATAAAGGATAAGGTTCTACGTCTCATTGGGGTTTATGCGCCCAATATCCATTCCGAGCGGCCTGCTTTGTTTCGGCAGATCGTGCCGTTCTTGACGACGTCTCGTCGGGTAGTTTTAGCGGGGGATTGGAATGCCGTCCTTGACCCCGATATAGATCGTATAGGGCATAAACAAGGTACTAACAACCCGGATGTGAAACCGTTTCGCGACTTTATCGATAGGTTTGATCTTGTCGATAAGTTCCGGAATGAGCACCCTCGGGAGGTAGCATGGACTTGGACAACTAGTGGCAACTAGACTCCCGGGACGCTTCGAGCTACCTGGACCGAGTCTTAGTTAGGAGAGTCGATGTAGGGCTCTTAGGGTGTCCAAGTTTCCATTATATAGTTTATACGGATCATAGGCTTGTCCGGGTCCGTGTAAACTTAGATAAGCCTAAGGTTAGATTGGCTGGTTACTGGAAATTGAACTGTTCACTTTTTGGTGACCAGGGTTTCCGGGACCAGCTGTTACTAACGATCCAAAGGGAATTGACGGGAGCGGTTGTGGGAAATGCCTGGTTGCTGCCGATTTTAGTCGTCGACTCAATCTAGATAGATTAGCGGCGCAAACTGCTTTAGAAGATAAAGTCGATCGGGCTGTGAAATCCCGTGTTAGTGGGGACATAGCTTTAGCTAAGGCAGAGTTGTCCTCCTTGCTTATCAAGAAGGATCAAGCACTGGTAGTTAGGGCTAGGTTAAAAAGAATGTCTTCTGAGGCAACGAATATGGCTGCTGAACTGCGTGCAGAGGAGAATCGAAGCGCGTCTAGGCGACATATTGCATGCGTCACGTTGCCGGATAAGCGGACCGTGACTACAAACGTGGGCATATGTGAGGTGTTTCGGGACTACTTTCAGGATCTTTTCACCAGGGAGCCCGGCCTGAGCTCTGCTCAGTTCGACGCCTATTTAGCTGACTTTCCCTGCCTCTCGGCAGCTGAAGCGGCTAGGTGCGAGTGTCCCATAACAGAGTCGGAGATCTGGGAAGCGCTGAAGCAGGTTGGCCTGGATAAGTCTCCGGAACTAGATGGTCTTCCCTACGAAGTTTACTTGAGGTTGTCGCACGTTTTTGTTCCTTTGCTGGAACTGATTTACAGCCACTGGATGAAGCAGGGGTCTTTACCCCAACGCTTCACCAGGGGTGTGATCAAGTTGCTGCGTAAGGACAAGAAAGGTGGGGATGGGTTAGGGAACTTTCGATGTTAAATACGGACTTAAAGATTTTGGCGAAGATCTTAGCCAACCGTTTGCAGCTTGTCCTGTCTAGACTGATTGGCCCTGAACAGACTTGTGCTGTGAAGGGTAGGACTATTCAGGATAACCTTCACATGGTACGCTTGATCTTAGAACAAGTCGACAGTGAAGCCGCGCTGATCAATTTAGATCAGTCCAAGGCCTTCGATAGGGTTGACCATCGATTTCTGGAGGCTGTCCTTTCGGCGGCCGGTTTCGGAGCCGACTTTCGCTCCTGGATCCGACTTTTGTATGCGACCCCCGGTGCGCTGGTGGAAGTGAATGGGGTAAGATCGAAGCCTTTCGTATTGTCTCGCTCCATTCGTCAAGGTTGTCCGCTCTCGCCTCTGCTTTACGTTCTTGCGTTGGAGCCTTTCCTTCGCAAGTTAAAGGCGAATCCGGTCCTGCGCGGAATTTCCCTGCCTGGGGCTTCCACCTCAGCCAGGTATTCTGCCTATGCTGACGACGTTTCGGTTCTTGTGTCGAGCAGAGCCGAGATTGACGTAGTCAGCAAAGAGATCAGTGGCTATGAGATGGTGACAGGGGCCAAGATCAACCGCGATAAGTCTGTGGGCTCGCGGTTGGGTGCGTGGAAGGGAGTTTCTCTTCCCGGACCTTTCCTCTGGACGGATGGGCCGATCAAGATACTCGGCGTCTGGTTCGGTCCTGATCTCCAGTTGGAAATGAATTGGTCGGAGGTGCAAGGGAAGGCCGAGATCGCGGTTAATCTGTGGTCTCGGAGGAGACTTTCCCTGAAGGGAAGGGCGGAGGTATGTGTTTCACACATATATCCGATCCTCCTTTACCGACTTTCTGTGCTTCCACTCCCGTATGCCAGACTAATGTCATTAGTCCGGACCTTGTTCTCTTTCTTGTGGAGAGACAAGGCCCCTTTGGTATGTCGCGAGATCTGTTGCCTTCATCCCTCTGAGGGCGGTCTGGGTATGCCTAGCATTGAGATTCGTCAATATATGCTTCGCATTACCTTTCTAGACCGAATGTGTCGCGGATTGGATGAGGTGAGCACCTTTTGGAAAGAAGATGTCCGAAAACATTTCCCATCCCTGAGAAGTGTGCACTCGTGCGAGGGGGAGGCCGGCCGTAGACCTCGTGCCGAGTGCTCCTTCTACCGCGAATGTCGTAGTGCTTTGAAGCTCCTCTTACGGACGACGGATGGCCTCTCCGACGCCCAGGCGTTGTCTCGTAAGGCATTGTATCAATTGTTAATTAGGGGGTCCGTTCAAGATGATCTGATCGACGAGCTCGGTCTTACGAAGCAGGAGGCTCGCTCGATATGGCCTTGGGCGCCTGGGTTGAAATGTCTCAATAATGATGAGGCATCACTCACCTGGCTGATGATTCGTGGGGCCCTTTGGGTCGGCAAGAGACTTTGTTCAGCAGGCTTGGAGAAATATCCAAACTGTCGTCGCTGTACTGGGGAAGTCGAGACCATTGGTCACGCCTTTTTTCAGTGCAAGACGGTAGTGCCGTTGTGCAGGTTTGTTGAAGGCCTCATGGTTCGCATGCTGCAGGGAAAGTTCTTTGTCCTGGAAGCCAGTTCTGCTTGTAGCAATGTGGTGCCGCAATTGACGAAGGCTGAACACTATGTGTTCTGTTGCTTACTAGGGATTATGAGAGTCGTGATTTGGACGACGCGTCAGAAGGGATTCCATGAAGGCGAGAAGTTCACCTCTTCCCAACTGATCTTGTTCTTTAAGCATCAGCTTAAAGTCAAGATTAGGACGGAAAGGTGGCGGCTCACCTCATCGGAATTTGGCAAAAGGTGGGTGAATCTTGCGCGAATGTGTAGAGTGAAAGGGGCTGACCTAGAGTGGCATTTAGATGTCGGTTAGGTACAGAATTTTGTCCTAACAGGGTTGAACATAGGCAACCCACCCAGATTTTAGGTTAGACTAGGTTTTTGTATTTTGAATTTTTAGTTTTCCCTTTTTTTCTAGTAAACTTAGCTAGGGTATGCATGCGCATTGGTCCCTTTTATTTCTGTCCCTATTTTTCTTTTGTTTAATTCCCCATCCCCTCCCTCGTTAGGTGGTCAGTTATATCAGTTCTCTGGTGAATGCGGGACGCCTTTCGTTTTCGTGTGTGTTGTTTTTCGTATTTGTTGTTGTGTATGAATGTGCGTGTGTCTGTGTGAATGCTTGGAGAAATGAATGTTTTTATTTATTTTCTTAGTCCCGCATTGATTTCGTCTAGTTAACTGATGTTTCTGCCACATTTATGGTTTGTGGGTTTTTTTTATTACTAACACAGTTTTGTTTAGTTTTATTGTAAATATTTAAGCCATATTGTAAATACTCATTTGGGGATCATTTTAAAAGTTGTTGATTTTTTGCCCTCCCCCACGAACAAATTTGTACATAAGGGGTCTACCTAGTTAGGACATCATAGAGAATTTGAGGTATTATGGTGGACGTAGTAAGAAAGGTAGGAGTGAATGTGTTGTTTTGGTGATTGGAATATTGTTGGCTTGATTGGGTCAGTGTCTGCGACTAGCTAAGTTTAGAATTAAGACAGATGAAGACCGTCCATTCCCCATCCCCCTTTTAGGCCTTGTGCCACATTTTGTATATATTTATACATTTTCCGACGGAAAGAGTTGCGTCCCTTTCACCCTTGAATTTGACACCCTTGTTACAAGCTTTTTCGGCCATTATTACAACATGGACAGATTCGACTTGAAGTTGATACCAGAGTTCGACGGTTCCCCTGCTGGCCCGTCTGTGGTCGAGTGGTGGGAAAAGGCCGAGCGGATCTGCCGGCTGTGTAAAGTTAAAGATCCCGCACTGGTCATCTTTGGAGGAAATTAAGCAGGCTCTATACGTGGCATTCGGTGCGGACCCCTTTGTCTCCTGGAGGCAGTTCACCGAACGGCGGCTTGGGCCAGATGAAACGGTAGATGTCTATCTGGCCGATTTGAGGAAGCTGGCCGCACCGTTCGGTGGAGCAAGCGACCAAATCCTAGGATGCGCCTTTCTGGCCGGACTCCCAGACAACGCCAGTCGACTGCTATGAGCATCGTCAAGGCTCAATGAGCTGGGGTTAGACGAGTTACTGGCCAGAGCCCGGAATATTCTGAAGGACGACGCAGAGCCTGTCTCAGCAGCTGTGGAAGCACCCGCACCGCCAACTGAGGATACAAGGTGCTATAAATGTGGCGAACTGAACCACTTCTCCAAAGACTGCCGAAGCAGTGCGAAGGATACGCATAACCGATGAACACGGAGACGTATGCGTTGGTACAGATGCGACAAGCTGGGCCACGTAGCAAGAAGCTGTCCGGGAAACGGGCAAGGGGAGTAAGCTACAGCGCCAGTCTTCTCCCCAGATCGCCGCTGAACAAGGCGCTACCCGCAGTGAGCGTGCGGATTAACGGGCGTGAGCGCTTCGCGCTTGTAGACACCGGGTGCACCCAGACCCTTGTGCGCAAGGCATGTTGTGGGACGAGAAAAAGATTCCAATTCTGACTGTTGGCGGGGGCTCGCTAGCCTCTTGTGGAGTGAGCGTCATCCGCGCAAGCATCGGCGATGGGCCTGCAGTAGCCGTACAAGCCCTGGTCGTGGACGGAGAACGGCTCGGCTATGATCTGCTCCTGGGAATGGACGTCATCAAAAAAGTGGGTGGCGTCCATGTTGACGAAGAGGGTCGGGCGCGTTTCACTGAAACTGGTCTTGCTCTAAGTGCAGCAATGGAGCTAGAACGGCCTGACATTCGTGCGGAATTCGACCAGCGCACAAAGTCCTGGACGGTTTCCTGGAAATGGTCGGTCGATCAACCGCCAGAGAAGCTGTACAACAGTGTGCCAGAGTATAAAATCCCCCCGCTAGCTCGTGCGGAATACGACAAGTAGTTGCGAGCCTGGATTAATAACGGGTGGTTGGTTCCTTATCCAGAGAAGGAATTGGGGCCCCCTGATCCCGCTAATGGCGCTTCTCCAGCACAACAAACAAAAGGTGAGGCCGGTGCTCGACTATCGGGAACTGAACGAGCACGTGGACCCTTTTACAGCCCGCGCGGACGTGTGTACCGAGAAGCTAAGGGAATGGCGACAGGCGGGATCAAATGTATCTGTGCTGGATCTTCGCAAGGGATACCTTCAAGTGCGTGTGCACCAATCACTGTGGCCCTATCAAACTGTGCTTATCAAGGGGCAAAGGTATTGCCTGACCCGCATGGGGTTTGGACTCAATGTGGCGCCATCAATTATGCAGATGATTGTTGACGCCATTCTGACGAAGGATGAGCGTATACGGCGGGCAACATCTGCATATATTGATGACGTGTACGTGAACGAGGGAGTCATATCTGCGGCGCGCGTGAAGGAGCATCTCTACAACTTTGGCCTCCTCAGCAAGGAACCGGAGAGGCTTCAGGATGGTGCACGAATGCTTGGTTTGCAGGTCTGGGGAGAGGATGACGTTCTGTATTGGAAACGGGGAAACGAAGTCCCAGACATGCCCACCGTTGTCACGCGGCGAAGCATATTTTCCTTGTGCGGCAAGTTAGTTGGGCACCTTCCTGTAGGAGGCTGGCTGCGTGTTGCGGTGGCGTTCATCAAGCGGAGAGCATCTGATGTCACCACTGGATGGGATGACGAAGTTCACGACGCCCCTCTCAACACCATGATGAGGGAGGTCCTCGCTAGAGTACGCAAGGAAAACCCAGCGCGGGGCAGATGGTGCGTCGACAGCCAAGACCTCGGTGTGTGGGTTGACGCAAGCTTTCTTGCAACCGGTGTATCGATAGTTCACGATGGAGCCGTGGTGGAAGATGCTTGCTTGTTACGTCCAGAAAAGGACTCCCAGCACATAAACCTAGCAGAGCTCGATGCTGTCATCAAGGGGATCAACTTGGCAATCCTCTGGAAGTCGACCACCCTGCGTCTGTTCACGGATTCCGCTTGCGTCTATAAGTGGATCTTGGATACCCTTACCGGGAGGGCCAGGGTGCGGACTAAAGCCGCCAGCGAGACACGATCGTGAAGCTGGTGCAAGAGTACGCACTGACACTGGAGGTGTCCCTGGTCAAATCTAGCCTCAACAAGGCAGATTGTTTAACGAGGGTGCCCCAAAGGTGGCTTGACGCCACTAAGAAAGCTATTGAGCTCGTGCAACCCGCCTGCGCTGCGTCCATGAGTCCCGTTCGATCTAATCGAATCAAAGAAGTCCACCAACAAAGCGGGCACCCTGGAGTCAAGCGGACACTGTATTTCGCCAAGTTGGTTGACCCAGGAGTACAAAAGACAGACGTCAGAAGAGTGGTCAGAAACTGCGTGGCGTGCCAGTCTATAGACCCAGCCCCCGTCTGCTGGAAGAAAGGGCAGCTGAGCGTGAGGGACCACTGGAGCCGGCTGGCGATAGACGTTACTCACCACAACGGCGAGGATTTCCCTACGCTCATTGATTGCGGTCCATCCAGGTTTGCGATATGGCGGCTGCTGCGTCGGCAAGATTCAGCCACCATCATCCATCAGTTAAACAGTATCTTTCTTGAACGTGGCCCCCCAACCGACAATGGCAACGCATTCACCAGTGAGCAGTTCAGGAGGTTTGCGGATGGCTGGGGAGTGCACCTACGGTTCCGGTGCGCCCACGTACCGAGTGAAAATGGGATCATCGAGCGGAACCACAGGATCGTCAAGACCGTCGCAGCCAGGACGGGCTGCGCGGTGTCTGAGGCGGTCTACTTGTACAACGCGACCCCGAAGGATGATGTCTCACCCTCTACGACGCCAGCCGACACATTGCATAGGTACCACGTCAGAGTGAATGGCATAGAGACCAACCCGCTGACGGAACTGAAAGTAACCGGAGAGAGGCTGAAGAAAGGCGATGTCGTCTGGGTTAAAAACCCGCGCAGCAAGTGCACGACGAAATACGGAACCGGACGCGTCACTGAGGTGATCAGCCCACAGGCGGTGCGGGTCGACGGTGTGCCCCGTCACGTTAAGGACCTGCGGCCGGCGACGCAGTTGCAACCATCGCTGGACGACGGGAGCGAGTCGGAATCTGAGACCAGTGGGGCATCGCTCTGGTTCATGCCAGCTCCATCAGGCAGTGACTCAGATAGCAGTAGCCTTCCAAGGGACGCGGTGTTTTTCGACCCTCAGACCGCGGACATGAGCGCAAGCGACGATGAGGCTCGCAGCGTCCCTCTTCGAAGAAGCACCCGGCGAAAGCGATTGCCGCCTCCCTGTCAACTCTGTGATCACGAGATCAGGGAGGAGTGTGGGGAAAAAAGGAATGGCTTACCTCCCAAACGCCCTCGCGTCTCTCTGGCCTGTAGGTTGAGAAAGGAAAGGGTCCAAGATGGCGTCCGTGTCTTTTAATATTTACGGTCTCGTGCAGTCACGCAAAGTCGCGTTACACGCATGGTAATGAGGTGTTTCTGGACTCCATAAAAGCAGGTCGCTTGGAGAAACGATCAGAACGGCATTTCACCAGTGTTCGGTGTACATGGCTTTGCGTTGCAGCGTGTAAGACATTTTCCGACGGAAAGAGTTGCGTCCCTTTCACCCTTGAATTTGACACCCTTGCTACATAAATTTTGTCCACTTTCAAGAGACTTCGCTACTAGTTACTTCTAGAGTCTTCTTTGAACAGTCAGATGTCAGTTTACCTGGAATAAAAACAATGCAGTTATTAATAAAAAGAGTTGTAGTTAATGCATGTAAGAGTTCACAGTTCTAGCATCACTCCTTCATAGCCTATGAACTTTTCAGCTCACCTTTGTAGTTGTTGCAGTTGTTGAAAGTTCTCAAGGGATGTGGTTTTTGTTATCTTGTACAGTTCTTTGTATGCAATTCTGTAGTCCAGTCCACAATGCACAAAGAAGGGTGGTCTTTGCCAAAGCCCTCAAGCTTCACTTGGTCAAAGGCATTTTTAACCATTGATCCTAGAAAGCACTTGCATACAGATGAGAGCTTAAGTATTTCTGAATGGGTTTGGCACATTAGCCTACTAGATATCACAAGTTTGCATATGAGTCCTGGTAGTTTTTTTTAGCAATTCTTTTTAGAAAAAGGATGTTTTATGTTCTTTATTTTTACCAGGACTCACATTGAGTCTGCCAATATTGTTTCCAGGATAAATGTTCCAGGAGCCGATAAATATTTAATATCCAAAGTGTTGATTTCCATGACATAATGGTGATTAATATTTTTACCATCAAAAATTGGTCTTAAGCCTCAACATCTACACAATTACAGATGATAAAGTTGACACTTTCTTATGTCTACCTTCATTGAATTCTTCCTATGAGAGAAATCAAAAATAATCTTTCAATTTTATACCCATATTGTTTTCCACATTTTTAAATACATTATTATTTGATAAGATGGGTGGGTCAACCTAGTAGCTAAAACAGTCTTTGTTTCCTATCAGTGTAGGATATTGATTTTTGAGCTCAACATAAAGCCATAATTATGACTAATTTTCAAGAGAGGTATTCTCTTTCCTCTTGGATAGAGGTGGGCAAACTACATCCTGTGAACCACATCCAGCCCATTGGTCTTTTTAATCCTGCCTGCCAAAGATTGACAGAATTATGACTGCATTCATTTGACTTTGTCATGTAATGCCTGGCATCCCACTAGGTGGCGCATTCGCTTTATTTCTAAGTGTCACAGTACAGCTGTGCCAGAGCTGATCACTGCCACTAATGTCATGTCTCAGCAGTATCTCTCCATGCCACAGTGCTATCAATCTGTAGCAGTTCTATTTTTAACAGAGCCATTGTTAAATCATGTCAAGCTCAATAGAGGAGATTGCAATTGGAACTGAATGATCTCCAGTGTGACACCATCTCAAAAGAGAAGTTCAACTCTCTTAAACTAGATGAGTTTTATGCTTTATTAAGTACATTAAGCACATCCAGAAGATACCACAGAGGATGCTGGTGTTGGTGGCTCTACTTATGTGTGTGAACAGACTTTTAGTGTGATAAACACTAAAAAAGCACCCTATAGATCTGATGTAATGGAATAACCTGTCACTCCCATGAGTGACTACACTATAGGTAGTAACAACCTATAAGTATCTGTAAGTCAATGGACTACAGAGACTAGCTGTGACCTGTTCCAGCTAAACAGTCGAACTCTCTGCCTTTGCACAGAGAGGAACCAGGATGAGGCTCTGCCAAAGGACAGTCTCGTTCAGGGTGGCAGACTGCCCCTGAACCTGTTTATATGAGCTCAATAGGGATTATTTGGGGCCGAGCCTACAGGCTCAGAGAACCCACGTTAAACTCAGCCTTGTGCCACATGCAACCCTTGTGGAGAGGTGGCTAAATATACTAGCTGGGATCTGTTCCAGCTAGACGAACTCTTTGACTCTGAGCAGAGAGGAACCTGGACAAGGCTCCACCGAAGGGCAGAGTCTCATTTGGGAAGGTTGACCAACCCAATCCCGTTTATGCGGGTTCTACAGGGATTTTTTGGTCCAGCCTACAGGCTCAGATAACCCACGATAAACCCGGCCTTGTGCCACATCTACCTTCGGGGGGGGGGGATAGTAAATACTGACTAGCTGGGATCTGTTGAGTACAACTCAGACTAACACAAGAACTACTGGCCTTCCAATAGTAGCACTCACTACTGGATTGACTTGCAACGACCTTCTGTATACTGTTACCGTTATTCTTATTATAGTTTTTTTTTACGATAAACCTTTACTTATTTTATCCACCTTGTTTTTCACGTATATATTCCTATTAGCATGGAATATAACAAGATCCCAGTTGAGTGATGAACACCTCAAATCTGTTCTGAGACTTGCCACAACAAAACTAACACCAGACTTCAATGCACTGGCAAAAAAGAGTGAACAACAACACTGTTACTACTAAAAGTGAATCTAAGTATTAACATTCTTATGCTTTTTTCTGTTTATGTCTGATATGTATGCATTGGGTGCTAGCCCAGCCTGTCTGTCAATTTTTAAAAGTCAATGTGGCCCTTGAGTCAAAAAGTTTGCCCACCCCTACTCTAGGACACTGGTTCCTAAATGGTACCACTCACTTAATATATGTGCTAGAAAAGGATAGCAGTTGAGGCGGAATGATTGAAAGACAATGATTTAGAAACAGTTTCAAAAAATTAATGTCAAAAATAAATGATTTCAAAATTTTAAATATTTTTATGAATCACTTGTAATTGCATGCAGGAGTCATGGTATAAATAGTTATAAATAATTATTGACTGATTTTATCATTGTGATATTTTTGCCTTATATCAAGTATTAAAAATATATAGTAACTAGGATCCACAAATTGAAGGAGAAAGTTATCAATGATAATGTTCTGACTTCAAATCCCTGTTATCTTCCTTTAACCTTCTCTTTTTCTATTTTTAAATGTACAGTGTAACCCGGATATAAGAGAAAGCCGGATATAAGAGAGATTTTCTCTGGTCCCAAATTAGAGCCATACTTACCTAAACAAAACAGACCAAACCCGGATATAAGAGACTTCTCCGGTCCCGACAACTCTCTTATATCTGGGTTACACTGTACTTTTTATCACATAAAATTTTGTGAGGTGTGAGTAAATTTTCATTCTAAAAATGCAGCTTGGAGAAAAAAATTTTGAAACAACTGCTCTAGGAATCTCTCTGAACCCATTTCCTTTTATCTAGCCTTGTGGTTCCCAAAGTAAATATCAATGAGATTTGTGAACCTGCCTCGTAACTGAAATAGTTGTGAATTTTTCATCAAGGCCAGAGGTTTGATGTTTGAAGCCCAGATTTCAAATACTGATTTCCTAAGCAGTCAGAGCATTCCCATTTTTAGTATTAGCAAAAAACAGTCATTTTGTTCTCATTCTTTTCTATATGGCTAAAACTGCAAATCAAACTTTTGTTTAAAATTATTTCTCTCCCCAATACTTCTTTCATGCAGATACACCCAATTTTTTAAAATTCATCACACCCCCAAGTAAGGTGATAAAGCCACTAAGACACAAAGGGATTACTGAGTGTTTTCATGAGCAGCTTCCAATTTTATTTTGTATTGGACTTACTATTAAGATGAGTAAATAGTTGTGCCATCAGCATAAATACCAAGTTTGGAACTGATGACATTGAGAAGATTGTTGATGAAAATGAAAAAAACACAACATAGGTTCTGGGAGAATCCTGCATCAGTGTAAAAGTATCTAGAAGTGTGGCTGTTCACCACAATCATCTTCCCAGTTATATCTGATGTACATGCTTCTTTACTTGATCTATCCCCTACCTCCTCTCTGAACACTTGTCACACTTTGCAACTCTGTCCTTCTGGCCACTCTGACCCCTCAATAGTGTCTGTAGATATTTCTTTCAGCTTGTCTATTAGATAAGAACCCTTATTCACAAGATACCTTTATATTAATAATGCTGATTGACATTCATTTTAGGATTTTCTTTGCAATGACCTTTAGAGTGAAATTGTTAATGTACCCTTGAAAATTGCGCCACCAAGGTCTCTTTCTGGGCAAAAGCCAACATCAAAGCTTTCATAAATAATCTTCAGAAATACCAAGTACACCTTAGTATGCTCCTGTCTCTTAAGCCACTATAACCCACTTCTTCTGGCTATACCAACATGACAGCTCGGACAAGACGCCTCTTTTTATCTATTCATAATGAGTGTAAGCATGTCCTCAGTGATTGTAGAAGTAATATTCAATGCATGGACAATGTATTCTTATAAAGTTATAAGATAGATTTCCATCTATGATGAGCTCTTATCATTATTTACACTATTTACAAGTGGACTATTGACTTCATTGTTGTTATTATCACAATGTTTTGGACGTTGTACCCTCTGGCCTCCATCGGGTGTATGCCAATTCAGGTAACTTGCAAGAAAACAATTTTTAAAACTATGATTTCAGTTAATGTCCTACTTCTTTTCCCTGTTCAATTAACTTGCCTTGAGGGAAGTGTAGTGAACCCCCTTGTGTGTGTGTGTGTGTGTGTGTGTGTGATATAACATGGCCTGTGCACCCCAAATAAGTATGAGTCACAAGTGGCCCACTAACATTTTAGAAAGAAAGAAAGAAGTGAAATCTGACAGGGCAACAAGAAGACAACAAACGACAAACTTAAAATTAATACAAAATTTATTTACATCACATACAAAAGTACATGTTTGGATTCAAGGAACATAAATAAACAATGAAGAAATAGAGGCAAAATTAAGTAAATTGAAGAATATCGACTGGCTAGAAGATCTAGATAGTACAACTGTGTCTAAATGTTAAAAGTAGTGTCCATGTAGGTTAAGTTGGCATGTAAGTCCACAGTCCAGTTCAGATGTCCAGCGAAAGTGTTGAGTCAAGTCCAATGGTGAACCTTCTGTAGTATTTTAACCAAAATGTACGGAATAGATTATTTGAAGTCTGGACAATATAGCCAAGGAGAAGAAAGTTCAATTTAAATGTCTGGTGTTGATGTTCAGTAGTTGCTGGTTAAGTCCAGTGGTGAACCTTCCATAGTATTTTAACTGAAGTGTATGGAATAGGTTATTTGGAGTATGAACGATATGCATGCAGCAATTTCCTAAACTATAGCGAAGAAAACGTCGACTTGTCTCGTCAAACGAAGCGACAGTGCGTCACGTGTATTCTATGACAGAAAATGTGGCGAAAAAGAAAATTACTTACCAAACAAAAGGGCACGTATTCCACATGACATGCTGAAGATGGAATATTTGAATTAAAAAACAAGTCCGTCACAGGAGTTGCTATAAAAGTATTTTGATATGCAAAATACTGAACATCCTCTGTCGACGAATGGAAAAAATGCTCGGCTGATAAAAGCAGTTGGTGTTCTCGAATCGGGGAGGAAAAAGTTGGCTATTTTGGCTGCCACGTTGGTTGGCGAATAAGTTATTTTTCTGACTGGTTGCATGCATTGTGATTTGTGAAATAGTACTTGCGAATCGAGTTTTCGGCATTTCTTTCTGCCCCCCGATGTTCGAGTCTGAACTTAGTGAGTTATTCTCTGTGACATGGAAATAATCTGCAACAAACATTTCCTTTGCAATCCCAGATCGCTTACATAAACCAGGTGAGTTAGGTTGACATGAAAGCTGAAAGTAGGGACCTAGTGTAACCGGAAGTTCAGGGTTGTAAGCAGGTCCATTATTGCTGATCAACCAGGTGAGTTAGGTTGAGATAGAGATACTGGAATTAGGGGGTGCTGGCATTGTGTGGTTGCTGGTTAAGTCCATTGATGAAATTTATGATTAAGTGGCAGGAAAATATTAATCAATGTTGTGTCAATGTCTGGGTAGTTTAGGTCAGGTTTGTCAGAAGTAAGGATTGTGCTGTTTCTTATTTTATTTTCCACACACACATACACACAATAAAAATTAACTCACACCACGTGTATCCAAAAAATTACAATTGCGCGGGAACGCTCTCCTTACCATACCCTGTGGGGTCAAAAACAAGGACGGCGCACCTAAAAGTGCGGACGTAGTGGAAAGCATACCACGTGATCAAAAATATGATTTATTGAGCAATCAGGGCTCGACATAAGAAACCCATTTCTTAATCTCCCCGGAGCCTCATCATTCAGATATAAGGAAGATAGAAACTCTCATCAGACCAGAGGGAGTACAGCGACAAGCTGACATCACGGCTTTACGGACAATTCCATTGTGTACAAAAAAAATAATTCTTATATATTTTTTTTACGAAAATAAACAAAAGTTTATTTTACTTTATTTGTAGTGCATTTTTCTTTTTATTATTTGTTTGAGGGATTTCTTTGCACCCTCCTAAGGATCCAAGATAGCTGGAAATAATAAAGACTAGGAATGCCAGAAGATAAGGATCCTTGGTAACCGGAAGTAATAAAGGGCAAGAGAGCTGGAAGTAAGAATGAATAGGAAAGCTCAACTAGCGTCCAGTTGGCAGTTTGAAAAAGAAAAAAACATTCAAATAAACATGGACAGTTTCCTGATAAACGCAAGAGCAAATTAATTTTCTCTTTTATAGTAAAGTAAATATTATCCAGCATTTTTCTTTAATTTTTTAAATAAAAAAATAAATATTGTTGAATTTAGTAATGTTGTTTGTATTTGTTTTTATTTTCTCTGCTTTTTTTTCTTTTCTTGAATGTTGTGCAACTTTTGGTAATACCACAAATCACAAAAGACAAAACTGAAAAAAACAAAAAAACAAAGACTTGCTTAGTAGAAAGTCTATGGTTTGCCTTTATGTTCAAGACAAGGAGACTCATTGAAACTATCATCATGTGTCATTAAAACACTGCATTAGTTGAGGATTTGTAAGATAAAGAAAAGCCTTTCTTTATCTTACAAATCCTCAACTAATGCAGTGTTTTTAATGACACATGATGATAGTTTCAATGAGTCTCCTTGTCTTGAACATCTATATTCATAAAGCAAAAAAAGAAAGAAAACGTTTATACCATTATCAGTTTGAGAGACTAAGTGTAGCACAAGGCTGAGAGTATGGGGTGGATTGTGAAGATCGAACCCACTACTCAGTCGTAAATCTAGCGAAGCAAACTAAGATTTTAAAGGGAAGTTAATCTAGTTTAGCTGCTAGAGTGATCTCCCTTTGATTTTACATTCAAAGTTCAACTTCATAACAAACATGTCCTCTTCCCAAATGCGCTTCGATGGTCGCGTGGTTTTAATAACAGGAGCCGGAGGAGGTAACATTCTTTGTTTTTAAATTAATACAAAAAATTACGTACAATAGTATAATATTTACTACATGTGTTACTTTGTGATCTGTTCTGAAACAATTCTCTGTACTAGTGAGTATTCAATGAAACATGAACGCCCAAGTTGTTTTTTTTTTTTATATTTTTTTACATTGTGTAAATCATGTTTTTTTGTGCCTTTGCTCATGATAAGGTCAGGTTAAAAAAATATTGCCATCTTACTCAGCTGTCGCATTTTTAATGAACTATCCGAAAAAGAATAGCGACATCTGAATAGAAATACGATTTTAAAAATCTTTTCGTTTTCCTTGTTTATTATTATTACTTATGAAAATTGGTTAAGTGTTTAAGATCTTCTTAAAAAAGAAAACATTCTTTAATTTTAATTTAAAGGTGTACTGTAAAATTTGAAGACAATCTGGAAGAATGTCAATCTGAATCTCTCTGTAAGCCTTCCTTCAGCAATGCTGCAAACAGAATTTAAAATTAAAATTTTAAAAATATCTTAGTTCCAGTGTGACAGTATCCGCCCCTGAAAAAAAAAACATATATTGAAAATAAGATTAAGATTTTATTTTTATAACATAAAATGAAAATGACCTAAATGCTAATGTAAAAGATGAAATTTTTTTCTTGTGTCAGTCAATCACAGACTCGTTCCGGGTCCTGCATTTTTATTCGTTAAGGAAGTGTCAATAAAAATAAAATAATCAATCAGACATACCCTAAACTTCCTTTGCTATAAAAGTGAGGTTTTGTTTATGTCATTTTAATTTAAAATATGATATCTGCTGTTAATAAATAAACCGACTCAATGATCGACTTGAAATTGAATCGAAGACTTTGGTGTTAGTTTTTTTACATAAAAATAAATTTAAATCTAGAGATTATTATTATTATTCCATGTAACTTCCTTCCTGGCAAATATTGAATTCTCTTTTTTTGTCTATATTTATTTTTTGTTTTCATGCCATATTTCCAAAATTGTCTGAGTGGTTTAATATTTTATTTATTGGGGGGGGGGGGTAGTTACTTAGCATTTTAACTAAAACAGTACACTTGTTCAGTGTTGTTTTTTACTGTTTTTAGGTACCTCCACGAAATCGCTAAAAAAAGAGCATAGTGACTAAGTCTGATGAAAAAAGACGTCAAACTTTATGAAAACAAAATTTTATCGTCTAAAAATGCTTGTTTTTTTTTATGAAGAGGAAAGACCAAAGATTTTTTTATTATTTAAAAAAAAAAATTTCCTTCTTTTTAGAGAACATTCTAAATTTTGATTAAAAAAAACCTTGTTTCTCTTTGTACCAACCGGGGCTGGTTGTAAATAATAACAATAACATAGACAATTTTTAGCACGTTTTTTTTTTTTTTTTTTTTTTTTTTTTTTTGTATTACACATTAATTTGGAAAATCTTCTTGCAAAAATAAAAATAATTGTCAGATGTTAATGAAAGTTTCAGAAACTATTCACTAATTCACAGATGATCGAAATTATTATAAATATGTTTTGTTTTTTTTTTATTAAAAGTCATGGCAGAAATATTTTTTTATTTTAACACCCTCATACTAATTTTATGAAAAACTCTAGAAATTCGAGCGCATCAACTTTTTAGTGATTACAAAAGCACAAAGCTTTGAAGAATGCAAATCATGTTTTGTTTTTTAATTTTAATTATCCGCGGTACCTGAAAAGTGAAAATCAGCTCTGAATTATTGTAACATAAAAACTCAATAAAACAAAAATTTCAAATGCTTTTTTTTTTATTTGTTTTTAGTTCTTTTAAAAGTTTTTATGAATATAGACAATATTTTCTGAAAGCAAAATATTTTTTCAATGAAAATTGAATTTTTAATTAATACTAGTGAATTATTTATTTCTATTACATAGATACAAGTTTTTTAAAAATATTATAACATTAGTTAAAAGCCCGTCAACTTTTCTAAGTATCCTTATGAGATTGTCATTGTCTAGCGCTTTGAAAATTGTATCATTTGGACCAATTAGAAGATCCGTAGTAATTAAGAAATGTAATTTTTGTGTTTATAATCGGGCGGTAATTATAAAGTACGGAAGACCAACTAGAATACAATTTAGTTGCATTTTATTTGAGTTCAGCATTGTTCTCCGCTGTTAAGGCCTTTACTTTTGCGAAACACGTATGGAGAAGTTAATTTGATTTTTCAATTTCAACTGAGAAGGGTACCTAAGTATATCAGTATATAATCTTATGAAATTTAACTACTGCTAAACTTTAATTTATATGATCTTATTTTTATATTAATCTCAGTTATGACATTTTTCCATAAATATCAAAATTAATAATAAAATGAATGGAAATACAAATAACACAGTAAAATGTAATAAATGTACATAAAATTATAGTATTTTATGTACACTTCTGATAAAATTTCATAAGAAAGGTACCTAAACTTTTAAACTAATTAGATACCTTTCTTATGAAATTTAATCTCACTCTTAACAGTCTTATAATATTTTTTAATTTCTTTATATTTTCCATAAAGCATCGTAAATGTAAAGATGAAAGCTAAGTACAAAAAAAAAAAAATTTAAAATTAGAGCGCTGAAAGTTTTCCTTAAAAGTAACGAGGTAAATAATTTGTTCACTTAAGTCTAAAGAATTTAACTTCCTTCCATCCGTAGGAAGAATTATCCTCCCTTAAGTTATCTAAACGTCATGAAAATGTCTTTCGTCACCTGTCAAATGATGCGAAAAGGTTATGACTTGCTTTGTTTTATTTTCAAATTACATTTTTTCGGCGTAGAAGCTGAGATAAGCTTGGTTCAAAATATTTTAAATAAACATTATAATTTCTGATTCTATTAAAATAAGTTTTGAAAAAATGATAATTGACTTTTAAAATAATATCAAAGTCAGATTTTCATCTTTTTTATAAAATGGAAAAAATGATTGAAAATGATGAATTATCTGTCCCTTTTTTTTGACAAAAATAAACAAGATTTTTAACGAAAATTTCGAACGTGCTAGGAACGATTAAAAAATGTAAAAAAATACCCCCCAAATACTTTGATCTTTCCTCTTTAATAATAATATGAGCATTAGACGATAAAATTTTGTTTTTGTCAAGTTCGGTGTCTTTTTCATCATGCTATGCTTTTTTTGTTTACATTTCGTAGAGGTACCTATTTTACTTTAGTCTTTGCCAAACGCCCATTTGATGGCAATAATAGCAGGATGCTGAGAATAACATGAACTGAACATGTGAGCAATGACAATGAGAAAATGGAAGCAAAAAAGGATACATAGAATCAAAAAGAGACAATTTAAATTTCTAGGGCACATAATGAGGAAAGAGAGTCTGGAAATTTTGACACTCACAGAAAGCAGTGAATAACCTAACAAGCTTGTGTAAATATTATGGCTTCAGCTACAGATATTTTGTATGCAATTTTATTCTGTCAGGTTAAACTGTGTTATAGATATGGTTTGTAGGTGTTTTATGATTTTCTTAAGTCATCATCAGGGTAGGTAGAGACAAATGGTGAGTTTCATATATATATATATATATATATATATATATATATTCATACATGTTTCATTAAATAATATAAACAAGTGTTGTCTATTTATTTTATGTAAATTCTTTTCATAACGTCTGATAGGCTTAATAACATTATCATTAAACGAAGAAAGAAAATCACAATATTGATACATATTTTTTAATCCAATCTAAGCTTTCGGCTTACGTAAGCCATTATCAAAGATGACAATTACTGTACAATATATTAAGCAATACACGGACAAAAATGTGATGATAGTCTGTTTCTGTTTACATGGATGATTTCCAAGCAAAGATAAACACGTGCATATAAGATGCTCAAGCGAAAATCACACCACAGCTCATGACGTCACACATGACCACGTGAGAGTGAATTCGAGAAGTATTAAGTATGGGAAGCTGTTGGTATAAACCAATGGCTTCTGTTATCAATTATAGATATTTAAGGATATTTGTGGAGATTACATAGTTTATTTTGTTCAGGTTAGGTTTCAACTTTTTTATGTATGTAGCTTCAAGAATTTTTAGTTTTTGTTTATTGTTTTCATGTTTAAGTATAATTGTGTTTTCAACAAAGATTTTATGGAATTGTGTATGTGGCCAGGCATGTTGTTTTAAATGCCTAAAAATGTTAGAGTTTTCATTCAAATGTAGTGTCAAGCGTCATGAAAGCAAGTTTGTGGTGTGACCAACATAAATATTATTTAATTCGTTGGAGATACAATCTCCCAAAGGGCACTTGAATTTATAAACTATGTTGGTTTTTTGCAAATTGCTAACCAGGGGAGAAGAATCATGGCAAATAATTAAGTTGGATATACTAGATTTAGTGTAGTATATGATTAACTTAATTTTTTTGCTAGGATCTGTTGTTGATATATTAGTATTTACTAAATTTTTAGTATATTTTCATCTTGTTTATAATTAGTATGCATTTGATTATGATATAGGAGATTAATATGTTTGAGATTAGTAGAAGCCATATTATGTACTATTTGCTTAGTATTGAGATTTCTAATAAAGCATCTTATTTGTTCATCAACTATATAGTTTGGAAAGCTATTATTAATAAGTGTTTCTTTTATATTTTTAGTCCACTGTAAAAATCTGTTTTGTGGATGAATTAGTTTCTGCACAATGTATTAGATTCTTTATAATTGCTATTTTGTAGTAATATGGGCATTCGCTCTTGTAGTTAAGTGTACATGAATTTATGCTTGTAGGTTTTTTGTAAGGCAAAATAGTAAATTTGTTATTATTTGTGTTTATCAATATGTCAAGGAAGGGAATTTTATTATTAGTATTGAGTTCATATGTGAATTTAAGGACAGAATTATTTTGGAAACGTTTTTGAAGTTGAAGTATTTCATCTGTATTTTTAACTAACATAAGAATATCATCAACGTATCTTAGGTAGATGGATAGTTTTTTAAAATCTGTAAATATCTTATTTTCAAGGTTCAACATGTAGAAATTGCTAAATGTCGGACACTGTACTGAACCCATGGAGACAACATCACGTTGTATGTATATATATATATATATATATATATATATATATATATATATAATTATTATTATTATTATTATTATTATTATTATGATCAAAGAAAGGGACTTCAGTAGTACAAGCTAATAGTAGTTTCCGTAATATATTAGGATTAATTTTAAGTGGGTGTAAACATGAGTTACTGTATATATTTCTTATAATTATATCCATAGTTTCATTAACAGGGACATTGGTAAAGAAGTTTTCAACATCAAGTGAAGCTATGATTTTATTGTCGGGTTTTTCACTTTTTAGGATTTGGATTACTTCTAATGTTGACTTAATATATATGGGCATGTGTTTAGAAAGATGTTGTTAAAGCTGGTTATCATAATTCTTAAGGTTTGTATTGAGTAAATCTAGGGTTTGTCATGTTTTATTTTACCATTGAGTTGCAGAATTTGAGTCTCAAAACTGAAGGAAATCCAGATACGAATGAATTAGAATTTCAGGATAACTTTATGCTTGAAATTGTCTTCAGCCAAGTATTAACCTAAATAAATTTATTAAGCTCAAAGGAGCTGGATTTGTCATATGAGCATTGCTCCCCCACCATCCTGAAGTCTACCCGTGTCATTTGACACTCAAAGTAAAAACTGGGATGAACATTGAACTATTTTGTTTATTGTTTTCTCTAATTGACAGCTTTCTAAATTCCAACTCTTATCAATAAATGTCCCAATTAAGTGCTTTGACAAATGTCAAGTTAAAAACTAGTCTCAGTAGGAGGAGGAGGAGCAGCAGCAATTGGAGATAAAGGGAATGAAGACTAGGAACTGCGATATCATTTCAAGAAAGGATGCTGGATAGACTCTTTAAATTGTGTTTAAAAATAAATTGGTGAGTGTTAGACTTGTAAAGTCTTTTAATTATACATTCATTTAATACTTGCCTCCATTTCTGACTACTGACAAATTCTTGACCTCTTTCTTCCTACATTTCTATAATAAAATGATATACACTGCTTTTTTTTGTCTTTATTAAATGCTTCAGTTCAGTGATGTGCCATGCGTGATACACACTTAGGTGATCATGTATCTTTCGATACATGAGTGATGAGGCCATATTTTTTCCTGCAGTAGGCTGCTATTTCTTTCTGTGGTAGACCTGTTGCCATCCAAGGCTATAGAAATCTGCCTGTCCTGCTATTTACCCATGGCTGAGGGTATTCGCACATAAGTGAATGTAATGGATTCGACTGGAATTCAAACTTGGCTCTCCAATTCCTCAATCCAAGTCACTATCCATTACTCCACTGTGTATCCATATATTAAATGGTTAGCTTGCATAATTATGTTTTTTCTGCCTGTAAATTGGGGAGGGAAAGTATTTTGCAATCATTCCTATTGGAAAAGAAGGCATTTCTTGCAAAATATCTTGTTGTTTACTCAAATCATTGCTTTTACCATCTGCAAATAATTTTGAATTATGATCTGGTTCACTTCCAGAGCTCCAGAGTAAGAAGACTTGTAACAAAGAGATTCCTTCAGAGATGTTTCATCAGCCATTCCAGAGAACAAAGGAATTTCTTACAAGACAAGATATCAGCTGCTCCCAACTGATTAATTGATATTTTCCATGAAATCTCCAAGAAATCCAAGACCTCTTTTTTATTCTTTTTTTTTTCCAGTACTGCTGCTATTTTTTTTTTTATTTATTATTATTTTTTTAACAGTTTAATTTCAGAGAGATAGGTTTTGGAGTCTGTCTATATTTATATTTGTCTGTGTCCTCAAGGACACATGGCACAGTGGATAAAGGCGTTGGTTAGATCCAGTGACAAACCCAAAGAGTGTGAGTTCAATACCCGGTTAAGGCAGTGGAGAACTTTCAGAGGGAAAATTAGCAGGAGATAACTGATAACTGACATCCATCAAACATGGCACGTGGAACTAGAACAGTCTACCCCAGGGATCGAAATAAAGGGTTCAGTTCGAAATTCCAACCACCTGTGAGGCCGGAGCGTACAACGGCCGAAACGTTGTGACAAATATGGCGACAAAGATGAGGACAATGGTCCGCATAATGTAAATACTGTAGATAGGTTTTGCTTTTTATTTTATTACTTCATTTTCTTCTACAAGGTCTGGGCAGGCAGTATGCATTAGCTTTTGCTGAACGAGGAGCCAGTGTTGTTGGTAAGTATTTGATTTTTGATTTTTGATTTCAGTTTACTTTTAATTTCATTATTATATTTGGGATATATACCTACACCTCTATATGCAGGTGTATGTAAAAGTATTCAATCCCTGAATTAATTTTCTTATTTAATATATCAGTGGTTAATTTTTCCATGAAGTGGTGTTAAAATTTCTTTTTTTTTTTTTTGTGCTCATTGATGTTTGAGAAAATTGATGAATACAAAATAATTTCCAAAACTCAAAATTTAATAAAGCAATTAGAAAGTTAATTAAATAATGAGGACAAGTCATGGTCACAATTAATAAAATACCACCTTAAAACATCCAGACTTTATGGTCTATCTCAAAATGCATAAAGCAAAATCTGAATATCAGCCAAATCATCACACTCCTTCCTCCTTGCACACTCTTGGAAAAGACCAACTTCTTTCTAAGTTCATGCCAATAATAAGATAACCCATCCGAACCATCCAAATTAGATTTTTTTTTGTTGGAAAATGCCACAACTTCCTATCGCTTGTCCCAAGTCATAAGAGCTTTGACCCAATTGAAGCACTCTGACATATGGTGCTTGGTCAAACATGGAGTGTTCATAAGCTTGCCATAACTGAACTCAGATGATCTGTAAAGTTCTCTCCAAACCCTACAGCATGAAACACCCAATTCCAGAGTTGCTTGGATCTTGGAATACGATGTGACAGAGCATTGCTTGCTTCTCTATTGATTGCTTTAACATCCCTGTCACTTAATTTCTTGCTTCTTCTTGCTTTTTTCCTGGCTCCTTATTCTTCTGTGTTAGATAAAAAGTTGTTAATAACCGTTTTTGAATGCTTAATCCTGATGGCAATTTCTCTATTACTCAAATTTTCATTTTTGAGTGCAATTATTTGACCATTTTCAAAATCCCTTAATTTTGTACTCAAAGGCATAGTTTATGTCATTTTTGTTATGTGCAGATGCTGGCAAGTTATTAATAATGACTTATAAAATTTTAAGCAGTTGTTAATTTAAATTATTTTAACTTGCAGTGCACTTTTTTTAAAACAGCCTCTATAGTACATATATATGCACACATATTTTTATGTATGCATAATGTATATGCACTATATATATTAACTTGCACATGCTCACTCATACAGACTCGCTAGAAAAATTTCACTGTTAATAACTCATTCTTAAATTGCCCCACTTAAGAACCATGGCTGTAAAATAATTTGAAACATAACCACTACCACCCTCCTAATAACTGTCAGGATATTACAAATAGACCCTTACTATCCATAATGCATCACTGACAAGCATATATAAATAGATGGGCTGAAACGCAACACTCGTGGATTGAGAATTAGATTGAAGCGTGAAACAGACTGTTATCTATCGAAGGGTATTTGCATGCGAATTGAGAATATAACAAACCTGACTTTGGGATTTTAACTTGGCTCTCTGATTTTTCATTCTGAGCCACCATTCATTACACCACCAGCATAATCTAAAACCAGTATGTTGACTGGTGGAGTTCTTTTGAAACCATATCACATGGCAGATCTGGACCAATATATAATATTCTTCTTCTATGTGCTGCCTCCCTTCAGGGCATAGGTGATCATGGCTCTCCAAAACTTCTTATCCTTTGTGGTCCTTAACAGTTTTTCTCTTTTTGCTTCCCTTTCTGTCATACATTCACACAAGCTAGTCAGGTCGGTGGTTTGCTGTCTTCCCCTATCTCTCTCAATCTGTGAGGATTAAGTTTTCCAAGCCCTCATGCTTCATGATGTGTCCAAGAAATTTGAGATGTCTCTTTCTGCTTCTGCACATAAGCATTTTTGTTTAAATTTTCCTTAAGACTTCCTCATTCCTTGCTCACTCTGTCCATTGAATTCTCAGTATCCTTCTGTAGAACCAAATTTCTGTTGCCTCCAGTGTTCTCTTTATCTGTGGGAAGATTATTCAGCATTCACGGCTATATAAGAGGATAGATTAGTAAAAGATGCATTCTAAAAGCTATATAGTATTCAGTCAGTTATGTGCCATGCATGATACACAATTAGGCAATCATGTATCTTTCGATACGAGGCAGATTTTTTCCTGCAGTAGGTTACCATTTCTTTCTGCAGTAGATCAGTTGCACTCCAAGGCTATAAAACCCAGTTTGTCCTGCTATTTACCCATAGTTGCGGGGAGAAGAAGAAAAAGAAGAATTCATATCCTTTCCCAAGGGTCTAAGCACATAAGTGAATGTAATGGATTTGACTGGGATTCAAACTCTGCTCTCTGATTCCTCAATCGCAGCTGTTATTCATTACTCCACTGTGCCTCTGCCAATACAAAAAACTCAACAAAACTAAAACTGAAGTCACACACTTTATCCAGCATTATTTCCATTGATGGAAGCACTACTGGACCTCATTTTTTTGGATAATGAGCAGCTGCCTCAACACATTCTCTTGCATTTCCTCAAATCTTGTTCAAGTGGGATTTGATTTTTGGAAAGAGGAAATTGCAAGGGAATATATTGTGGTTCTCAGACATGGGGAATGTTGTGTTTGCTCAAACACTGCTGAACAAGCCATGGTCACTGGTGAAAAACTCTGGTGTGGTGAGATGACCACACTCTACACACTATCCTTCCAAACACTGCTATAAACAACAGAAGTGAGCAAAAACATTATAGCTTAGTGTGCATGTGTTAATCTGTGCCAAGTAGCTTCACTGTGCACACTTTAGCTCTGTTATCACAGCAACAGTCCAGATACTTTTTGATCAGACCTCATATATAAATATATATGATCATTTAATCTACTGTCTATACATACATAGTCAATAAATAATTAATTAAAAAAAAATAATGAAAAAATTAAAAACACACACATTGATTATATCTACAAAATTAGATGAAAGTAAGAACAAATCAAGACTGAATACTGAAAATGTTTCAGCTAAGAAATGTGTCTTTATATTTGAAAGATTTCTTTTCTATTGTGTTTCATTTCCTTAGTGAATGACTTAGGGAGCAGTCCTGATGGGAGCGGACACAGTCTTCTTGCTGCAGATAAAGTTGTCAACGAAATTCAAGCCAAAGGAGGAAAAGCAGTTGCAGATTATCGTAAGTTTGATTTTGAAATTTATTTTGTAAATATTTTGTCGTGTAACAGTTTTCTTAGAATATTTCTTAGATGATTTATTTAATGGAATGAAAGTCAAAAAAGCAAGCCACTCCACGATGATTTCTTTGTAAATTCTTAGTTTACAATTATCAGAAAGTCATTTCACATTTTTGGAGAAGTAGCTATGTTCAATTATTGTCCAGTTCACACTCCTCAACTATTCTTCTGAACAGGATTAGAGGTTTATCCTTTGTTTCCCGTTTAGGATTGAGTTTCCAGTACCTTCTAAAGTCTTTTTCGTCATTTCCAGTTGCCTCTTGTATCTTAGGGGTGAATTGATTAAAAAATGGAAAAAAGTTTGCCAGTTATTGGTCATGATATCAGAATTCTGTTAAAATTTTTTGGATTGATTGGGTTAATTCTTGGAAGTGTGCATATGTGCACACACACATTTATTTTCTGCATGTTGGTGCCGAAGGTATATAAAATTAATGTAAACATTTTCATTTATTGTAAAATGATATTAAGATTTTTCATTCAATATTTTCCCAAAAAAACTAAAAATAGAATCAAAATCCAACATGTGTTTCCATCTATTCACAAGTGAGCACAGTGTTTTAGTGTTGAAAGCACTTTGGGGATCGGTTTGAACATGAAGTAATATGGTTTTGAAATTTATCTAAAACAAAAACAACAAACAGATACTGTTGAAATATGATTTTTTGGTGAAAAGAAAAATTGCCTTCTATTTATTAATTTTGACAAATTCTTTCTGATTTTAGATTCAGTTGAAGAAGGTGAAAAACTGGTTCAGACTGCTGTCAATGCTTTTGGAAGAATTGGTAAGTTGTTTGTTTTGTGTGTAATGATATTTGCCATATTGAGAGTTTCAGGAATCAAGTTATATTCACATTTGATACTTAAACCATTAATGCTCACTGTAAAATCTGATTTTAATAATAAAAATAAGAAAAAAAACAGTATTAATTATAAATGCATAAGATGCCATGTCTCTTCAGGGTGTTGTCAATCATGGCTCTCTATAAATTCCTTTTCTTTATTATTAATTACAAATTTTAAAAATATAGTCCAGTATTATAGGTTTTATAAAAATATCTGGTATTATAAGTTTTATTAGAAATATTTGGTATTATAGGTTTATGCAATTTCATTATAAACTGTAGGTTTATAAAAAAATATTCAGTATTAATATGTATATAAAAAAATCTGGTATTAACAATCTTCTATGTGGTGTGTCAGTTTAGGAAGTGGGCGATCATGGCTCTCCTCAACTATCATTTGTAGCTTTTAGTAATATTTATCTTTTTATGATCTCTCAAACTTCCCATGCTCCCATCCATTTGCATAAGCTCATCAGGTAGTTGACCCACTACCTCCGGCTGTCTCTTTTGCCGTAGATATGTCACATGAGTGTCAAATTTTCCAAGTCCTCATTCTTCATGTGTCTCTTTTTGATTCTGACTCTAATTGTTCTTTATGCTCCCATTTTTCTTAAGTCTTTCTCATTGCTCACATGTTCCATCCATGATATTCTCCACATCCTTCTGCAGAACCACATTTCTGTTACCTCAAGCCTTCTCTTCATCTATGAGGAGATCATTCACTGCCATATAGGAGGATTGATATTACGTAGCATTTAAGCACTCTTCTTTCTAACAAAATTTTCCTCTTTCTTATTACTTTGCTTAGTTTTTGGAAGGCATCTAAGCAAAGTACTAAGAAATGGAACAATTTTATTTTTAATAAAGAAAAATACTGAAGTGCTATGTGGCATTATTAATAGTAGGTTTTATAAAAAAAAAAAATGATCTGATATGAAAAATAGGTTTTATCAAAAGATCCAGTATTAACTATTAAGAAAGGACCAATATTAATTTAAAAAAAAAAAATCTAGTATTATAAGTTTCAAAATAAAACCTCTTAATGTTCACCATCCCATATTAACGTGTAAGTGAATATCTGTCAGTTATGTGCCATGCATGATACATGCTTAGGCGATCATGTATCATTCGAAACATGACTGACGAGGCAGATTTTTTCCTGCAGTACATTGCCATTTGTTTCTGCAATAGACCAGTTGCCATTCAAGGCTATAGAACCCAGTCTGTCCTACTATTTACCCTGTAGCTGGGGGGGAGAAGAAGAGGATTCATACCTTTTGCAAGGGTATTAGATCATAAGTGAATGTAATGGATCTGACTGGAATTTGAACTCGGCTCTCTGATTCCTCAATCTGAGACACTATCCATTACTCCACTGTGCCTCCTACAGTCAGTTATGTGTCATGTGTGATACAGGCTTAGGCAATCATGTATATTTCGATACATGACTGATGAGGCATATTTTTTTTCCCGCAGAAGGTTGACATTTCTTTCTGTGGTAGACCAATTGCCATCCAAGGCTATAGAACTCGGTCTGTCCTGCCATTTACCCATAGCTGGGGGAAGAAGGATATTAGCACGTAAGTGAATGTAATGGATTCAACTGGAATTCAAACTCGGCTCTCCGATTCCTCATCTCTTCTTTCTAACAAAATTTTCCTCTTTCTTAATACTTTGCTTAGTTTTTGGAAGGCATCTAAGCAAAGTACTAAGAAATGGAACAATTTTATTTTTAATAAAGAAAAATACTGAAGTGCTATGTGGCATTATTAACAATAGGTTTTATAAAAAAAAAAAAAAAAAAAGATCTGGTATGAAAAATAGGTTTTATTAAAAGATCCAGTATTAACTATTAAAAAAAGGACCAAAAATCCAGTATTATAAGTTTCAACTTAAAACCTCTTAGTGCCCACCATCTGATATTTGGAACAGTGTCCACTGATAGATTAAATAAGCTAATCTGTAACAATTTTTACCTGGTCACAGTGTTATCCTGATGCAATATTGTGCATCTTCTTTTAATTCCACAAGGGGTTAGTCTCATTGGAAGCAGCAATGGTTTGAATCAATTATTTGAATCTCTGGAAGAGTTTCAGAGTAGAAGACTGATGTCTACTTGAGCACTTGTATCCACTAAAATGATATTTATAGTAATAAGAAGTATTTATTTATATAAATAATCTTTTAAAGCTCACACTATAGATGTTTTAATATCTTTATATTTTAATCTATTCAAATTTGATTACAGTTGTAAATTTTCTCCCTTTCAGATATCCTTGTCAACAATGCTGGCATTTTACGTGATCGCTCATTTTCTCGAATCAGTGAAGAAGATTGGGGTAAGGAATTTTGCTCTCAATTCACAGTTTTCATTGATGCAATGATTGAAAGCTTTGTGCTTTTAATAAAAACACATTTACATTATTGAAACCAGAAGATGCTTATTGACACTATTAATATTTGGACTGTTGTCCTCATCTTCGTTTTGACCATTGTGCCCTGCAGCATTCCTCGGGTGTATATCGATCTGGGCAACATACAGGAAATTCCTTTTATTCAATCTATGGGGGTAACAGGAGGGAGCTAAAGAAGAATGGTTTATTCTCCAACTTGTATTTTCCTGTTATAGACATTATTATATCTGTGTTATAATAACACTGTACTTCATGGATGGAATGAAATGGCTGAAAGGAAAAGGAATGACAAACATGCTTTGTTCTAAAAGAGATTTTTATATAACTAAGGAATACACAAAACTATATATACACATGTCTCATGCGAAGAATAATATATATCTCCACAGGAAAGCACAGTGTAAGGAGAAACCAAAAGGATGGGTCTTACATATAGTATGGAGATACTCCTGTGTCTGGAGAAGCCCTGTTTAAGACTTCAGATTCAAACAAGCCAGATCCATCTATGTCCCAGGTGAGGACATCTTCCACAAACGGGGAACAACGAGTCTTGGGTTTTCCTAAATTGAGGACTGCAAGCTGGAAATGTTTTTTCTATATCTGTGGACTTGTAAGCTGCTGGGGGAGGCAGATTTAGCCTCAGCATGGGCTCCTTAGCCCAGGCTAAATGAAAGCAACTTCATGTGGTGGCTGCAGTAAAGAAACTGAATGTATGGAGTGGCATCACTAAGCAGACATCATGTGACTTATCTCTACCAAATAGAAATGTGCCTTCTGTATCCCTACACCCAGATCATCCTGGAAATTCAAACAGAAAAGAATATGCTTAGTGTTAAATTTAATTGGCTAAAATGTCTCTTATTCTTCTAATAAATTAGGATTACTGACATTTTATCTCTTGAAGAAAATTTGTTTGAAATTATAGTAATGTCTTCTGGTTTGAATCCTGGTATTCTTTGGTTTGTTAGGGATTCTTTTCTCTGCACCTAAAACTTTCATCCATGCTTCACCAATGTTTCAGGTAAATTGACTGGTAAATTTTGTTGACACTTTCTTCCCTCACTGAAACTTGTCTGGATACTGATAACCAATGGAACTTGCTAGAAAAAAAAAACAATTTTCTAAGTAGACCTACAATTAATTGATGTCTAAATACTGCATTAATTACAGCACATTAAAAAGAGCTTAACCATTCATGACACACTTATAGTATTTGCTTAGTATTGCACAAAGTTATAGTGATGGGGATAACAGCAGCAAGCGTATTAAGAGGACTTAGACCATATTTTTCCTTTTTCTTTTCATGGTAATTTTCTACAATCTTTTTTTCTTTCTAATTTTCAGTGTAGAACATGTAAATTTTCTCCTGAAATTTTAACGGATTTTAGTTAAAAAATTCAGAATTATTTTTTCCCAACTCCCACAAATATTTTAGTTTGTCTTTTTTTGCAGTAAGTGGGCAAATTTTGGAGCTGCACTCTAAAAGCTGAAACCCCAGCCTCTCTCTCTCTCTCTCTCTCTCCAAATATATATATATATATATATATATATATATATATATATATCATATGGGAAAATGATATATAAATTTTTATATATCAGAACAAATTTAGGAAAATGTATGACAAAACAGAAAAATTCTTTTGTGTTTTGGCTTTTAGGACTTCATCGAAGTAATGTGATGTTTATGTTGATGTGATTACGCATAAAAAAAAAAAAAAAAAAAAAAAAAAAAAAAAATATCTAAAAAAAACATTAATCTAAAATTTTAGCATCCCCCCTTTCCCTCATGCGCATGTGTAATCACATAAACCTAAGCATCAAAAGGCAAAATGTGTTACATGGAAAATGTTTTATATCTCAGATTGCAGCATGGTATGTGCTTATATGCTTATATATAGCTATGCTATGATTATTATTCTTTATCCTCTATCACCAGAAATTGCTTTTCTTTATAATATATACAGTCATTAGAGAGAATGAAAGTTTCAATGCATTTTTAAATTAGTCCTACCCATGATACCATGACTTACAAAAAATAGCTTGCAATATAACATTAGTGATGATTTCAACTTTTGTTATAATTTATAAATACATGTTTTTTGTCCTTTTTTCCTTTTACTTAAAATCTATTAAAAAAAAAGTAAAAGTCAATAAATTAATGGTTAAAAACAGAATTAGTAAAAAAAAAAAAAATGTAAATGCTAATTCATATTAAATTTAAAATGATAAAAAAAAATGATCCCATAAATGGTGAGTATCATCAATTAGTGATTTTAATCTTTTTCCAATGATACAGGCAATTTTTTATGATTCAGTCTAAATGATTAATTGGCAACTCTAGGATTCATGAAGTTATTATTTACTAGGATTTTAAGGTTACATCATTTCTTGGAGTATTTGCCTACAAATAAAGCTGGAAAAACAAACCAAAGATAGCATATTTTTCCAAGAAAAAAGGGGTGAAAATGCTAAGAACTTGGTGCAAAGAATCACCATCATGCATGGAATTCTTCAAGGAGCATCATAGTTTAGGAACTTAATATTTGTTTTATTTCCATTTTAAAACTTTTTTTTGATAAAGCAAAAATAGGAATAAAAAGTACTTTTTCTAAAAAAATTAATTTTCTTGTTTTTTTTTCTTGATTTGGTGTGCAACATTCAGGTACTGTTTAAGGATTGAAAAAATTATGTAAGAAGAGTAAAAAATATTTAAATATGGTTAAAAAAAATGAAAATTATTAAAAGTTTAAATATAAAAATAGTGCAATAAATAATTCTGAAAAGCATATTTGGTAGCAATCAGTATTTCATTAACAAAATTAACCTTTTTTTGGTGATAATTTGAATAAATGAAAATGTTTATTGATGTTAATCAAACACCACTGAATGACTGAAATTTGTCACTTTTATTATTTTTTTTCTGCTAATTCTTAGACCCAAAATGGTTTGTCTTTTGAAATGACTTCTTTTTATCTTACATTTGTAAATTTGTCTATTTAACAAAAACAAGAAAAAAAATTCTCATTTTCCAGACAGTATTTACCGTGTTCATTTGCATGGTTCATTCCTTGTCACCAGAGCTGCTTGGCCTTATATGAGAAAACAGAATTATGGAAGGTGAGACATTTTTTTCTTAAAGTCTGTTTTATAAAAGAGTTTCTTAAAAAATAATGTTTGTTGCCTCATAGGTGGGGTGGGAACTTGATAAAAAGGGTAATTGGCAAAAACATTTAACGGTCAAAAATTACAAAATTAAAAATTGGCTTGTTTTAATAAGCTTGGGGTCGGGGTCAGAAAATTTCATTAAAAAATAATAAATGTCCACCAACTTTTATTCAGCATCTAAGAATATAAATTTAAAGTAATTTTCAATTTAACTACTTTGAATTAGGTTTTTTTTTTTTTTTTTAACCACTAGGTATGATTTTTTTTTTTTTTTTCTTATAAATTTTTGTTTTACCCTATGATTCTTCATACTACCAATGTAATTTATACAAGTTTGGTTAGAAACCAACAAGGTATGACAATAGACTACATCCAGCAGCAAGACCTCTGATTGGGAGGTTTTGAGGAGCATGGAACTGCCTCTTAATTGCTGTTGTTCCCAGGTCCACCCTGACCTGGGATGGTAACACCTGTTAGAGTCCCAACTATGAGTAAATAGTTAACCCCCAAACTGGAGTCAAAACACTATGAAAGTATAAAAATACATTTGTATAGTAAAAATACCAGTAATACATTTTCATAGTAAAAAATTACCAGCAATAATTTTTGGAAAAAAAAAAAAAAAAATTAGAAATACATTTTTGTAAAAGAAATTACTAATACTTCCAAGAAAATTAAATTTCCGCATTAAATGCCCCATAAGAATTGATATGTCGCTAAACTAAAAGACCAATGAAAGTCAAGGTTTTTATTTGTTTTTGTTTTTTTTTTCTTATATTTCACACCATTTTCTTTGTTCCCAATGAAAGTTTAAATATAAATTACCCAATGCCAGAAGCATTAAACATTAATAACTCCTTCCAAACAAAAAAAACAGCAACCCAACATCAATAAAATTCACACAGAAACTATCAATAAAATGTTATCAAATTTAGGTACAAAACAATCATGCTAAATATATTAAAAAAAACAATACAAACTGACATGTGAATATGTGACATTTTATAAAACTAACACAATGTGTGAAGATACAATATCATTTCATCCCAAGCAAGGGAAGAAGGCCAGTGAAAAGCAATAAAACTGATAAAGCACAAAATACGAAAACTCTTAGATAATGGCTAATGAAAGCTGAAAGTACTTGGACATTGGATAATATATATATTTAAATTTTCACTGGAAACCAAGAAAATGGCCTGAAATATAGAAAAGCAAAAAACCATTAACAAAGAAATTTTCATTGGCCTTTTCTTTACTTTCATTATCTATAAATTGTCTTAAACAACTCTCCGATTCCATACTAGATTAAGATGACCCTGAACAAAGAAATTCCTCATGAGATATCTTGTCAGTCGCTAAAGTAGAATCATTAATTTTCATTAACTTCAATGTCTTGAATCATTATTGGATTTAGGGTTTTCAGCAACATCACGTTGAAATACAGGGTCCTGTATGATGACTGAAGTTAAGCAACCTCAACTAAAATGAATGGCACATGTAACTTGAAGAGAAAATAATAGCATAATCAAGTTGACATTCCACACTACTCCAAACAAAAGGTTAGGAAGGAAGCCTCAATTTGGAAAGAGCATTAACAGTTACTAGACTTGATTAACCAATTTTCTTGAAAAATTACTGTAATAGAAATTTTTTATAAGTTTCAAGTGGCAGAGCATTGGGTGTTTAATCAATGAATGCTAGATGTTTTCTCATAAGGAAACAGCTAATATTACTATTACCATTAATATCAGTCTTCAAGTCAATACTTGAAATCTTGGGTTATTACTTGGAATTGAACCCTGCCCATGTGCCAGTAAGAAATATGCAACTATCTTAACTGCAAGACAAGCTTAAATTGGCACAAAGCCAAATGTAAAGAATTGTGGGTTGGAAGGGTAGGGTTTTATTTGTTTAACAAATGGGGAGGGCTAACCTACTTTGAAAATCAACATTTGAAATTTGATTTCTTTTGCCTTAGTTCAAACATTAATTGTTGAGACTAGTGAGAAATATGCAACTATCTCAGTCATTGTGTTATAGCATGTAGAATAGATGAACACTGATTACCATTGCATGAAGAATTATTGTCTTTTTCTTGTTTTCATTAGGATAATCATGACTTCCTCTGGAGCTGGATTGTATGGAAATTTTGGCCAAGCCAATTACAGTGCAGGTAAATTGCCAAGGATTTTGTGAACATTCTTCTTTTCTATTGCTTTTTGATATTTCCTGCCATCCCCCTCCTCTCTCATCCTCTCTCCTCTTCTCTCTCTCTCACCTTCCTCATTTTGTTCATCTAATTCTGGTTTGTTTTTCTTTCCTGATTCTGTTTTCCTCACTGACATTCTCTCTTGCTTCCTTTAAAACTTTTGTTTGTTACTTACCTGCCCTGCAACTGTATTCTACCTGTCTTGCATTTGCTTGATTGTCTGTCTCCTGCTCACCGTCATACCACATTACTTGTTGCTTGGGAGATAGGGAAATGGAAGGAACAAGTTAATAGTTTTCAAGTTCACTTTAAATAAAAGAGAAGAAAGAAGAATCACCTTTTATTACTTGTGTGTGTGTGTGTTATGTTTCAAACCTGATTCTCCAATCTTCTTCAGATAAAATTTTCCAATAACAAAAAATCAAATGGATAGCAGCAAAGTTGAGGACTCCTTCCTCTCAAAAAATGCAGCAACTTGATTTCAATCAAAAACACACACAGTGTTGGTCTTTAGTTAGACAAAGAGTAGTGACAAACCAAATATACACTTGCAAATGACTGGTTGTCATTGTAGGTAGAGGTGGCTGGAAATGAACTAGATTTCAACAAAGTAATATTTTCATGTTTTTAAATAACTGTGTAACAAAGGAGAGAAAATATGCTAGTATGCATACTCAAATGTATATAAAAAAACAATCACGTCACACCTCTCTTTGCCTATATCACAACACTCACTAGTTCTAAGAAACTCATCATTGACATTACCTACCCTGATGATGTTTTAAAGTCAAAAGCTTGCGCATATTTTTTCTACTTTTTTTCTGAAATAAACTTTGGAAAATTTCTGACAGAATTTCCTAGTCTGAAAAGGATTATTCATAATTTGGAAAGGTCACTCAGTAAAATTAATTGACACAAAACGCCTGTTGTTTTTAATAATATCTGCCTGAAAGAAAAATGACGTTAAAAGTTAGCAATTATCTGCATATGTGTGTGAAAAAGTTGTCATCCAGAGAAAGATATCCCCATGCCTGGGACAAGGTCCTGGTGGTGCTATCACTACAGCATACTAGGAAAGAAAAGAGAAAAAAGACAGGAAGTGTCCCATTTTTATAGCTGCTTAATGGTGCCACCTAAAGATATCTTGGCAAAACTGGCAAAGCCATGTGGAGGTAACCAACAACCTGTTTTCATTTTATACTAAAAGGTTTCTGTTAAATGTTTTAATAATTTATTTTTCTTTTGAAAATGCCTGACCAGCCAAGATGGGTCTGCTGGGATTAAGCAACACTTTAGCCATTGAAGGTCAAAAGTACAACATTACCAGTAATACAATTGCTCCACTTGCTGGTTCAAGACTGACCCAAAATGTGATGCCTCCAGGTAAACATTTTGTTTGATTTTTGTTTTTTTCATTTTACTAAATAAACTCTATGCCATTAATAATGAAAATGCTTCCAAGAAGTTCTGGCAACTTAAGTTTATTATGTCTATTCCTAAGAAATATAAACAAAACAAATGAATCAGAAAGGATATATATCTATATAATTAGATTTAAATTTGTCTAGCCGGTTGCTCACTGTGACCAAATTGATAAAGCTGCTGCCTCTCTCAGCAATCAGAAAATATTGTTGATCTTTCAGGTTTTTCATTTTCTTTTTCTTCACTTCACTGATTCTTCTTCATAATAGGTGGCTGAGATGTTTGGATTAATTCTTGAAATAATTTGTGATGGGGATTGTTTCTTTCCATCAGCATTGCTCCAACAGTCTACAAGAGTAACCTTTTAATGATAACCCTTTGAATGGCATCTTGGATTGCTATTGATTAGGCGTAATATTATGATTCTGTAAATGAAAGCTTTACAGGTAATCATTGAAATTAGTGGTAAATATGCACAAAGAAACTTTAATTGATCAAAATGTTCTCTTTTGCTAGATTTGGTGGAATCCCTGAAGCCGGAATATGTTGCCCCACTTGTGCTTTATCTGTGCCATGAATCCTGCACTGATACGGGTGGCATTTTTGAAGTTGCAGCTGGATGGATTTCAAAATGTGAGGAAAAACTTTTTCTCAGTATTGGAAACATTAGATTCTTTATTTGAATTTTGACAAGATTTTCTAATTTTTGCATTCAGTGTTATTTCAGCTGGAACTTCTAACATTTGTTGTAAAGAAAGAAAAATGTTCTCCTTTTGTAAACAAGGGGAATGCAGGTTCGAATCTTGTTGAAATGCACAATACCTTTATTAAGACTGTTAAATGCACATACATGTATCCACTAAATATACATTTAAAGTTTATATATATATATATATATATATATATATATATATATATATATATATATATATATATATATATAGCCTGCCCAAAAATGTATATACACTTCAGGTGAGAAAAAACTTGTTTAGATATTGTAATACTAAATTTATTCAGACATCACAAGATTAATACAAGTTACCTTTGGAATCTATGACCACAAGAGATGCTCAAGTTTTTCCTTTCCTGAGGTATGTATACATTTTTGAGTGGTGGACTCTCTGTGCATATACACACACACACACTGTTGGGTTTTTTTCTTTTATATTGGCTTGTATAATTTTTAGTCCTTCTTTGCAATGAATCCTATATAATATTTTGATGTTATCTATTAAAATTTGTAGTATGTTAATATTATTTTGTATCTATTTGTGCACACACACACACATATATATATATATATATATATATATATATATATATATATATATATATATATATACATACATCGACAAATAATATTGACATAAGTCCAATTTTAATAGATAACAGTAAACTGTTATATGGGACTCATTGCAAAGAAAGACTTAAAATTCTGGAAGCTATTATATATATATATATATATATATATATATATATATATATGGAGTAGTAGATAGCAGCTCGGATTGGGAAATCAGAGAGCCGAGTTCAAATTCCACTTGAATCCATTACATTCATCTACATTCTAATACCCTTGGGAAACCTCTTCTTCTCCCTCCAGCTATGGGTAAATAGCAGGACAGACTGGGTTCTATAGCTTTGGATGGCAACTGGTCTAGGGGAAAGACAACTCTGAATTCAAAACCTGTGGAGTGTCATTTGGGGAATTTGTGGCACATAGTGCACCAGGTCTCTGTATTCAGCCCTTCAAAAAGTGTAATTGGTTCTGCACAAAGCCCTCACCACTATAATCAAATCATGGTGGTGTCTGGGCTGTCGGTTCCTAGGAACTGAGCTGCTTGTCCCTCATATGTTGAATATGATGGGAGAGTCCACTATATATATATATATAAATAACATACAGTGAGTGTTGGTAGTAATAATAAAAAGTGCTCAATGTAAAATAACAGGTAAAAATTTATACTAAGACTAATTATATATTTGTTCTTTACCACTCAATGGTACTCAGCATTTCATGCATAGCATATATTTTATATATATTTATACTAATAATATCTTTGTCTTATATATATATATATATGTGTGTGTGTGTGTATATATATATATATATATATATATATATATATATACTTTTTATTCAATACCTTATCATTGACACATTAAAAATATTTGTCAATAGGAAAATTACCTGTGACCCAGAAATTAATTTTTTAATTATTTATGAAATTCATGAAATATATAATGTTAACACTCAGACTATATCTGTGTAGTGTAGGTTTTTAAAAGAAATTTAAGTTAACCTTGACTTCAAGTGAGATATCAACAACATGGTGAAGGTGAAAGTATTGTCTGAGGATTTAAAATAAAGAATTATGAATTCTTGTATCTTTTGAGCAGTCATTTAGTAATTTTCATTACTCAACTCATACAGTATATAGTGGAAGAATATTGGAAGACAAAACTATTGTGACTCTTCCTGGAAGGGGCCATAAGCATAAACACTCTCTAAGACTGTAAAGAAAGATTGTTCATGAATGCAAGAAGAACCCCATTGCTGAAAGATATTCTTTCTGATTTATCTAACAATAGAGTAAATATGTCCTGTTGTAGGGTGCTTAGTAAACATGTTCTTAGTAGTTACCATCCAAGAAAAACACCTTTACTCAAGAGTCATCAAAACATACTTGGAAAAAGATGGTGATTTTTGGGATTCTGTTTATCGGGTGATGAAGCTTGAATTGTTTGATCGGAATCAGGAATGGCAAGTGAAAAGGAAAAAAAAAAGCTATTAACCCTAGGAACACTATCCCTCATTGGGAATTTTATACTTTGGGTATGTTTTAGTGGAAGTGGAACACGCTACTTGTTTAACATCTTTGGAACCATGAAAAAGAGTAAACTGATATTTTAAAGGAAAATCTAAAAGACTTCACCAACTATATTTTGAAAGATGTTTCATCTTCCAACATGATAATGATCCTAAACACACAGGTGAAAAGTTGACTGAAAGACAAGAAGCACAACATCTTAATTTGACCTGCAATGTACTTGGACCTGAATCTGATGGAAAATTTGTGACCAGTTAGAGCTTGTTCAAGGCAATCTTTACCCATGGGGTTGGTGTGCTGGTAAAATAACCTAAATCAGTCTAAATCCAAATCAAAGCAAGCTTCAAATTTACTAGTTAGTGTGGTTTGCTTTCAAAGAATGGACCAGTATGCCAAAATAAATTTATAGAAGATTAATTACTAACTGAAGAAAACATTTATTTCCAGTTATTGACCAGAAAGACTATTTAATTGACTATTAGATAATAAAGGTGGGTCCAGCCTGACAGGATTTGTCATAAGGTCAAATGCTCTTCCTGACATCCAATTTGGACACTCACAGTAGTTCAAGTACACAGTGTCTTTATCGAGACATCATCTCTCAGAAAATTGCCATTCAAGGCTTGAAACCCCATCCTAACCTTATACACACACTCACATGTTGACCATTGACTCCTATAAGAAGCTCATCTGTCCTTTGACAGATCTTGTTTTTCATCCAGTGTGGGTAGAAAAGCTAGTGGGGGAGCTGGTTTAGATGCCAACTTCTCATCCATTTGATGAGCATGACTGAATATTTAAAGATGACTGGTGATGGGACAGTATATGCATAGGCATGGTTTTATTTATTTGAAAATAGTATGATTTGTTTTGTGTTGTTGCTGATTTTATTTTATTTTTTGTTTTTATTTTGCTGATCTTTACTTTTAAAAATAGATTTAACACAGTTTTCTGAAATTTTAAAAGGAAAAAATAATTAAAATCTTGTAAATATTTTTTTGGCCAGTAAGATGGGAACGGACCGCTGGAGCAATCTTAAAGAAACGGAATAAATCTATGACTATTGAAGATGGTAAGATTTTTAGTTTTTAACACATTTATCTGGATGAAAGTATGTGCGTATGGATGTTTCTATATGTGCGTATATGGGTACATGGCCAACTGATCAGAACGTTTGCTTTCTGACCATGAAACCCAGGTTCAAATTTCACCCTGGTCAATTTGTAGAGAAGTTGACTTTTTGATGTTAGCGATTGTGGGGAGGCGATCACAGCATGTAGAAACCTTTGGAAGGTGCCTGAAAACCATACCACTGGTTGATCCAAGTCTTGTGATTAAAATTGAGTAAGCGGAACTCTTTGGGGAGCCATCGATGGTTGTGCTAACATGAAGTCACAAGTCATTGTGACCGAGGTTTGAGCATGCTGGCTTTGTTCAGACTGTTGATCACACTAGATAACATGTCTCTCCCAGAAACTGTAATTAGGGTCTGCTCAGCATAGTTGCAGGTGGGCTCTGTGGGTGTTTAACAAACACAAATATAGCTGGACACGCATCTGCAACAGGGATTAGCTAGCCACCCAAGTAGACGAGCATCCTCAAATATGAGTGGCCAACAATTATATGTGTATATATATATATATATGTATGTATCTATGTGTTTGTTGAGTATTTATGTGTATGTAGAGTGTGTATGCATCATGTGAGAACACACCTTTTTGTGGACTATAAATAGGAAACAACTTTTAAAGTGTATTTTATGCAGTATATACCAAATTCATTTCACATTATCATTTCTTTTTGAGATGTATCAAGAGAATTAAGATATCAACTTCCCATTTGACATGGCTAATAAAAAAAGGCATGTTACACTAGTGTTACAAGTTGTTAACCACAACAACTTGGACATATAGCCAGCTTCTTGAAAATGGGCAGGTACTTCATGTTTAAGTATCAGGAGTGAGTCGACGGCATCTGGTTGAGATGTGTCATCCATAACAAAGAGAAAGAAACATTTCGAATGGTCAGTTGTTATAAGGACAGCCAAGTTCAGCCAGATGTCCAGGGCATTGTCAACCCTTACTCCAAGTTGATAAGGTCTATCACTGAGCAGTTAAGGATTGTATAGATATGTGATACATGAAGACTGGTACAAATTCTATATGATAAGAAAAGAGCAGTTTATGCCTGACAAATCTCTGGAAAACCAAGTGTTCTACTCAAAGTACTTGCTGAATGAGTTTAAGCACCTTAAAGAGACTGATATGCTACAGTTCTTCTCTAATAAGAACTTTGACTAGATCAGGTCAGCTGGAAAAACATGTGACTCTGTATAGCCCCTAAAGAGATACTCATATTGTCTGTGATGATCTTGGGCATTGGGAACAATGAAGGCCATGTCATACTGCCTAACTTCTGCAAGTCCTTAAGGTCAATGTTACCACCTACATAAAGTCGCTGGACACAGTGGCTCAGGCGAGACTGTGTGAATTCCTTCAGGATACGCATGCCCTACATAACTCAGAGAATTTTTTCAATCATGTCACCTCACCAAGATACAATTACTTTAACTCTCTCCATTTTAATCCTCTGGACTACTATGTCTGGGGTGTTGTTCAGAGGGAAACTAAGTGGCAGCCCTATAATATCAGGAACTTGTTGAAGGTTGCCATCTTGGATGTTATAGTCAATATAAATGAGAACCACCTGATTCAGGCAAGGCTCCGAGAAGTTTTATTGACTATTCCTTTTTCTGCTTTTCTAAGTTGATCATCTATACAAATGATTTTGAAAATAAACTGTTTTTTTTTATTTGAATATCGTGAATCCTGTTCTTTTATTGTCCTCCCTGTTTCTTTCACTCTTAGTGGTAACTCCTTGCATCTTTTATCACCTTGGTTGGGGTGAAATGAAACATGTTGGAGGTTGTACATGTGTATGTATATATCTATGTTTGTGATAATTTGTGGTCATAAGATTGTATAAAGTTTGCTATAATTATTGGTCAAACGTATCCAATATTGGAGGTAGAACATTTGTAGAATGTACATATAGACAGTGTGGACATAGAAATCAACACTGCATAGTGACTGCCTGTTATATAGGAATAATGAAGTTTGAACACAGATCACCAGAGAGCAAACACAGGTAATCCCATTTTGAATAAGTAGATCACATGATGGTAAACGAAATATATATATGGGAATTAGTGTGGTGTCTAAGTGATCACTATATGTATTACTATTTGGATCACTATTCGGTGGTTACTTTTCGAGTGAGTAATATTGAGCAAGTACTATTAGTGTGAGTGATAGTTGAAGGCGTCTGACACCAACATTGTTCAATGGCATTACTATAGTTGTATCTGTGATTACAAAGTCTCTACTACAATGAGCATTACGAAAGTGACCACAAGTGTTCGTTGATATTATGAAAAGTGGCAACGAGTGTTCATTGACATCAGAAAATTGTCATTTTTATGTCTCAAGCATATCTTTTAGAGTATAAATCAAAACCTAAAATTCTAAACTTTTCATTCCAGTCTCAGAATTTTTTTCAATTAACAAATCAATTCCTTGTTCCCAAAATAAAGAAGTTCTCCTTCCATCAGACTTCCTTCCCACTTCAAAGAGAGATCAGGGTCATAACACACGCATGCCATTTTTTCTGAATTTCTGGGATGAGTTATCATTATTTACATGCAGTCCTTGTATTTGTTGTTATTACAATGTTTTGGATATCGTGCCCTCCAGCCTTCATCAAGTGTATATCAATCTGAATAATCTTTAGTGAATGTGAAATAATAATAACTCCATTCAAATTCGGAGGCCAAATGAAGAAGGAAAGAAATTTGCAAGCCTATGTGAGATTTTGTCTTTCACAGAAATTAAGCAATAAGCAGAAAAGGAAAAAAATTTGTGAGTCTATGTGAAATTGTTTTTGGACCAATGAAAACCTTGCCTTCATGACAATACATTAAAACTACAGACTTCAAGAATTCTGATTTATTTTCCTGAAACAAGCTACTGACATTACTTCAAGCATGTAAATTCGTGAATAAATTCCTTATCTTGTTTTGTTAAAATTACCTGTGTGTTTCCTCATTATTATTATTATTATTCTTCATTAATCTTCTTAGCATGAGTAAATCAACTGTTCATTTTAACCCCTAAGCCCCATGCCACTATAAACGTACAGGGAATTTTCGAACTGAATTAAAATGATAGATGATTAAATAAAGGGTTCAGTTTGAAATTCCCTGTAAGTTACCTGTATTGGCATATTCCTGAACAAGGCTGGAGGACACAACTGAAATATGATAACAACAACAAAGATGAGGACAGTATTCTGCATGTAAATAACCAGTTCCATTGTTGGTAACTGAAAGGTTTTATTGTAAGTTTGAAATGAGTCATTATCATTCCAAGAGTTGTATGAAATATGCAGCTCTTTTGTTGAAATGTACTTTTTGTAATTTTTAAAATTATCATTATTATTCCAAGACTTGTTTAGACCATTGAACTCATTCTTTGGATTTCACTGCCTAACAAAGAAAGGATTATAGGTCATTCTTAAGTACAAAGAAATATGGAATAACTTGTGTTACCCAATCTCATTTTCAGCAATCTGTCTAAATGAAAGAGGTCTCAAAGGGAGTATTTTGAAGGGAATGAAAGTACCATTGCCCTAGGTAGGCTACTTTTTCATCAATATTAAATGGCTGGATACATTCAAGACAGGTCTCATATACAAGTAAAAGATGGAACTGTCATACAAACAAATATTAGTAAGTTTTAAAGGCAATGTCAATTGTTATCTTGTTTTTTTAATTCATGTTCTTTTGTTCTCTTTCCTTAATGTTTTTCTTTTTCCTCCATATTCTTTCACACCCAATATTTTCTTAGCTTATGGCCACATCATGTTGAAACACCAGATCCCATGCAATAACCAAAGTTAAACAATATCAAGCCTGGTCAGTACCGAGATGAGTGACTGCTTGGGAATACCAGATGCTGTAAGTTTCAATGTGTGGGTGGTGTAATGGATAATGATAATGACTCAAGATTGTTAATTGGAGAGCCAAGTTCCAATTCTTGTTGGGTCTGTTATATTCACTTCAAGCAAATACCCTTGGGAAAGGTATGAATCCACCTGTTTCCCTCCCCCCAGCTATGGGTTAATTAGGATTATATTACTAAAACCATTATTATCTCCAAAAACAATTCTTACTATCTAAAAATAGTTTCTGGCTTTAAAAAACCTGCAATAGGTTGATAAGCCATAGAAAATGAATGAATCAATTCTTATTAATCAGTAACCTCTTGTGTCTTAGTGGTTTTATTGCCTTGCTTGGGGTGAAATGATTAAAAAAAGTTTTGGTTATAATATCAACTTTCCTTCTTTGAGAAAATTTCCACTTCAACATTGATCAGCAATCTTTAAATTTGATTTTTTTTTTTTAATCAACTCCAGGTTCTTTTATGTTTAAAAATGTTTTACATGCTGGCATATATGGTAAGTTTTCTAATAACTCTCCATTAGTATTGTGAGATGTTTGAAAAGCCCACAAAATGTTTTTCTTTAATATTTAGCAAATGGCAAGTCAAATTTTTATGATTATTCAAGTAACTTTCTGAATACTTCTGTCAAGTAACTACAAGAATTTTCTGGTTTTAGTCATAATATTCTCGCAAGTTACATGCAGTTTTATTTGTTATTTGTTACATAACAATCATGAGAAATTTAAAAAAAAAAACCCAAAAAATCCTAATGTCCCATGATTCCCTAGTAAAACAGAAACTGCACTATTGGCAGGAAATTTAGAGTCATCCTCTTTTCAATGACCTCTCACCAAAAGAGCATGGTGATTTGAGCGGTTCATGGAATGAAAACCACAGATAAGTTTTACACAAATATCACTTCATCATGTTTAATATTACCTTTTAATGAGTGATTTATCACTTTGCAAACAAACACCAAAACAGAAACATTTAACAACCACATTGCAAGAACTTTCATATATCTACCAAACAATTATGACCAAATCTTTCTGATAATAAATCCTTCTATATATATATATATATATATATATATATATATTTATAAATGTCTCACTTTGTTATGATGTATATATGTATATTTTACTAACCAAAAACAGGAGTCAAACAAGGCCCATCATAACAGTTAAAATGAAACCTATTTTTGTTTTAATTGAACTTTTGAAACTTGCATATTCCTTTTAATTGATTATTTTTAATTCATTTTCATTTCTAAAAAAACAGAAGCAATACTTAAGAAAATTTATAACAAGAAAATTAAGAACTAAATTATACATCTAATATTTTAAATGGTTTGTTTGGAAACACCACTGTATTAATCCTGTGGCAATAGTCCACAGTACTAATGAAGAGTTAAGATAAATCATCCAGATTTGATTTGATTTTCTTGTTATTAATTCATGTATTGATGTTCTATAGAAGTTGCTTTGCTTGAATTTTTTATGAATTTGTCTTTTCCAGTCCGGGACAATTGGGAGAAGATATGCAATTTTGATGAGTCAACTCACCCAGACTCTCTACAAGGTATACTGATATCCTGTTCATAATTGATACTCTTCTCTATACTCCTTAGGCATACTTACAGACTATTGTGGGATTGATACTAATAATCAAAAATCCATTTAAATCCTATATAGAAAACTATTTAATTTTCACAAAGTTTATGCCAAAAGAAATGAAAAATAAATGTCTTGATATAAAAATTAGTTTATAATAGCGGAAAATGATATATAAATTTTTATATATGAAGAGCAATTTTAGAGAAAAATTATGACAAAAGTGGGAAATGTTTTTGCATGACTCATTTCATCCTTTAGGATTTCATCAGATTAAAGTGATGCTGACATTACTATGTGTACAAAGGTATTTACAAGAAATTGAGACATAGATGTTTGAAAAATCACTTAATTCTTTAAAAATGTTACTATAAAAATGATTTTTTTAATAATAATATAAACTTTTCAACTATATATTTTTTATGCATTTTTCATTGTCTACTTTGTAAATGCCTGTTTTAAATTGTTATTTTGTTTTGTATTAATTAAATCTCTTTTTTTGAAGGAATTCTAACAAATTTTATATTAAGTTTAAATTCTTTTCAACTGTAGTCACTATTGTGTTGTTAGGCAGTGTTACGTGCTTAGTTTTATCAAGATTATTTATTTTCTTCTTCAATTTTAGGAATTCTCTAAGCTATCTTGCATTATATATGAAATGATTAGGATATTGCAGGAGTTTAGAATTATTTAGTGTACTTCTCTTATCCATGTAAAGACTGAGAGCTACAAATTAGTAAAACATCCATTAACATACATTTTTATCTTCATAATTTTTAATTTTTTAAAATTCACTTATGTCCATTCTTTTTTTTCATCACAAGAAACACCAGCTTAGTATAAAAAGTATTAATGATTTATTATTTAAGAATACACACACATTTTTCTTTCGTTATTTTGATCTGATGAAGCCTAGAAAGGCAAAACATGTAATCAAATCTAATTTCAATGGAACAGTTTTCCATTTGTCATACACATACATACATACATATATATATATGTGTGTGAAAAGTGTGTGTATATAAATAATATATATATATATATATATATATATATATATATATATATATATATATATATATATATATATATAATATATATAATTATTTATATATTATATGCGCAGTACTTATTAGAAAGCGCTCAATATCAGAGATAGAGCTAACATATTTGGTTGGATTGATGTGAGTTTGTGACCTTGGGTTTCACACTTTTGCGATTGTCAGAGTTTGTCTGACGATCGCAAAAGCGTGAAACCCAGGGTCACAAACTCGCATCAATCCAACCAAATATATAATATATATATATATATATATATATATATATATATATGTGTGTGTGTGTGTGTAGTGTTTAAAGATAGATAGGTTGAGAGTTTATTTTATTTCTGAAATATGGGATATGTAGACTGTTGTTATAGTGACTCACAATGAGAAATCAATCAAGTTCAAATTTCAGTTGGGTTTGTTGCATTCACTTATTCGTTTGGGGGTGGGAGCATGAATCCATCTCCTTCCCACAGTTATTAGTTAAATTGTATATGAAAAATTTATCATTTACACTATTTACATTATTCAGATAGTTGTCCTCATTTTCATTGCTATATTTACAACGTTTTGGCCGATGTATGCTTCCACCTTCTTCAGGTGATTGGAATTTCAAACTGAACCCTTTATTTCATTCATTGGGGTAGATTGTTCTAGTTCCACAAGGACACATGGCTAAGTTGATAAAAGCATTGGTTAAAATCCAGTGACTTAACTAAAGGCTTGTGAATTCAATACCTGGCTACAGCTGAGCTGAACAAAAACTTGGAGAGTTGAGTTAAAGGGTGATAACTGATAATGAGACATCTGGAAGAGGCATGGAACATAGAACTAGAACAATCTACCCCATTGGACAAAATAAATGATTCAAAATTCCAATCATCTGAAGAAGGCCAAAGTGCACAACAGCCAAAATGTTGTGAATATGGCAACAAAGATGAGGACAACTATAAACTGAAAATCATTGTTAGTCACAAAAAATATTTAATGCAATATTCATTTGCAAAAAAAAATAAAAAAGAGGATTATTTTTATAAGTCAAAAATATGTTTTAGCTTCAAATAAATGACAGAGGGTTGATAGACTGTAAAAAAAAAAATCATCATCTTCTAAAATATATTTGCTATGCATTGAATATTGCTACCATATTTGGGCTGGTGCTCCTGTAATGTTATCAGTCCCAACCTGGCATCTTAACTTGTCAGTTTCCCACTGCTGTGACATAGCTTCACTTTATCTTTTCTATATATATTTTCATGGCAATTGTTTTAACAAATTTCCCTCCTTGGTATCTCAAGCGTATGAATTTAAGTGTGCTACAAGATTGGCAATTAAGTCTCATAGTTTTACTGTTGAAATAGCTAGATGTAACCCTAAGTTCTATTCTAACAGTTTCTTTTCTCACACTTCTCACCTGTGAAACTTCTGGTTTCTTGCTTCACTGCCACCTACAATCTTGAAAAATTTAAATGTAACATCAATCGCAATTTTCTGTCTTAAATCCTGTGCTTTTATTGTCCTTAATCCTCACTAAAGTCTTCTCCTTCTCTTTCACTTAGTGGCATTATCACCTTGCTTTGGGTGAAATGATTAAAAACAAGAAAATTGGAAGCTAGTACCATTATTTTTTATTTTTTTTTACACTATTTACATTCAGAATATTGTCCTCAGCTTTGTTGTTATCACAACATTTCAACTGTTGTGTCCTGCGATCTTCCTCAGTTGGAGTCACATTATACACTAAAATTAAATGTGTCGAAGGTTTTTTATATCCTTCATAAATTTGGAGTTATGTTAAACATTAATATATATAATTATCTTTTCTCTTTTTCCAGACCATATTTCTTTAATGATGGATATTTTGCAACAGACAAATTGTTCAGATACTTCTGTTGTAATGAAGGAGGCTGAAAGCAGCCCACAAAATGGAATAAATGTAGTAAGTATTCTTTGTAACTTTAGAAAGGTGTCTTTAATGTATCCAACATTGTTTGGTTGCTCAAATCTATTTTTACTGTATTTACTGTTAACACATATCAGCAGATTGATTCTTCAGCCCTCAACAAGTGTATTCTTTTTTTTTTTATTTTGGTGATTACGAGTATAAAAATACCATACATTTTTCTATAAAAAAATTACCAATAATACCTATTTATAGTGAGATGACCAATACATTTTATCTGTAGTTGGAGGCATACAATTGCGCTCAAAATATTCAGATTTCGACATTAAATAACCCATAGAGGTTGATATGCCACAAAACTAACCAATTGCCATTAAAGTTGCCTTGTGCTGGACTTATCTTAGAAAATAACTACATTACATGGTGGCAAGATTTTCATTGTTTGTTTAATAAAAGTTTTATCAATTACAATACATGAATTTGGTCATTTTTCTGAAACCCTTGCTACTTTTTTTTCTTTCAGGAATTGGCCAAATCTTTTTCTGCTCAGTCATCTGTTCTGACCTATGACCATTCACATGTCATTCTTTATGCCCTTTCAGGTAAATATAATGGCTCCATATTGTTTTCTGGTTGATAAATTTCTGAAGTGTTTTGCATTTTTAAAAGGCATCAATATACAGAGAACTTAAAACAATTACTTGGTTTAGTGCATCATTTTATGCACAATTATTACCACATGAGACAAATAATAGTCAGTACCTTATTTAAACAAATTGGCTGTAAATAATAATCAACAATGCCTTTTTATAGCTATCTGTCATATTATTGCCAACTAAAATGTACTTAAGTAGTGAAGTAGTCATTTTACGGAACACAGTTAATCAGAATAAGTGTTGCATAATTTGTGTCTTAAGATGATTATTTTTTTCAATTTGCAAACAATTAATTGATGATTATTTACATAAAAGGTGTACTGTTTATAACTTTAGAAAAGTGTCATTAATGTATCCGACATTGTTTGGTTCTCTTCTTAATGTAGCTGCTCTTAACACATTTCAGCAGATTGATTCTTCAGAAATCTCCCCACCCACCGTGACAGGTATATTCAGTGAGAAAAATAAAATTGATTTTTTTTTCAGTGATTACACCCAATAAGGGCTGAAGAAGAGATTGGTTCAAATGTTGTGTTAGCAACAATTATACTGAGAAAAGATTTGAGCAATGTCACACACTGCCTGATTCAGGGCTTGAACTCAATTACTTTCCTATTTAAAGTGATTTTCTTAGTTTTCATTTAGTATCAGCAGCCATTGCAGGTTCAGTGCTGGGCAAAATCCTTTCCAAACTCCTTCCATAGCAATGGTGACTCTGTAAATCTCTGCCATATCTTAACAGAAAATCATATTGTCTGGTATTTTCTTACTGTATTTGGTATTTATTTGCCATCATCATTCATTTGCTATTATCCAACTCTTATCTTTTCTTCTTGCTATGTGTCCCACCCACTCTCATTTATTATGCTTAATCACTTTTCTTATCTGTCTATATTTCTGAGATGAGGCATTGTAATTATTTACACTATTTACATTGTTTGGACTGTTGTCCTCATCTTTGATGCCATATTCACAACGTTTTGGCACATGGCCCAGTGGATATGATGTAATCCAGTGACTTGAACCAAAGAGTTGTGAGTTCAATACCTGACCACAGCAAAGGTGAACAAAAACTTGGAAAGTTGAGTTAAAGGGAAATAACTGAAACTGAGATATCCAGAAGAAGCATGGCACATGGAGAAAATAAAAGGTTAAGTTCAAAATTCCAATCACTTGAAGAAGGCTGGTGCATACAACAGCCGAAACATCATGAATATGGCAACAAGGATGAAGACAACAGTCTGATCAATGTAAATAGTGTAAACACTTATGTCTCTTATCTTAGTCTCTCCTCAGAAACCTATTAACCTCTTTCTATTGACATTATTCAGAGTCTTATTAATATCCCCATCTTTGTTGTTGTTACCACAGCATTTCATCTGTCATGTCTTCTAAACTTCTTCAGGTGTCTGTCTAATGGATTAAAGTGTCAGTTCATGGATTTGGTGTGATAGTAATTCCGATTTCAATCCCTGTAACTTTCAGGGAATTTCAGACAGACCCCTTTACTTAATCTAGATTAGCAGAGATTGTTCTTGTTCTATGACATCTCATCTTGTTCCTTTTAATATTGCTCTTCCTCTTTCAACTGAGTCTGTACTACCCAGCCTAAGGATTGAACCCACAATGTCTGTGCTACTAAATTTACAAACAAACCCTTTAATCCATAAGATTACTCTGTAGATTAAATAAAAACTTTGGTTTGAAATTCCTTGATGGTTACTCGGATCAGCAGACATCTAGAGAAGACTGGAAGGAACAAAGGTCAAAAGGTTGTGATAACAACAACAACAACAACAACAAAGATGAATGTAAATAATGTAAACTTCTTATTCCAGAAATTCAGACAGAAATTAAAGATACAAATCTGAAAAAAAATATGTAGAATAATGAAAATATCCTTTTCCAAAATTCAAGGGTCATGTTTTTATTATTTATTTTATTTTTTGCTTTCTTTGTTTTATAGTTGGTATTTCTACCAAAGAACCAGATCATCTGAAATTTCTGTTTGAAGGGAGTGAAAACTTTTGTGCCTTACCAACTTTCTGTATAATCCCAGCTCAGAAGGCTGTTTTTGAAGTCCTTGGTGATAGCATCCCTGGCTTGGAAGTAGATCTTGTTAAGGTGAGTTTTAGATTGGTTCTGGTAAATCTGAGAAATTTGACATCAAAAGCAAAAGTGGAATTCCCTTAATATGCAAGTATATTTTTGACAAATATTGTTTATTTGTATCAATGAAGTAACCATTAAGTGATTGCCATCTAAAATAGATCCTCTTGTTTATACAACTGCTTTTGCATGGATAGAATGCAATATTATAAATAGATACATTGTGTGTGTATCTATGTGTATGTGTGTATATATATATATATATATATATATATATATATATATATATATATATATATATATGGTAGCACCCAAAATTAAGGAACAAAAATTATTCGATATCTCAAAATTTAAAGTACAACTGAAGTGCCATTTGTCTACATTTAGTGAAAAATTGAACTTATATAAAGTTTTAATCTTGTTCCTTAATTTGGGATACTACTGTAGATAATATATATGTATGTATGTATTAAAATAATAAGAAAGAACAGTAAGATTTACAATCTGGTGTTCTTAGTAATCATTTTTATTTTTAAAAAACAGTGCTTGATGCAAAAACAGTAGAGCATAATACTCCAAAAGTCACTTGAGAATGGAATGGAGCTATGGATTTTAAATTTAATTCTATAATTAAATTTAAAATTTTAGTTTCTGTTTTGAAACATGGTAATTCCTGTGTAGCAATGGAACCATATTTCTAAAATAGAAAATAATTATTATATATATATATATATATATATATATAGTCATTCACAGCTCATCAGTGTGGCTAGACATATGGTTGCCTCTAGCTAGGATCGAAACCTGGCTGAATTGGCGTCATTCAGAGATTTTATCCCTAAACTGTTGGCGCATGGCAGGGAAGAAGGTGAATTTTAAGCGTATTTATTTTTAGATAAACACACAGTGGCCGAGAGGACTCGATATATATATATATATATATATATATATATGTTACGAATTTAAAGATGAAGTGAAATCAGGGTTACCTCCCTTTGATTGTAAGTATTCATATTTGAATTTCTTCATCGGTATCACAATATTAAAGAAAAAAAATAATATAAAATATATAGTAGAAACCATCTACTCTCAGATTTCTCTTCGAACATGTGGAGTGAAAGTGGAATTTAACAGATCGACCATCAGAAACAAGACAAATAATAATTAGATTAACTAAGTTTTGATAATAACACAAAAAAACAAAAACAAATAAATAACTAAGACATGGAAAGATGATCAGAATAAAGTTCAGTTACACTTACAGCATTTACCAATGTTGAATGAACAAATATGGTGGATCAGTTTGGGGTGCTTTAATATTTTCATGTAATGGTGAATGCACTGAATACTTTATTAACATGTGGATGTATGCTGGAAAACTATGAGACAGGGATGAATGAACTTATTTGTTTATGAGTTCTTTTTCTTTTTCCTTTTTTTTTAGTTCTTTCAGAACTATATTTTTCTTCTCTCTCTCTTTTCTTCTGATATAACTCTTATGCTCTTGCCTGGAAGCTCTTGTTCCTTTTCACTTGATTCTATTCAGGAATCCATATGTTATTTTTGTATGGAAGATCTACACTTCTTGATTTAGTTTATTTTTTTATTACTGCAGTTGGTGAACAGAATTGAAATGAGCCTTTTTCAATTGTCATGGTGGTGGGTATGTTTTCTCTGATCTTGCTAAGCTTCAGTCTCTTTATGGCCAGGATACATCATATTTCTGATTTCTTGTTCTGTCATATTTTCTTGTGTAGACCATGATGACGTCTTCACAAATTCAATCCATCTCTGAAACTCACTATATTTTTTCCCCTCGTGGTCGCTCATCTTTGCCATCATAACTATATTTTTATCATTTTGTGATTGGCTGCTGTAATCCAATTGGCACTACTCAAAATTTTTTGAACCTTTGTGTCTTGATTTGTCAGTTTGCCCCAGCTGCTGCTGAATGGCACATTTACAAGTGTATTTGTCCACTGCTGCTCTGAGAAGGAAAGGGTATGATGGAGGGAAGGCGTATGATAGAAAGAAAAAGTATGATGATATAGAGGCGATATTTTTGTAAGCACTGGTCACAAAATGATAAAAATATAGTTTTAAGGTATGCTATAGGTAGATTTTAGTGAGGAGAAAGGACAATAAAAGAAACAGGATTTAGGATTTTCACAATTGATGTTGCATTTAAGTTTTTGAAGATTGTATTTGGCAGGGAAACAAGAATGTAATTCTTGGCAGTGTTTATACATAAACATTTATTATAGATATGCACCAAAAATGATTTTTATTGCAGAAATGTATTGCAAATAAATTTTTTTTAAAAAGGGTTTGTCTATGGTTAAGAATTATTGTAAACTCTCTTGACAAAAAACAGTCTATGGATAAAATATTAATTGGTTCTTTTACAGGTTCTTCATGGAGAACAGTATATGGAAATCTTCCAGCCAATCCCAACAAGTGGTGAACTCACCTCAGTTGCAAAAATTGCTGATATCTTAGACAAAGGATTTGGTGCTGCTGTTTTGATTAATGGTATGTTTGGTTCTTAATTGATTCTTGGTAAACTACATGATTCAATGTTCTGCTACAATTAAATTAATGTACTGTAAAAATAAATGGCTGTTGTCAGTTATTATGGCCAGAAAAATGAATGGGTTCTCTAACCCTGAACTTTATTACTATGATAAACAATCTGTATTGATTTATTTTTTCTTTTCTCATACACAATTCATATAAGTCCGTTGTTAACTATATATATCCTTTTTGAGAACTTTCATTATGGCCTTTTTCTGAAGTTACCTCACAGCTTTTTGAGACCTATTCATCTTTTATACTAAATTAAATAAGAAAAATATTAACAATTGTTTTTAAAGGAACATTGATAGGTATCTGGCCTTAATTATTTGTGTTAAGACCACAACTATGGCGTGAGGGAAATATCTGTAATGTTTGAAGACATTTGTGTTTTTTGTTAATACTAAAAATTGCTAAATTGGCAGTTGTTCTCAGTAGGACTATAGTCTGTCCATTTTGGCTCTAGTGTGATATACGTATAATAGAAATGCATTGAATATTGGGAAAAGACAGATTACCAGTGATTAAGAATTAAAAAGCAAGCATTACTGTCAACAGGGCTATTATATGTACAATTCATAGAAAAAAAATCATGCAAACCATATGTAATAGTATAAAATTGTTTTATAAAATTTATGAAAAATAAGTTTATAAAAGGATAATGAATTGAGAGAAGACAGGATAGTGCAACAGTTGATTGGTCAGAATATATCTTTATTTTGCATTCAAGCTTTGATTGGTCAGTGCTATACACTATTAAGATCCTCTAAATGAAATAAAACTTTTGGAAGTCATCATTGACTCTTTGAGCCTACATAGTTGAACTGTTTCTACAACGTACACATATTCAGTAATGTTCTCTTATTTTTTATGTTTTTTGTAAGTTTTTTTCTATCTCTCTGTTTTGATTTTTAGTGGAGACATTCAACAAGAAAAAGGAGAAAATTGCTTTCAACCAGTTCAACATTTTGTTAATGGGTTCTGGTAACTTTGGAGGCTTGAGATCATCTCCTGCTGAGAAGCCAATCATCAGAATTCCTAATCGAGAACCAGATATGTCAATCCAACAGGCAACCTCTGTGGATCAGGTATAATATTTTTCTTTATTAATATGTATTTGATTTTATACTATTGTTCACCCAATACAAAGCCCAAGAGCCACTCAAGGTAGAGGGCTTAGTGAATGAAAGTGATACAGGGTTGTAAGAGGAAGAAGTTAGAAGTGCAGATTATGAGGATATGTAGGATAGATAACTGTTGAACCTAAACTTCAAGAGATTAAAATTGTTGTGAGTAGGGAAGCATCTTCTCAAGAGCCAGTTCTCTGGAAGAAGCTGTCTGAGTGGAACTTCATCTTTACCAATGGAATATGAAGAACTGTCAGAACTAATGAATGTACTTCATTTGAACATTTGTGGTGGAAATGGCAATTGAGTAGCCGGAGGATAGTAATGTTTCATCTGTGGTTAAGAGGTTGTATGGTGGAAAATAATTCATCAATCACAAGGCTGTGTGAAGGCTGTAAAAGTGAGTGTTCCACAGCTCCAGCCGAGATATGGCAACAATAATCCATTTTTGGTCTTTTTTTTTTTTTTTCATTAAACCACAGTCAAGTCAGTAATATCACTAGTATGCAGGGGGGGGGAGGTTACAGGTAGTGAAAGAGAAGACTGAAAGTAGGGAGGATTGAGGAAAGGACAAAAGATGAACAGGATTCAAAAAGACTGAAGATGGCGATTGAAGCTGCACTTAAATTTTTAAAGGAGTCTAGTAATCAGGGAAGCAAGTAAACGGAAGGGAGTTTCACAGGTGGGAAGTGCAAGAAAAGAAACTGTTGGTGTAAAAGTGGTAGTTGCATTTAGCTATTTCAGCAGTAAAAGGGTGGGACCTAGATGCCAATCTAGTAGCATGCTTAAATTCATGTAGTTTAGAAACCAGGGTAAAAAAACTCATTAGAGCAGTTGTCATGAAAATATTTGTAGAAAAGACAGAGGGAAGCTACATCATGTTTTTGAGAAAGTGATTGAAGTCAAGTTGCCTTGTGAGGATCAATTAGATCTTTGGATTTTGTTAAGAACCTCAAGATGTACAGCAGGAGCACCAGATCAGATATGGCAACAGTATTCAACGCATGGAATAATGTTAGATTTCTAAATGGATTCTGATGAGAAAAATTTTCAGGCAGAGTGACCCAAATTTCCTTGCAGTAGATGCAACTATTAATGAGATGAAGTCACCCCACTTCAAGTCAGTGGAAAATGTGAGCCCAAGAAGATGCTATGTGTTGCTCTCCTAGAGTCTAGTATCAGCCATACTGATAGCAGGAAAGAAAAGGTCTTATCTGACTCTTGTATAGATAGAGCATGGCAAGAGGAATCAGATACTTTCTGGGGTGGTACAAGAATCCTACTTGAGGTTTGGAATGAATTTTAGTCCCAATAGACATTCAAAACTGTAGAAAAGGTCTACCTGGTGATGATGAAACATTACAAGCTTGTTTTTGAAGGTATTTAATGTTACAAGCCAGTTTTTCCTTTGACAGTTGTTAGATCTATGTCAGAGGAGAGATCAGTTGCCAGATTCTGGTCATCTTGATTTTTGGAGGTGCATCCATAAACTGCGTTATGTGTGTATATATATATATGTGTGTGTGTGTGTATATATATATATATATATATATATTTATTTTCACTGGTGTTCAGACTCCATGAATCTAAGCATGCTATTAGATTGGTATCTAGGTCCCACCCTTTTACTGCTGAAATATTTAAATGTAACTGCCACTTCTACTCCAACAGTTTCTTTTCTCACACTTCCCACCTGTGGAATTTCCTTCCGTTTACTTGCTTCCCTGAAAACTATAATCTTCAAAAATTTAAATGCAATATCAATTGCTATTTTCTGTCTTCTTGAATCCTGTTCGTCTTTTCCACAATCCCTGCTATTTTTTCTCTCATTTTCACTTTCTGTAACCCCCTGCATACTAGTAGCATTTTTGCCTTGCTTGGGGTAAAATGATATAATATATATATATATATATATATATATATATATATAGGTTGAGTTGTAGGTCTGTCCATTCAAAGAATTTTGAAGAGATAGAAACCTGTGAAAATCAGAAGGGGCAAAGTCAGGCAGATATGCAGGGTGTGACAAATCTTCCCAGCCAAGCCCCATTTACTTTTGTCACATATACAAAGAAGTGTACTTTCTGGCATTGTCGTGTTGAAAGCTTGTGCTTGTGCTTGATGCTACTGGTGGATCACTGCATTTAATTTGTCCAGCTGGTCACAGTACTCATCCAAACTGATGGTCCTGTAACAAAAAAAAAACAAAAAAAAAACACCACCCTTCTAATTCCACCAAATTGAAAGCATAACCTTCTTCGAGTAAAGTCCTGCTCCCCCACTTTACATTGTTATAGATGATCCATTTTTTTGTCCCTTGTCACTATTCTCTTAAAAAAAGGATCTTTTTTTTTTTTTTCATGTTTCTGCAGCAAGTTGCAGATATCAATCTGTTGGGTGAGGTTAACTTCATTCAATTGATGTGGGAACCAAACATCATATCTACTGATGTAACCAAGTTGATGCAGATGGTTTTCAACACTCGATTTGGATATTTGGAGAATATCTGCAATCATCCTCGTTGTATGATGGGAGTTAGTGTTGACTAATATTTTGTCACCATTGAGGTGCACCTTGAACCAAAGAAATTCCCAATCAAAATCTTGAAAACCACTTCTGGCATACATGATCCAGAGAAACATCCTCTCTGTACATAGTGCATGTCTTCTTAAGTTTTCACTATTTTCTTACCTTTTTTTTTTTTTTTTTTTTTTAAATAAAAAGCATGAGGTGTTGAAAATACAACCTGTGCATGTTCAAAGGACAGACTTAGAGTGCTTTGAAGTTTAGTGTTGCCAAAAACTGAACACTATTTTTAGCCAATCTAATATATTATTTATTTTCTAATCATTAACAAAGTTGGTGTGTTGTCTTTGTTTTACCTTCATGCCTACAAAAATGGTGTCAAAAGGACAGTTATTCCCTTGACACTGCTATTATTGTATACAATTTTGATCCCCTCAGTAATGTCTATTTGCAGTATTATAAAAATGTGAACCAAGTACTATGTGATATTTATTATTTACCATTTTATAAAGAAATTTTTTTATTCCAAAATATCTTTTCTGTCAATTCTCAAGAGTAAAAATGTATAAATCCATCTTGATATGTTTGGGTTTTATTAAAATAGTAATTGTTGCTTTTTAAAAACAATAAACATTGCCAAAGGAGTCAAAAGTATATTCAGTAATAGTAAGGAAATAACCAACTTTGACACATTATTTTTTAAACCTAGGTTAAATATTGCTGTTTTTTTTTTTTATCTCTAATACTTTCAGGCAGCCATGTATAGATTATGTGGTGACTACAACCCATTACATATTGATCCAAAGTTTGCAGCACTTGGAGGTAGGTAGACATTTTGTATATGTTATTTTAAATTCTTTATTAACATAACATGTTTTGCCTTGTTCAGATGCAATGAAATTTATTCCCTCAGGAGGGATCAAACTTGCATCCGCCTTTGTAGGGGAAACCACCATTTGATCCAGTCATGGAAAACATTGCAGCAAGCAAAGTTCTATTTTCCCGTTTTAAGGAAAGCCCATCCCTTTCGCTCAGTTTATATCCTCAAAAGCTTCATATCTGCTCAGTTTCATATCCAAAATGTAAACAAAGCAATTTCTAAAGAATTAATGAATTTTTATTTTTAATCCATTTTTTTATTCAAAGTATCAGTAGAATCATTACTTTAGATAATCTTCATCCCTCATCTAATAAATCTCTTCTGTTTCTATACCTTGTGTAACATCCTGCCGATCATGGCTAGATAGGTGATTAAACACTTCTGTAGATGTAAGTAAAATTTTATTAAAAATGGGGGTGGGGGACTCAGAAAATCTGTTGTTTTCCTGAGCAACAAATCTTTTTGAATCTGACTTGTAAGCAGAGATGCAAGACGTTGATGTTTATCATACAAAAACATTGCTCTGTCAACAATGCTAAAAATGCTTTAGAAAACAACAAATTTATTCTGTTTTTTTTTTTTTTTTTCTATTTTATAAAATTTTACTGAGAGAAGAGGGCTATATGAACTGTTTCCACTGATATTTTGAATAAACTTTGTCATTTCTGAAGAAGTCCAAACATATGCTAATAATTTAAAATGACAAATCAAATAATAGTTTTCTTGTAGTCAATATTGTCAGGTTTAAATAAATTCTGTACATTGTATGTATGTATGTATGTATGTATATATATCTAGATATCTAGCTATATAGTGATAGGCATGTGCCTATAGAGAGATATATCTATTTTTCTTTCATTTCATATAACTGAAAACCTATCACATGAGTTTGCTTTTTTCTTTCTCTAATTCCTGCAAAAAAGGTCTAAATAATGCCTTTAGCTTGTATTGATTTTAACTGTGTTTCTACATGTAGTACCTTATTTGAAAATCATCCTCATGAACTCTTGGGTCAGATTCAATTTAAATGTCAGGGAATTTCACAAAAGATTTCAAGTACTCTTCTCAGCCTGTGTAGATTCTTTCTTAGAAGTATGCCTTCCCCAAATTTATGGGGAGGAATGAGCTATTACCCTACCACGCTAGCCCAATATCTGTTGGTAGAGCCAAATGGGATACCCTTGGGTGATCCTGTCTCTTATTGATTCATGATTGCCCAAAGGTATTTGCATGTAAGTGAATGTAACAAACCAACCAGAATTTGAACTCAGCTCTTCAATTTCTCATTCAGAGCCATTATCCATTACACAACTCACACATCACTTACAGCATTTGATATTTTCAAGTGGTCATCCATCTAGGTACTGACCAGGCTTGACATTGCTTAACTTTGGTGATCTGTCAAGTACTCAACTGGCCATAAAATTATACTTTAATTTATAATAAATGCAAGCATAATACTGAATAATGCTGTTTGTGAGGACCCTCTAGTCTTGGGCCCTTAGTAAAACTAAAGAAAAAAAACAGATATAAGAACAGAGATTTATTTATTTTCAGATTTAATGGGACTCCTTTGAACTAATTTGTAACAATTTAGAGTATTTGGGCTCCTCTAGTTGAAGTGGGTCTTTTAAATTCGATGGGAACCTTTCAAGGAGCCCAATTTAGATTTTGATGCATCTTTTTTATATACATAGACTTTTTGATGTAGCTTCATGTAAAAATATCTTTTTTTTATAGATAGTGGGAGGGTGTTATTCAAAGGGCCTCTTAAGGCCTAAATTCGGCCCTGCATATATATAACATTCTGTAATATTCACATTATCAACATCTTCTGTTTGCATTGGGGGTCTTGAACTATATCACTGTAGGCAGATCCTCACTAATTGCTCAGATGAATCACATGTATAGTCTTCTGCTGTTTTAGTTGGAGAGCCAAGTTCCAATTCCCATCAGGTTTGTCATGTTCATATACATGCAAATACTCTTGGGGAAAGGTATGACTTTACCTCTTCTCCCCTCAGTTATGGGCTCATTAGTAGAACTTGTATGAGTAAATCATTATTATCTCTCCTAAAATTCTTACAATCTAAAAATATTTTCTGCCTTTAAATAACCTGCAAAAGGTTGATAAGTCATAAAAAACAAATCAATCAATCTACTGTTTTAACCTTTTTTGGTGTTTCTGATATTACTAAAGACATAGCATCTTGACAGATAACTTGATGTAGTTGTTGTCTTCTGCCATATTCATTTTCTTTAGAGTTTTGTTTATTTAATTTGTGATTTAGGGAAGAAAAAGCTGGTTCTGTCCATTCTGATGAGGATGTGAATGAACATTGAAATATTAACTATACTCCTCATCTCATTTATCTGTTTGTGAAATTTAGATTACCTACAAGACTGTTAACTTTGGTAATGGTTTATAATTGTTGCTTTACATTTTAATGACTCTACCAAAAAGTGACATAGCAAATGATAATTTCTGTTTATCATTTAATTTCACCCTGTCAGCCATTCAGCTGTGTTTGATTTTATTATTATAAAGGTCACCCTAAGCCAATCTTGCATGGGTTGTGTTCTCTTGGCTTTGCTGTCCGACATGTCATGAAAAATTATGCTGACAACGACCCTACATTGGTGAACAGTATTAAGGTAAGGAACCATATATTTAAAAGTTAATAACTTTTTTTTTCACCCCAAACAAGTCAGTAAAGCAACTAAAACACAAAGGGTTACTGGGTGTGGAAGAAATAGAAAACAGAAACATTACTAAGGAACAAGAACAAAAGAAGAGTAATCAGAAGGACAGTAGATAGTCACTCTTTCTGAAGGTTAGCATTAGCCATGCTGATGGAAAGAAGAAAGGAGTCTCTCAGATGATTAAAGGGAGTAGTTTTGTTTTGGAGGCAGTAAAATTAATGAGTCATCCTTTACTCCAGTTAACAGACTAAAGGTTGTTTTTGACATCACTTGCAATTTGACCTTATCGAACTGAACAGACATACTATTGAGCCAGAATGGTTGTGTCATCAGCATAGATACCAAGTTGAGAGCTGATGACATGCAAGAATGTTGTAAAATGTGGCATAAGTGTGTGTGGGAGAGAGACTTGGCTTTTATTTACTGGAACTTTGGAATTCAGATGAACTGATTCAAGGGTATAAAATAAATAATATATTTTTATTTATTTGCTTTAGAGTGGATCCTTTGTTAACTATGTAGTAAAATGTCTGTTTATAAGGTGGATATTTGTAGCAATTTGGAGAAATGTCCATTTCAATACAGTATGCGAGAATTTGGAAGTCAGCAATTGATAGTAGTCACAGTTATCTTAGAAATAAGTCAGTGTCAATCTACTGTATTTTTCTTAGCCTTAAGAAGGGCAGAAATATGATTAACAGAGCCATGAGCTTGTATCCTTTTGACCAGGCTCTGAGACTCTGGTGTGAACCTTGGTTTTGACTAACATCAAAAGTCTCATTGTGTTAATCATTTTTTATTAGCCAAAATTATTTTATTTTCCAGCATTTCTTTCATTTTCATATATATATATATATATAACAGAAGTTATGCGTGGAGCCTCCCTGATTTTTGGTAGTTTTCAGTAACAAAGAAGTTAACTCTGGTCCCACAAACTTCCAGCATTTTTTTTTTTTTTTTTTTTTTTGGTAGAGTTCAGTCTTTTCTTCTTCTTCTTTTTATTTGGGTGTTGCCTTCTCCTTAATTGAGAAATATAGAAAGAGAAGGAGAGAGAGAGAGAAAAAGACAAGGGTTTTAAAGAAAAGCAGTTGCTTTATTTTAATTTGAATTCTTTTTATTTTTGTTTATATACTTTATTTTTATATTTTATTTTATTTTTATCAGGACTCATTAGAAAAATATTGGTTCCTTGCACACTGATACATAAATGTCCTCTCAAAATTTAGATGCATTTTGTTGATTAAGAGCATTTATGAAGCGCTTTCATAATAAAGAAAGAAAAATAAAATAATACAAGCTGAACATTTTGGCTGCAACTATATATATATATATATAATGTGTGTGTGTGTTTTGAGAGGAAATGGGAATTGCCTCGTAACCCCTGTTGACTTGAGAGATGCTATGAGATGGGGGTATTAATTCTCCCTTTATAACATAGTTGTTGTATAATAAAATTGTCTCTAACAATGATCCACATAAGTGTTCTTTATTTACAGGTGAGATTTAGTAAACCATTTTCACCTGGCCACACCCTGAAGACAGAAATGTGGAAAGGAAATGAAGGAATTCATTTTCAGTGTCAAGTAAGTAAAATTATCACTTTTTTGTATATCTGTAAAATCATTATTTTTATATATATATATATATATATATATATATATATATATATAAATAATGTATGAATCCATCTTTTTGTCTCCCCCTAGCTATGTGTTATACAGTAGACCTTTCTATTTCACCTTGGTTGATAACCAGTCTAGAAGAAGGACATTGTTGAATTCAAAATCTACACATAGCATGCCACAAGGCCTCCAAATGACCTGTTTGGAGACCTTGTACCATGCTATGTGCATCAGTTTTCAATTCTTCTGAAAAGTGTGGTTGATTCTGCACAATTCTTCACCAATACAATCGAATCATGTGTGCTGGTAGCCTGGTTGTTCAATTCTAAGGACTGGGTTGCTGGATCCTCATACATTGACGACTACAAGCGAGGAGTCAATCATATGTCTTATGTTAGTGGCTCTTTTTGTGGCATTGAGATTTTCCATGATCCGGAAACTATGCATTGTCTGAGAAGTGGAAAACAAATATTTAATAGCCCAAATTGAGTTCTTTAGCTTTGGGTGACAGCCAGTCTAGAAGTAAGACAATTCTGAATTCAAAACTACCCTGCTTTGGAAACACACCCACTGTCACATGTGGTGGACTTATGACTCTAATGGGTTATGGGACTCATGATCATGTTGTATAATTACTTTGAATATTACTTTTATTTAAAATTCAGAGATGAAATATTTTTGGTACCTCCTTATTGCTGTAGCCCTCTCATTACCTATATGCTTTTTTAGGTGTTATCTAGAATTGCACATGTGTGCTCAGCAATATCTTAGTAATTCAAATTCATTTTTATCAGCTGTTCATTATTGGTCAAGTGAGGATAAAGTTCCAATTTTTTTTTTAATATTTAGCCATAAAAATATGGAACTTGTCTCAGATAGGCAAGGAGGAGGCTTTGTGCTTTTTTTTTTCTTTTTTTTCATAAAAAAATGTACTGCCAAAGATAATAAATATGAGAGACTTATAAAATTTTGCAACCAGAATATATAATTTAAAAAAAAAATGTTTTTTTTTATATTACTATATATTAAGCATCCAAGATTGTGGATATAAAAAAAATCTTTTTTAATTAAATATTTTAAAAGGTAATAGGGAATCTGGTTTGATATGTATATTCATTGTAAATTGATCCCCACTACAGGAGCCAAAATATACTCATACAATATGATTTCTTAAAAATTTAAAAAAATAAATTTTGGGGGATGTTCATAATCTATTTTTTTTTTTTTTTCATTTCATATACTACTATCAATGAAACACTTCATATTACAATATTTGTTAAAAATTTCAAAAACAGAAATCACTTGTTATGAGCATATTTTGTTTTGGCTTTCATAATAAGGAGATCAATTTACAATGAATTTATGTAGCAAACTACCCCCCACCAAAAAAAATTGTTTATGAAATAATTTTTTTTTAATATATTCATGATATTCATGGTCTGGATGGATGCTAGGAATTGACATTGAGGTATTGTCTTGTGGAGGTTGGCCTGTGATATATGGATGTCTTAGACCCATTCCCTGTGAAAGTCATTACTACATCCAGGACGGCTAGCTGATTACTATTTTTTTCTTTCATTGTGAACTAGATCATACATCTTATTAAGTTCAGGTTGAAAGCAACGGAACTTGCCAGTTTTCTGGGAGCTGGATAGTCTGGAAGCTATAGATTAATTATTTTTTTTATTTTTACTTTTTATTTTTGTACTTTTTCATTTTGTTAGAAATAGAATCTTTGCTTATAAATAAAATTCCCAATGAAAGTGGGAAAATATTGTACAGTCAATTTGTTTTTTCACAGAGAAGAGACTGTCCCGGTTCATTTGATATGATGCCACTTTTTTGTTGTAAAAATCAGTCAATTCAGCTAAAATACTTAGCAAATGTTAAAATATGTGATGATTGTTGTTTTTATTTAATTTTATAAAAGTTTATAGGGAGGTCCAGTTTGCTATTTAAATTCATTGTAAATTGATTCCTCTACAGAAGCCAAAATAATATACATTCATACCATGTGATTTCTTAAAATTAAAAACTTTTGAGATTTGTGATCTAGACTGTTCTTTTTTTTTTTTTTTTTTTTTTTTTTTTTTTTTATATATTACTAATGATTACATATATGACTCCAAATTACACAATTTTTTTTATAAAATATTTCTAAAAAAAAAGAAATCTGCATATTTTTTGTCTTCCATATGGAAATCAGTTTATAATGAATTTACATATCAAACTGGACCCCCACATTAACTTTTATAAAATTACATTTTTTTAATATATTCACGATCTGAACCACTTAATTTATAACAATATGAGAAAATTTTGGAAAAGATTATTATTTCTGGTTAGTGTCTATTGCAAAACTCCCCTCCATATTTTTATTAATTTTTCACTAAATTTCTTCATCTTAATGTTTCATTTTTGTAGAATGTTGTGATAAAAAAGTAATAATAAAATGGATTATGTTATCATTATTATTGTATATTATTTGTACATATTTACTTATTGTTTTACTGTAGGTTGTGGAAACTGGTAAGATTTGCTTGAGTGGAGGATTTGTTGGACTTGCTTCATCAGCTTCTCCATTGCGTTCATCCATAACCAAACAGGTAAGATAATACTTTTCAATGGATGACTTGGAACAAATATGTCTGGTTCACACTCCTTCCCAGTATTTTGAACAGGAGTAGAGATTTATCCCTTCTTTCCTGTTTAGGACTGAGTTTCTGATTCCTCTTAAAGTCTACTACTCTATACGTCTAATGTCTCTGCCTGAACTCTGAAATTTTATTTATTAATTAGTTATTTTTTTCTCCTCAGTAGAAGTAGATATGTTCGCCTATCATCCAGTTGACACTCCTCCCTTTTTCCCTGTTTAGGATTGGGTTACTGATTCCTTCTAAAGTCTTTTCATTCCCTTTCACTCCCTTGCATTTTAGTGTCATTCATTCCCTTTCACTCCCTTGCATTATTACCTTGCTTGGGGTGAACTAATTAAAAAAAAAAATAAAATAAAATAGGTAAAAAAAATGGAGTTAAAAACAAAAGAAAAAGTAGGAACTGAAATTTAATATATCAGCTAAAACTAATAAATGTCTGAATGAAAATGGGCTTCAAAAACAAATGATTAAGCAGCCAGTTTGTTCCCTTGGTCTTAACCTGATTGAAAACTTATGGAAAATTCTAAGAAAATATAATTTATGTTGGTTGATGGCAATTTATCAGCAAAGATGAACATTGGAATGCTATTCTGTAGTCTGTTTCTTATGAAGAAATACAGCAGCTCAGTAAATCAATGGATAAACAACTTCTAAAACTATTTTCACAACATGGAGCATATATTTCATATTAACTTTGTCTTTATATCTTTGCCATCATCATAATGACACTATTTTCAAGTTTTTGTTCAAAACATTTTCTTTGTAAAATTTTCACATGTTAATGATAATTTTTAATTACAAAATTGTGTTTTTTCAAGTTTCAGTAACCTTATCAATAATGTGAAACTTATAAAATCCAGTAAAATTCTTAAAACTCTTGCCACATCACAAGAGTGGCATTGAATCTACTATAATTTCTATTATGTAGAATATCCTGTACAAGAATAATATAAAGATTTCCATGAATCCATTGATTAGTTTTCTAAAAATTAGTTGGCTAATAATGTGAGATGCAGTGTAATAGAAATCATTTTTATGTTAAGCATGCCTGTTTCTTTTTTTTTATTTTTGTTAAGGCTACTTCTAAAAATCTGCTAAGTGACCAAGTGTTTGAACAGTTAGCTCGTAAGCTACAAGGACAATTGGACGTGAAACAAAAAATAAATGCTGTCTTCCTTTGGAATATAACACAAAATGGAGAACAAGTGTCACAATGGAGTAAGTAATTATTTTCTTATTTCTTTCTTCTTTTTTTTTTTAACTATATTAAAAGGAAAACCAAATTATTTTTTGATTATTTTATTAAATTTTTTAATCCTTTCTAGTATGTTCAAAACTTTGGTTAAAAATCTTGTTTTTCTTGTATCAGTGGGTGAGCCAAAGATTAGTATAGGGACTTTTAGCATCTTTATTGGTGTTAAAAACAAATTGTTTTGGAAATTCTTGAAAAATAAAATAATTGTCAGATTTTAATGAAATTTTTAGGACTTATTCACAAATGAATTACATTATTTTGGAAATTTTTTAATTTTTTTTTTATTTATTTTTTTTAGATAATCTTGGTAAAAATATTTTTTTTACATTTATTCCCAGCACTTACATTTTACCCCCCACCACTTGGTTTTATGAAATTTCAAGAAATTAAAATTTCAGCCTCTTCATATTTATATTAGTTAAAAGCAGGGCTCCTTGGAGAATTTAAATCATCAGATTATTTTTGTCAAACAGAAACACCATTCACTGAAAATCTGCCCTGAATCATAAAATAAAATTGCAATAAATTTATGACAATATTTAATTAGAAATGCTTTTAATTGCTTTTAGAAATAAGATATATTAAGGAGACTATTGTCTTAAGAAAAAAAATCTTCAATGAATAATGAATTATTACAGGAGTTGTTTTTATTTTTAAAAGTTTAATTAGAGAAAATTATTTAGTTTTAAATCTTTTAAAATTTTTGACCTATCATTGGACTGTCAATATGTCAAAACAGATACTGAGAACATGGCTGACTGCCTGTCCAACCATTAGGCTGTGAAAACAACTTTCTGTGAACACAGAAAGAGAATGGACACTACTATCAATGTGACAAGCCCAAACCGATAGCCAACAGTAGTCCAATGGATTAAATATACTCTTTTTTCATGTTCTTCTTTTTCATGCCTTGTACACCGTATATTCAAATACTACACTATACGACTTATCAGAGACATTTTCATATATTTTAAATTAAAATAAATCTTTGGTCTTTTCTCCAAACCAGTCTTTAATTTGTTTCACTACTCCAACCGACTTTAACCTCAGCTCAAGAGAATAAAGATACTGTGTTCATTATTAATTTAGTAATCAATAAATAAGTAGAAAAACTTATTTCATTAATTTCTGTCTGAATTTCTGGAATGAGAAGTTCTTAATATTTACATTATTTATATTCTGACTAATCTCTTCATCTTTTTTATTATCAAAATGTTTTAGGTGTTGTACCCTCCATGGTCTAGATAGATGCTAGGAATTGAGGTTAAGGTACCCTGTTCAATGAAAGTTGGCTTCTGTTATATGGAGATTTCTTGAACCCATTTTCTGTAGAAGTTATTAGTACATCCATGATGGCTAGCTGATTACTATTTTCTTCAATTGTGAACTGGATCAAAGATCTTGTTGAGTTCAGGCAGAAAACACTGAAGCTTGCCAGTTCTTTGGAAGATGGATAAATAGTTTGGAACCAATAGATTATTTTTTTTTTTTTTTTTTTTAAATTAAAGGTTATTTTTTTTTTAATTTTGTTAGAAAAAGAATCTATATTCACAAACTCTCAATGAAAGTAAGAAAATATTGTACAATTTCTGTCTTTTCATAGAAAACAGAATGTCTGTTTATTTCATATGATGCCCCCATTTTGTTGCAACAAATCGGTCAATTCAGCTAAATTACAAGCAAAAGGGTGATGGGTGATGATTGTTGTTGTTTTCATTGTAGCTTTGGACTTGACCCCAGAAGGTGGAGGTATCTACCCTGGTCAGCCACATGTGAAACCTGCTCAGTGCATCTTATCAATGGAAGATAAAGATATCATTGACCTGAAAACAGGGAAACTTAATCCAGAAATGGTGAGAAAAATTTTAGTGGAAATAATTCTAGAATGATTTCTATATATTGTATGTATTGGGTTGGAACAGAGGTTTCTAGCAATTTTTTTTTTTTTCAGTAGGTGGAATTTGAACACGTGATTTTGTTTCAGAGGAAGAAGAGACTGAGATTTGACATCTACACATATTCTGAAAAGCAACATTTTAATATGTCCTCTTATACAATTCATTTGTGAATTTTAAATGATTTTACTTAAAAAGTAAAAATGGAGGAAAATGAAGTTCCTTTTCTTTGATGCTCTTTTATTTCCAGAAAGGAAAAAACACTGCAAAGCAAACAGCAAAAAGATCCAAATTCAAATCCAGGGCCACTCATTCCTGTTGGAGGAATGCCTCCATTGTGCAGTGGTATTCACCATGCTTGGCCAATTGTGGGTTGGTGAGAGTATTTAACCCATAGTTGGGGGACTCTGAGGAGTTCATCTGCCTTTTAACAGTTCTTGTTTTTTGTATTGCTGGGGTTCCCTTTAAATCCTTATCAGACCCTTGTCTTGTGGGGGAGCCGGTTAGTTGCCAACTACTCAGGTTTGGAATTCAGAGTTGTCGTTCTCCTAGACCTGTTGCAACCCAAGACAAAAGAACCCGGTCTGTCCTCCTATATATTCATAGCTGGGGGAGAAGAGATGGATTCATATCTTTCCCAAGGGTATTTGCGCATAAGGAAATGTAACAAACTTGATTGGAATTCCAACACAGCTATCCAATTCTTTAATCAAAGCTGCTGTCCATTACACCACCATACTACCCCCAAAAGATATGTGCCATTTACGGCAATGGTTCCATAGCTGAGAGTGCTGTTTGCAAATGGCTAACTAGGTTCAGAAGTGGAAATTTTAATCTAGAAGACTGACAGCATTCCAGCAGGCCTGCCAATTATTGTTAATGACCAAATCAAAATGCCTATTTGAAATAATCCCAGTCACATGACATAGAACAGGGCACAGATACTCCACATATCTACTATGAGTGTTTTAACACATTTATAAAAAACTTGAACACATTAATTACTCTTATATTTGGATGCCTCATTATTTAACGGTGGGAGGTGATTCAATGAACTGCATTTCCATCTGCAATTCTCTCCTCAAACAACAAAAATTATCCATTTTTGAAAAGAATGATCACTGAAGTGAATTGTTTACAACAATGCGGAGTGAAAAAGGTTCTGGTGGGGGGAAATAAAATGAGCCACCACTAATCACTCCAAAAGTCAGTCAACATCCAAAGAAGCTGATGCTGTGTATCTGGAAGGACTGGAAAGGTATTGTGTATGACAAACTTCTATTGCTAAATCTGATTGGACCAATTAAAGGCAACAACCAATGAAAAGTGTCAGGAACTGACCAATTGGAAGGCTGTTGTCTTCTATTAGGGCTATTCCAGACCCCATGTCTCTTTGCAGACACCCAGCAGAAATTGGTACAACTTGGCTGGAATGTTGTACTACACTTGCTATACTCACCTGACTTTGCATCTTCAGGGCTTACAACCGCATCATGTTGAAACATTGGTTTCCTGTATGATCACTGAAGTTAAGCAAGATTGAGTCTTGTCAGTACCAACATGGGTGACCACTTGGGAATACCAGGTTCTGTAAGCTTGAATGTGCGGGTTATGTAATGGATAATCGTAATCACCCAGGATTTTTAATTAGAGAATCGAGTTAGAATTCCTGTTGGGTTTATTATATTCACTTATGCACAAATCACCTTGGAAAAAGATATGAGTCCACCTTTTCTCATCTTCAGCTATGTGCTAATTAGTAAGACTTTTATCACTAAACCATTACTATTCCCCCTACCCCAATTCTTACGAGTTATATAATAAATGTGAATGTAAGTGTGTCACTGTCACACTTTTTTCAACTTTAATCCTAGAGGCCGTAGTCCAACATGTCATACGATTTTGGAATCAGGCTGACTCTGGGAGCAAATTAAAGTTTTGCTTGAACTTATTTTTATGTATGACTTATGCATTTGATAAATTGGTGTATATAAGATCCATTTTGTGTTCACAGATAGATTCTTTTTTTTTTTTTTAATTCTGCAAGTTTCACCAATGTATTGTGGGGAATAGTTGTGACAGTTTATTTTATATATACATGCTTTAGAATTATTATTGTTATGAATATTTTTGGCTTTGATCATATCCATAATAGTTTTCGAGTGATTGTAATTATTGTTAAGATTGGATAAATTGTTTTGGATAGTAGATGTTAAAGAGTTTTTAGCTGTCCGCTACCACTTTTTCACAAATGTCGATTTTCGTGCAGAAAGCGGATCACATCTTCATAAATGTTTCTTAAAACCTGAACTTCTCATTGGACAATAAATAGTAAAATTATCTCGTATATCTTTACGTGCATTGTTCTCAATAAGCAACACACAAAACATATCAGGTTCCAGACTGAGTTTTGTAAGGCGCTTTCTGAGTGGTTAACAGATGTTAAAAAAACAATTTACCTGCTCACCACTACGTCCGAACAACGTCAACCTAGTTTTTGACCTGACGAAAAAACAATGCCGTCGGAGCCTGTCACGTGACTAAAAAAGATATAAATTAAAGGTACGAGCGCCCCCAGTCAGTGAGAATTTACGACGACTAGAATTTGCTAGACGACTTCACGACGCTTGAATCATTACTGCAGTGAAGTACAAAGTTAGAACCTCAAGTTCTTTAACATGAAATAACTTCACTGAAATTCAAGCTACAATTTCGATGAAACATCTCACTCACCAATTTCTACAAGAAAACATTCAATTACGTTATTGAGTCTTAAACTTAAGTACAAACAATTACGAACAATACAATACATTCAAGTTCTACGAGCAACAAAAACAAATAGAACATTCACTTCTCCAACTTCTTTGAAGCTGAAAGTTTATCAGCATATTTTCGGCTTTATAAGATTTTCTTTCAGTGAACATTTTGAACTACAGGATAATTCAACTTTTGTGAGCTCCGATAAAAAAATGTATTAGTAAAAACATTACCCCAGTCAAAGGGAAGTAACTCACATTATTATTGTTATTGTAAACTGTTGTCATTTATAGATATAAATATTGTACTTGTTAAGAAAAGTTATTTTCTTGTATTCTTTCTCCTGTTTGCCTTTTTATTTTCTTGCACATTCGTAAAGTAAAAAATGTGTGGGTTGATTTATTCCGTCAATACCACTACAAGTTGATGAAATAATAAAAGAGGAAGTAACTTACTTAGACAAAAAAATCTTGAAAGTGCCACTATTGAATTGTACCAATTTGCCTTGATAAAGTCCACCAGAGGACAAGATGTGTCAGCTAAGATAAGTTGGCAAACTTGGATCTTTGTGCCCACAAAAAATACTGTGTCAAAAGGACAGTTTCTCCTAGACATCACTATTATTTCAACTACCCTCACTCCTCAGCAATGTTTGTTTTAAAAGATGATGATTAGAATTGTAATAAAACCTAAACATTTGATGAAAGTGAATTTATACATTTTTTTTTTTTTGCTCTTGAGATTTTACAAATAGAATATTAATATTTGCTTATTAGATTGTTTATTTACAAGAATAATTCCATATTTACAACATTCTAGAAACTAATGCAATTCAATATTTACTATTTACCAATTTATAAAGAAATAAATATGAAAATAATTTTTATTCATACATTTATAAACATACTAAATTATAAAAATATGTGAACCAACTATAAGGAAATCCTTATTTACCATTTTATAAAATTTGAATTATTTAGTAATTAGCTGATGTTTTGTCAACCATTTCAGTAAACAATATAATGGATTAAATTAATAATCTAATAAATAAATAGTGTTATTATTTTTTATTGCATCTCACCAAGCAACAAATTCAAACAGTAGGGTAAATAAATAGGACAATAATTCAGCTTGTCTTATTGTTGCCCACTTACTTTACTTCTACTCCCTTTCTTTAGGTATGTTCTCTGGTTGTAGGGGAAAATTCAATGCTCTAGAATAGAAAAAACTTTAAGAGCAGCATGGCAGCTATCAATGGCTGCCATGCTATCACAATGCTAAGAACCATCTGGAAAGGCCAGAACATCTGCCTGAAAGCAAAGATCAGACTGTTGCATGCATTGGCTTTCTTACTCTTTCTGTACACCTGTAAACCTTGGACATTAACAGCAGAATTATGACAAAGAATCCAAGCATTAGAAATGAGATGCTACAGAACTTTCTAAGTAGACCACATTACAAATGATGCGGTGCAAAACCCCATCAGACAAGAAACTGTTCCATTGGAAGACCTTGTAACCACCAGCAAGAAGAGAAAATCAAAATGGTATGAACATGTCATAAAAACCAACACTCTTTCCACTGATATCCTACAAGTTTCCACCTTTAAGCAAAAGAAGTGGCAAGCAGGGAAAAATAGTCTGACAATGTCATTGAGTTAACTCAAAGATCCTTTACAGAGACTCTGTTATTGGCATGTACTTGAGACTTATCAGTGTGGCAAGATATGCGATTGCTTCAAACTGGGACCGAAACCCGACCGTTTTGACATCAGTCAGAGAATCTCACCTTTAGGCCATCAGCACATACGATGGAAAAAGGGAATTTTTAACACATTATATATGAGACATAAGCATTACCAGCTACCAGAGTGCTCAGTTCATAGCAAAGAGCTTTTACCATTAATTAGCAGATATATAATTTAGAGAATATTTAATACAAGGTGTAAAGATTATATTGAATCAATTGCTAGGTAGGTGGCTAGGGAATTTGGTTCTCTGTGTTGTGTCAGAAAATTTTTCTCAACAGAATCTTACATATAAGTCTACCATTCATCCTTTCTTTGAATATTGCTGCCACATCTAGTCTTGTTCTCTTGCTATATATTTAAAGACTCTTGATAATATCTAAAGAAATCTGGCATATTGACTTTAGTCACTTTCCCACTGCCTTAACATAGCTTCCCTCTGCATTTTCTATAAATACTTTCATGGTAATTGTCCTGATGAACTTTGTTTTATGATACCTAGACATTATGAATTTAAGTGCAGTACAAGATTGACAGCAAAGTCTCATCATTTTAATATTAAAATGGCTAGATGTAACCGCATGTTCTATGCTAACAGTTTCTTCTCTCACACTTCTTGCTTGTGGAACTCTTTTCTGGCTTCTTGCTTCCCAGTCAACTTTGATCTTCAAAAATTTAAAAGCAATGTCAATTGTTATCTTGTGTCTTCATAATTCCTATTCTTCTATTGTTTTCTCTCCTTAATGATGTTCTTTTTTTCTCATATTCTCTCACACTCAGTGACCCCTTGTATCTTTGTGTCCTTATTACCTTGCTTGGGGTGAAATGATTAAAAAAAAAACAAAAAAAAACTATTGTCCAATTTTCACTGAAATTAATTTTTTTATACAAACAATATAACAGTGCAAGAAAATAAAATTATTTAATTTTTTTTTTTATTTTCAGGAGGAATGTGTTTTTCTTTACTTTTCTTTTTTTTACTGATTTCTTTATCCTTGTTCTATATCCTGCCTTGTCAATGAGGCTAAGAATATGCTGACTGCATCCCCTGTAAAAGAATAATGCCAACTCCAGCCCCACCCCAAAAGAGCCGCCTTCTGAGTGGATACTCACAGATTTGTATGCCAACTGGACCTCAGTCTGCATTTTTGACTCTTGTTCAAACTTGAACCCTGAATTTTTTTTTACTGTAGTTTATACTGAATTCTGTTTTTTATTCTAGTTTAAACTGAACTTATATCTATATTTTTATTAATACATTTTGATTTTTGTCCTCTAGAAGTTTTATTTGTAAAATGACCCAACAAGGGTTGGTATGTTGTTCAATTAACCAACTTAATCTTGCTTTATAATTGTTTCTTTTTTTTTCATTTCAGGCTTTTATCTCTGGACAGTTAAAAATAACTGGCAGTATAGACCTCTGCAAGAAGTTGTCAAAACTTTTCATAAATTCTGCTCGACTCTAAGCATCATCATTAAAGATTCCAAAATGAAGATTGTGATTATTTTCTGCCATTTTTCTGGCTTTTCAATCAAATGAATGAAAGAAGAAGAAATAAAAAGAAAAAAAGAGAGCCAGTGATCTTTCAAGATTGAAATCTTTACAAACCTGATCAGCTTCGACAAAATAAAAATATTAAGTTGAATGTTTTAGGAAACCATCTACAGATTTCTTTAGATTTTATCAAGAGTCTTTAAAAATGAAAAAGTATCTTTTTTTAATTAAAAAAAAAAATTAATTTAAAAAAAATTTAATCTTTTGAGATTTATTTCTTATTACATATTTTATGGCATATAAGAACTCAGTCACCTTTATTTCCTTGAAAAATGATAGAAATTTATACCTGGGTCTTATATGTGAGATTGAGGGATCCAGATACAATAGACTACCATTACTTTTATATAGCTTAATACCTAATATTAAAACTCTCTAACTTTTTATTATTAAACTATCTTATATGCAAAATTATTTTTATAAATATAAAAATGGTCTTTTTATTACTTCAAACATTATTTTTAGTAGATACCTGTGTTTGAAATAGAGATCCCATTTTTTTTTTTTTATTTGAAACATTGTGTATCACATCTGTTGGTCTGTACACTCTAATAAAGAAAATGTGTTCTCCAGCACCATTTAATCCAGTAGTCTAAAGCATACCAGATCAAACAAAGGGAGATGCAGGTTCAAGTCCTGCCAGAAAGCACATTTTCTCAAGTGTGCATGACAAGAAACGTAATACACACTGTTTAAAATTAAAAAAAAAATAAGACACCTATTTCAAACATAGGTATCCAATAACAACAACAACAATTGAAGTAATATGAATGGTCTTGTTCATATGCCATTAAATATCGTATTTGTCTAAAAGTGGTTGGTCTAAAGAATATGCTATATTTGGAAGAATTCCCCATTCCAATCTGTAATTGTTTATGTTGAAATTGCAAAAATTGAATTTGCATTGTCTTGAAGACAAATCACTAGTTGAATTTATTACCTTGAAAATATCTTTTTATTTTCAATGCATCATTTTAATGAGCCAATTGCTCTCCTTAGTAAATATCGCAACTATCATAGAACTGAGACATTAATATTAAATATAAAATTGGTGGCTTGTTTTTAGATGACATTAAATATTTTTCTGCTGTTTAGAGAATCTATAAATGATAATACTGCTAGCAATTCTTCTTCTTTCTCTCTTTTTGGACTCTCTCTGTTTCAAATGCTTTTTCTCTTTTTGTTTTCTCTCTCATCTAACAATCATAAAAACTCACAAATAATCCTAAGAAAAATGAATCAAGAGAATTTTTGTTCAAACTGAGATAAAACAAAATTAAAATCCTAGTAGTATAATTCATTTCTGTCATTAAATCATCAGTTATTTAATGCAATGTAAGTTTTGGGATGATGTTTGGGTGGGTATGCTAATATTTTATGCTCTAATTAGATTTAACAGACTCTCATAACAATCTTTAAGCATAACAGGATAACTGTACATTGAGAGGGTTGGACTTTCACAGGAACACTAAAATTGTATTTTAACCTTTACACTCTGGAGGTATCTTTGTTCACTAAGCAAAAAGTTTGTCTTGTCACTGCAGGTGACTTTGATTGCTGAACAATAATATTTGAATTACATAGTTATGTTGTCATATCTTGCTATGGCAACAGAAAATGATATTGATTGTAACCAGATACTGTAGCTGAGGAGCCTTGAAAAAGAATACAGTGATAGGGGAAAGAATACTCATAAATAGTGCAAAATGCTAAATGAAAACATTCCTCTAATCGAAATATATATTTATGATTATTATGAACAATCTGTTTATCACAATTCCCAACATATTCCAAAATGGCTTTGTTGAGACTAATCGATGATGAGTGACTTATTAATTTTTGACTTGTATCTTAATTTCATCAACTTTTTATCACAACTATCAGATCATCATTCTTGATTTAATAAGCAGAAAGAGTTGAACTTAGATCATAAGCCTCTGATAAAATTCACTTATTCTGCCTTTCCAATTAGGCTACAAAGCTCAACTGGTTACAGTAATTTAAATCTAACCATGTCTTTTATCTTTCTTTAACCATCATCTTCCTAATTATAGACACTAGTTGTATTACCTGTAATATTATTTGTGATTATCAGATGAAGCATTGTCAATTATTATTATGACTTTCATTTCTTTATTTACAAGGTAACCAAAAAAGTTCTGTCCATTTTTAAAGGAAAAAAAAGAAAACGCTTCACAGTATGTGTAACTTATATTTAGTCTTCGAAGTAATCACCATGGGCATCCAGCACCTTCTGCCAACGTGTCTCCAGCTGTTCAATGCCTTTGCGGTAGAACTCTTCTGTCGCAAAGAAGTCTGTGAAGTCATTCTGGGACAATGCCTGTTGCATACATTTCAGTTTCTGCAAGTATAGGTCTCCAGTGACCATTTGGCCCATTGGTAGCAGTTCATAATGAACCACTTGATGACCTGTCCACCAGACACAAAGCATAATCTTGTGTGAGAGCATAGGCGGTCTTGTGGTGTGAGGGACAGCATCCTGAGGAGACAACCAATGTCTGGAATGCTTGGGAGTTTCGTACAGAACCCACTTTTCATCATTGATAAGCACTCGATTGAATAAGGATGCGGTACGGTGGTGAGAAAGCAGCGATACGCAGGCTGTCACTCGTTGTCACTTGTGGACCTCCAATAGTGTTTGTGGAACCCACTTGCTCAGTTTGTACATCTTACCTAGGTGGTGCAGGTGAAGTCTAACTGTTTCATTGGAAACGTTGAACTTTCTTGCAAGTTCACCACACGTTAGACTACTGTCCTCTTCAATGGCCGCCTTCAAGACTTTGTCATTCAAGACCTGTGGTCGTCCACTGCAAGGCTCATCATGGAGAGACAAATCTACCGACTTTCGAAACCAACGCCTTGCAGTACGTTCATCCACAGCACTATCCCCAAACGCTTGACATATGCGCCAACTTGATGCAGCTGCTGATAAGCCCACTTTGAAGTTGTGAAGCAAACAGCCCCGAACGATATCTATAGACCCTTCCATCCTTCTCAGAGCTGTCCGGCTTATAATTGATGGCCGGGCACGGTGTGCGTGTTTTTTTTATAACAATTCGATGTGATGTAATGGTTAGCACGCTTGTCTTGATAGATCTATTACGACTGACTAGTGAGTTCAATCCTCACTGGTTGCTCCACATTTTCGGCCTTATGCCACATCTAAGCTACGCTTAGAAAATCATCATATATAATGATCCTGGCCTGACAACTACAGAGTGAAACTTGAATTGCTAAGTAAATAGTTTTACAATTTTTATATTCCATATAATCTCCATTTTCTTATGTTATGCACTTTTATGTCTATCAACTATGAAAATTTTCAAAATATATAACACCAATGAAGTTGTGGGAATTGGAATTCTCTGTTAAGGTCCTTGTTTTTGCAAAACAAAGAAAGATTGTGTTGTGTCAATCTTTCAAATGCATACGGTTTTCTGGACTTGAACCATATATTTTAAAATCTTGCCTTTTTTTATCCAAGCTCAAGCACTGACTTCTGACAATGTGTTTGCATACGCAACTATCCCAGCCACGGAGCAGAACCAGCTGTCTAACATTTCAATATCATTAACTTAGGATAATTTATGACAGACACACGTTTCAGTTTATCTAAAAACAACAGGTGGTTTGTATTGTTCTCTCAAATGACGAAAAGTATTTTTTAACTGCTGATCTGGCTTTTGATGTAAAATTTCCGTTACTGATTTTTCGTAGTTTGCTCTTACAATTTCATGTTTAGTTTAAAGCTAATGGATAAGCCATAGGAACTTATTTTTCAGACAACACAGTACATACAAAAAAAAAATAAATAAACACGCCTTTAAAGAAAAAAGGAAATTTATTCATAGAGCATAACTGTTTTCTTAGACTGGACAAGAAGTGTGTTCTGGTTTTGTAGTTTGATTCCATTTTAGGACAGGTTCGTTAAAAAATGTTTGCGTTTGATTTTACTGTGGGAGCTTTTGATTGTATTGTGGTATCTAGAGGCATTTTTCAATTTGTCAATTCGCTTATTTTGGCTTTTGTTTTAATACTGAAGACGGAATTAAATAACTTTTTTCAGCATGTTATGATATTTTTTCTTTATTTTAAGAAAGATAAAAATGCGATACATACAAAAAAAAGATTTCTGTCGATAGTATCGGTACTGATGTCCACAGTTTTTATTTTAATCATTTCACCATAAGCAAGGCGATAAATCCACTAAGATTCAAAGCTGAAATAATATGAGAAAAAAAAAAACACCATTAAGAGAAGACAATAAAATAACAGGATTTCTACAAATTGGAGGACTTCGTTTTACGTTTTCACTGGCATGAAGTAGAACGATTATTTTGAATCAATCGCGTGGTCTTCTGCTGGGAAAGTAGATTCCCTATTTTGTATTAGACAATTTTCTTGACAGAATTTATTTTGCAATTTTATAACTTTACTATTTGTTCATGTATGGAATATTGTCGTCACAGCTAGTCTGGTGGTTCTGCTATATATCTTGAGATTCTTGACAGAATTCAAGGAAGAATCACCATGTTATCAGTCCTGACCTGGCATCTAGGTTTCACTTGTTTTCCACGGCCGCGATGTAGCTTCCATTTGCCTCCTCTATAAATATTTTCATGATAGTTTTTCCGACGAGCTTACCTCTTTGGTACCGCATCTTTAAGAATTTAAACGCAGTACTAGATCAATAGGTGGATCTCATAATTTCATATATTCAGATATAACCCTAAGTTCTATGATAAGTGTCTTCGCTCGCACTTCTCGGTTGTGGAACTCTCTTACTTTCCTGTCAACTACAATCTTAAAAAAAATGAAAATGCAACATCAGTCGCCATCTTCTGTCTCCTTGAATCTTGTTCTTTTATTGTCCTCTCTGTTTCTTTGACTTTCAGTAACTCCATGCATCTTATTGGCTTTTATCGCCTTGCTTAGGGTGAAATGATTAAACTAAATGAAAACACACAGACAAAAGAGTTCCAAACACGGAGCTCAGAATCTCACATACTAGTGTAGCCATTAGGCTTTCTTTGACCCTGATATTCTACGCGTAATGCACCCTTTTTGTCTGGAGTTTTATTCCCCCCACCCCTAGTCTAAACTAGACAATCTTTGGAGGTAAGCAGCAGTTTATCTCACATCAGTATTATGAACGATCGTTTGCGTAGTTTCATGCTGGTTACTTTCCGTTATCGATTCTCCATGGTCTGGTAGATCGGTTGATGTAGATAGCGATAAAATTGAGACATTATATTCCAACGCTTCTTAAACTTTTTTTCATTCGTGACCCCATTTTTCCTGAGATTTTGGCGACTCCAGGTATTAACCAACTACACTGAAAATACATCCGTTGTCACTTCACTTGTTGCAACGGCGCCTCACGCGCGTTTTATTACCGCTGCGATTGCATAGCGCATCACGTTAAATATTGGACGGTTGTGAAATAAAATATAAACTGAAATTCAATTTAATTTTCACGACCCCACCATTTCGGGTCGCGACCCATAGTTTAAGAAGCGATGTATTAAAATAACTTTATACGAAGCAGGGTACCACGAGATAAAAAGTGGAGTGGCTAAATCCGATGTTAAATGTGAAAAAGCTAAATTAGGTATTAAATACTGTATATCTTTATCTGATCCTCTCGTAAAATGAGGTACTGTAGTGGTAGATCGGTTGATGTAGATACCGATAAAATCGAAACCTTATATTCCAGCGCTTCTGAAACTTTTTTCATTCATGTCCCCAGCTTTCATAAGTTTTTTTTGGCGACCCCAGGTATTAACCAACTACACTGAAAATACATCCGTTGTCACGGCACTTGTCGCAACGGCACTTATATCTGTGTTTCTCTTATATCAGGGTTTGGTCTATTTTATATACATTAACACAGGCTCTAATTTGGGACCAGAGAAAATCTCTCTTATATCCGGGTTACACTGTATTTTAAACTGAGGTTACATTGTCAGTCATTAACTAATAATATACATCGTGTATCTGCACGACCGGTGCGGTGCGTACTACGCAGGAACCCCAAACGAAGTTGGAGCCCTAAAAGGTCTACAGTGTTTTTTTTTTTTGTTTTTCTTTGTATGTTTTACTTTTTTCCACCTAAGTTATATTGTCAGTCATCAACTATAATAATCGACAGTCCCAGTGCTTACTACCCCGAATCCCTCAACTGCGTGGGGGCCCTCATGCCTACTGGGGAGTGGGGAGAGAACTTCTAATTTCAGTAGCGCTATTGCAGACTCTCGCTCAGGCACATTTGTGGTCTGTACTACAACTATGCTGAGCAGACCTTAGTTACAGTTTCTGGGAGAGAGCGTGTTACCTAGAATGATCAACAATCGGAACCACACCAGCGCACTCAAACTCTCGGCCACGTGACTTCGTGCTAGCAAAGCTATTGACGACCCCCAAGTGTTCCGTCTACCCAATTTCACTCACAAGGCTTGGGTCAACCAAAACTTTCCAAAGGTGCCGCACACTGATCGTCCCCCTCCAGACCGATAATATCAGGAATTCAGGTGACATTCGAACTTGGTTCTTATTGACGGAAAACGAACGTTCTAACCACTCGGCCAGGCGCCCATATCAAGAGATACATACATACTTATATACACATTTACAAGGACTATTTTGGTTTTCTCTTTATTATATGCAAAAAGACTTGAAACTTTCAACACGAGAACTTTCTATGAACTTATTGTATATTTTATTTTAAGAGAAAATTTTATGAGTACATGCAAAATATATCTTTGTAATAATTACCTTTGCATACATTTTTAAAAGGTCAAAATTGGTATATATTTGGATTAAGAACGTTATCCGAAGATAATCAATACATAACAATCTAAGTAAACCCCTAAAATGGTAACACCCGCAGTACCTCCAAAAATTAGTTTGAAAAGTGGGGGGGGGGCATGATGAAAAACTCCCAAAACATAATAAAAATAAAAATAATAAAATTATTAAGAGAAAAGAGCAATTTTTTTTTTTTTTTTTTTTGTCAAGGTTTTTTTTTTTTTTTTTTTTCATTCTTTTTAGAACCCCGGAAATTTTAGTTACAAAATCTTGTGTTCTGTTTTGTTTTTTTGCTTCGTCAAAGCGGGGTCTTAAATTTGTACGGGAAAATTGCGCGTAAAAAAACACATTGATTTCGAAATTCTTGCAAAAATTAGATAATTGTCGGATTTTAATGAAACTTTCAGGCAGGACCCATGAGAAGGGGATCAAGCTGGTACTTTGTTCCGGAGCCAGAGAGCTAAGAAGGGCACGATAGAAACCGTGCAACACCCATCCCCCTCGATACCAAACACTTTTTACTACCCCCCAGCCCGTAATACACTTACATTCACATACTCAAACATCGCTATACTTATCACACTATACATCATTAGTATTTATTATTAATTATTGTAGGCCTAGTTGTATAAACATATGATAACAACAAGAGTATCCACTTACAAGCCGTGGTAAATGCATAGATGTATAAATTATCATAATGATGTGACTAGCGCACACCAGAGTTTTCGCGCCATCATATTGTGGAATCTTCCACAACAAGCCAGTTAACCCCTGCTAGGAAATGCACTATACCTGTTGTAATTTTCACCATCACAATCTTACAAAATATATAACAAGCATTCATTGGTTAATCACCTTCAATCTAGCTTCCTGACTGGTCATTTCCGACCAATCAAACCGCCTGCACGCGACAAATCTGTTTTCCCGCTCAATATGCTCGGAGCCTCCCACCTGATACACAACCTTATAAAAACAGAACACGTGTAAACTCCCTCGTGTTTTGTTTTCATTCATCTTTCTCCTTGCTGCCAAGATGTAATCTTCAAGAACTCCCGTTTTAACCTTTGCGGTCAGACGTTAAAAACCATTACCAACATTCACACAAGTGCGAATTCTGAAATCTCTTCTGAACCTTTTACCAACTTGTGCAATACACAATTCCAAACATGCTAAAGAAAATTTATTCTTCTAAACTACAGTTTAATAATTACTTTCACTTTATGAGCTTAGGTACAAATATTACCTAATCTAAGAGACACAACTCTGTCTAACCTTTTCACTCAGTATTCATGCATGTATATCAAATATTAATGAATTCAATTGTTACGTTTTGAAACAAGATTCTTTGTCTTGTATTAATTGTTGTGGATGGAAGATTATTGAACACACAATTTTAAGCCTTCTGATAATTCAAACCTTCTATTCCTCTCCAATACACATCACACACATCCGTAACAATATACCTGTATGTGCATCATTGTTTTGTTTCGCAACAAGTTTGTGTTGCAATTGTTAGAAAATTCAAGATCTTATGAATGTTTAAAAAGCATTTCTCTATGACAAAATCTAAATGGCGATTGGTGAATGTAACCGTAAATACTAATTTATGTTGCTGCCTTAATTGGATATGTTTGTTACATGATGTTATATCTGATCATGAAAATAAAGCATTTATGAGAGTTTACATGTAAATTTACTAGATATCAAATCTTCAATTTAAAAAAAAAAACAAAAAAAAAACAAACAAACTTTACCTCTCTTGCGGACTCAAAGAGGTCTTGTATCACCTTGTAAAAATTATCTTGGAGACCCTGCTTGCAAGACTTATTCAAAAAGGAATGAAATTATGTTTTAAATCAATTATGGGAAAACTGTAGGCTGTTTGGCCTTTCTGAATGGCACACTTAATTTCATAAGGAAAATAAGGTTTCTTAAAATTTTATTTTGTTTCGTTCTCACTTGTTCACTCACATACTCTCTCATACATAACCACATACATAAACAATGATGAAGTACAATATTTCTTGAATTTTCATTTTAAACCCTTGGTAATTTTCACTAAGGAAAATCATATGTGTAAACATCTTTTGCTTTTGAAACAGGAAATGTTCATAAGAATTTTCTTCTAAAGAAATGTTTTCATTTTCAAATGAATAAAGTAGAAATAAGTCACACACAGCAACATGTGTTAATCACGTTGTCATCAGTGATAACATATCAAGACTTCAAATTTTTTATTATTAAAAAATATTTTCTAAAGAATAAAACTTTCCTGCAATTTCTAAGGTATCTGTTTACGCAAACTGTTTTCTGTAGTGAAAATAGCTACGAAAAATGATCTTGTATCTCTTTAGTAGAGTGTGATGAGCCAGAGATCATGTGGCCCATTGCTTGAAAAAGGTGGCCCATGTCTGTTTTAAATGTTTGTTTTTTTTTTTTTTTTATAGAAAATCTTTGTAATTTAATTTTTATGAAATTTCGATGAATTCTTTTTTTGTTTTGTTTTTTGTATTGAGTAAATGGAATGCAGTTTAGGGTTTAAGAAAGATAAAAAAAAAAGGATACAATTTATTAAGAGCGACAAATGACAGGGAATTGTAGAGGACCGTGATTGCAAACGTCCTGAAGGGACACGACCCATAAAAGAAGAACTGTAAGTATAAAAAATGAGTGGATGAATGTGTGTGTGTGTGTGTGTGTGTGTGTACAGATGTCCGCCTTCGTAAGTCGTGAGCAAAGTTCATATGCAATAGTGAGAGACATTTTGAGACTACAACATAAGACACACATGTCACCACCTCTAGTAACTAAGTCCACACAAACATGCATATGCAAAAGAGCTGAGTATCATCTACCATGTATCCAAATGTGAAAGCAGAATAACATGTATTTTTATTACTTCCAAGCTCCCAAGAAAATTAAATTTCGGTATTAAATTACCCATAAGGAGTTGATATGCCATTAAACAAATCAATCAACATTTCGAAAAGAGTTCTTTGTTAGTTTGGTAAAATTATTCGATAAGCTTATGAGTAGTCATTAAGTTTAGGGTATCTGTAGGATGTATACAATGCTGTGTTATGTTCAATGGTACACAGGGGAATGAGATACGTCCTATCGATAAGGTACTCTGTAGATCAAAGAGTATAGCGAAGAAAACGGCGACTTACCTCGTCAAACCAACCGACAGCGTGTCGCGTGTATTCTACGACGGAAAAAGTGGCGAAAAAGAAAACTACTTACCAAACAGAGGGGCACGTATTCCGCATAACATACTGAAAATGGAATAATTGAATTAAAGAAAAAACAAGTCAGTCGCAGAAGTCGCTATAGTATAAAAGTATTTTGATATGCAAATTACGGAAAATCCAATCCCAGCTGTCGACGAAGGGAAGAAATAGGTTCTGCCGATAAAAGCAGTTGGTTTTCTCAATTCGAGGAGAAAAAATTCGGGCATTTTTGGTTTCGGCGTTTGTTAGTGAGCGAGTTATTTTTCTGACTGGTTACACGCATTGTGATTTGAAATAGTACCGGCGAATCGAGTTTTCAGCATTTCTTTCTGCCCACGATATTCGAGTCTGGACTTACAGTGATTCTTCTTTGTCTTGTGGAAGTAATCTGCGACAAATACTTCCTTTGCTTTCAGAACGCTTACAAAGAGAAAAGAAAATCAGGGGCTTTTTCGACCATTGTTCTCGTTACTCTGTCCACGTTCTGAGAATTTCTTCTCACACAGTTTAACCCTTGGCAGAGACAAGAAAAGACATACAATTAACAAAGCCTACATTAAAATTTAATACAAAAATTATTGCGTCTTTGCAAAAAAAGATTATGCCCTTTTTTACCCCTGTGAATAGGGTGGGGTAGTTTCCTCAAAGAAGAGGTACTAATTTTTTCTTCTGTAGGACTCAATTGGTCTCTACGCAGATTTGAAGAAGCAGGAACTTGCTGGTCGTTGCAGGAGCATTACCATTTCGGTTGCTGAAGTTAAAACTCGGCTATTTGTCGAGTGCATGCAGAAAGTTCTTCATGTAGAAAGTACATATTAGACGACAGTCAATAAACTGACTGAATTATACAGCCTTGAAAGTATCGTAGAAGCTGGAACATGACGTCGTCGCAAGAGCATTACCATTTTGGTTGCTGAAGTTAAAACTCGGCTATTGAGAACATGCAGAAAATTCTTCTTGTTAAAAGTACATAAAGATACGACAGTCAATAAATCGACTGAATTATTCAGCCTTGAATAGTCTCTAAGAAGCTGAGACAAGATGAATCATTGCCTAGTTATTTAGGCTTAATTTTGGGCGCTAAAGGCCCTGCAAAGTGATTGAAATATGAGTCCTGTCATTTTGAAGGTTTTGCAGCAACTGAGAAAAAAAGACACGGGCCGTTGAAATGCCCGGCAAAAGCAAAGTCAAATTCAACCAATGAGATTGGTCGGTACAAAATACTGTGTGGCCTGAATTAGCCAATAGGAGCTTAAATTGCAGAATTTCTCACAACGTCTAGTGATATCTCGTCTTGTTCTTACTTAGTACTGTTTAGTTATTACTCACTACGTTTCCACTGAGTTTAAACTTGTACTACACATCCCATTGATCGAACCCACAATTACTATGTTACCAAATTCACGAACCAACGATTTATTCCACTTAGCTAGGTGAAAGTAATTGTGAGTTCAGTCTTTTATTAGGTTGGTGCAAAAATAATGTCGTTTTCTCACATATGTGTGAAAACGACGTCATTTTTGCACCAACATAATATTTTTATTTAATAAACTGAATGAACTTTTCCGCGAAAAGACTAGACAGTAACACGTGTTTTTTAAAATTATATTTTGCTTTAGTATGGGCACTCCCCAGAAAAATGTTGTGGTGGGGGGGATTAATCATAGACACCAGCAAATGTCCAATTTTCGTCGAATACAATGAGGACCTTCTCTCAAGGCGTGGATCCCCAGCGCCTAAGAGAAAAACACTTTGTTGTTATCACAAGGCCGGAAATAAAATATTAGATTTTAGAGACGGCTCGTGGTGAAGTAGTGGGCAACAAACTCATCTCAAATTGTGTGTGTGCGTGTGTTTTTTTTTTTTGTTTTTTTTTTATTTTATAATCATTTCACCCCATGCAAGGCAGTAAAGGTTAAGAGGTTACTGAGTGCGAAAGAAGAAGAACTGGGTAAAATAGAAGAGTAACCAGGAAGACAGTAGATAACGATTGAAATGACATTAACATTTTTGAGGATCAACGTTGGCCAGAAAGCATGGAGCCGGAAGAGAGTTCCACAAGCAAGAAGTACAAGAGAAGAAACTGTTAGCATAGAACTTAAAGTTATATTTAACCAATTCAGCTGTAAATTGATGAGACGCCAATCTAGTACTGCGCTTAAATTCATAAAATCTAGGAACCATAGCGAAAAGTTCATCCGAACAATTACCTTGAAAATATTTCTAGAAAAGACACAGGGAAGCTACATTATGGCGGTGGGAAAGTGACTGAAGCCGAAATGTCAGATCAGGACCAATATTATTGCAGAGTATTCACCTTCTTTTTGATTTTGTTCTATGTGCTGTGTCCCATTGTAGCTCTTAGCAGTGTTTGTCCATTTTGCTATCCCATCCAATCCCTATTTTATCTGCCGTTTACAGTTAGGTAGGTAATTTTTTGTTTTTTTTACTGTCCCTCTTCCTTTTAACATCTCCTGTGAGTGTTAAATTTTCCAAGCCGTCTTTCTGCATTATGTATCTTAGAAATTTCAGTTGTCTCAAGTGAAAGGCATACCTTATGGGACATTAAACAGAGAAAATATATAGATGTTTCACATTCAAATTGAGGATAAAAATTTCGAATCAGTAGCAGTAAAATTCGACGTGTTTTGTGGGGTCACTCACATCATAGCAGCATAAATAAGTATGTGATATTATAAATTAAAATCATACAGTTTATGTGTACTGATCTGTGTATTTTTGGTTACAAGTGTTTTATGGTTTCATGTAATAAAAGGAAGGAGTCACTTCGTATTATCACAACTAATGTTCCGGAGAAAGGATTTTGATGTTTTAATGTCAGCGGTTTGGATTGAGGAATCGGAGAGACAAGTTCGAATTCCAGTCGGATCCATTATATTCACTTACATGCTAATACACTTGGGAAAGGTATGAATCCTTTTTTTTTCTCTCCCTCCCATCTATGGGTAAATAGCAGGACAAATTGGGTTCTATAGACTTGAGTGGAAACCTCTTTAGGAGAAAGTAACTCTGAATTCAAAAACTGTATGTAGCCCTGGCTACATACTGTATAGTATGTAGCGCATAATATACAGCAAAAAGAAAGGATCGTTCGCATTGACTCGATGATCCCGACATGGCTGCTCCCTTCTCGTTAGTTAACCTACTTAGGGTATAAAGATAAAATAAACAAAGAAACAAACCTTCCAACAATCATTGGCGAAGAGAATGACTTCAGCGTCTTTTGGCGAGAAGTCCGTTTTCCGGCAGGAACAGTTTTTGTTGCATGCTGGTAGAATTTTTTTTTTTTAATTTAATTTATTTTAAACGAAGTTTTAATGTTATTTGTTTTATTTTATTTTATTTATGATATTCATAATTATTATTATTTTATATTTTTATCTTTATCTATTTATTAATAATAATAATGTCCCTTGAAGTATTGAGGGATAATGACGTTTTATATTTAACGAAACAAGATCAGGAATTTATTTACAAAGTTACACATTTGATGTTGTCAATAGCTTGTTTCAGGGAAAGGAATCAAATATTTAAAGTTTGTAGTTTCGATCAATTGTCAAGAAGAGAAAATATATTAAATCATCGGACACAGAGTAATATTCCAATGTGGGATCTTCCACAACAAACCAGCCTTACCTCTTTTTAGGAAATGCACTCTTCCTATCTGGTAAGTAACATCCTACTTTCATACAAATATAACAAGTATTCATTGGTCAATCACCTTCAATCTAGCTTGTTGATTGGTCAGTTCCGACCAATCAAACCGCCTGCACGCGACTAATCTGTTTTCCCGTTCATATGCCGGGTTCCTCACGACCATTATAAAAACCCAACACGTGTAAGCTCCCTCGAGTTTTCTTTTCATTCATCTCTCTCGCACGTCTCATTTCCTTGCTACCAAGTGCCAAGATGTAACCTTCAAGAACTCCCGTCTTAGCCATTGCGGTTAGACGTTAAAGACAATTACCAACATTCACGAACTCTGAAATCACTTCTGAACTTTTACCAACTTTATAACTCACAATTCCAAACTTTATTCTTCTAAATTACAGTTTAATATTACTTCTTAATATGAACTCCGGTACAACAATTACCTAATCAAAGGGACACGACTCTGTCCTACCTTTTCAGTTCACATGCATGTACATCAAACATTAATAAATTTAATTGTTATGTTTTGAAATCCTTCAGTTCAGTTTTGTATTTTATACTATGTGCTATTTACGTCAAATATAAATTGCATTGCGTTCACGCATTGTCCTTAATCCCACCTTTCCTAGCCAAAGTTAAATATTGGTAACTCAATCACTCCAATAATGATGACCGCGACGTTCGTCGTTCGACGTTCCCGACAACGATGGTTATACAACCGCTACATATTTGGTGATCCCGTCAGAAATAAACAATAATGGTAACCCCTATCGCTACACCAAAATGTTTAAAACAAATTTGGAGAGTTCGTTTTTCACATAAAAGTTATATGCTTGTATTCAACATGAAAAGATATATTTTAAGGTACTTAACTTTGGAGTTGAATAGAGTTCTTTCAAATTGCCCTGCCCTCACTAGAGGCTGATAATGTATCAGCGTGTAATTTGACACAGGCGTTATTCAAACGCGTGGTACTCTGGCTTTTCTGCCTCCTGCTTCTTTCTGCTTTTTTTCGCTTTCTCTCTCTCTCTCTCCATCTCTCCCTCTGCATTGATTCAACTTTCTCTGCCTATTTCTATCAAAAAGCGATTTCACATCGGCTCGTTACCTTTTTCTCAGTTTGTAAGCCTCTCCTTTTTCCATTGGTCAAAATAAATTTTCACATAGACTCGCGAATTTGAAAGAAATGGAGAAAAGAGAGTTATTTTTTATTTCGTATTCACCACATCCTACAATTTCACGCCCAAAAGAAATATAACTTTCGAGTGTGCGAGATTCCGTCAGAGAACACAAAGCACGGAAGGAACAAATGTGAGATTTACTAAACAAATGACGGAAAACAGGTAAAAAAAGGGACAATAATAAAAGAGATGAAGAGGATGTTGTTAAAACAAATTTTGGTTGGAAAATCCATAAACCTGGATATTTGATGGACTACGTATGAGTTGATAAGATGACAGAAAGAAAACATTTTTAAGATAATATTATCAGTAAAGTAGATAATTTTTTAAATGAATGGATATATATATATATATATATATATATATATATATATATATATATATATATATATATATATATTTCATTTTTTTTTTACTTTCATTTTATTTTTAAAAGTAAGGGAGATGACTATTTACACTGTTTGCATTGTTCGAAACGTTGAGGAATGTATGAGGACAAACGTCTGAACAATGTAAATAGTTTAAGTAGTAAGAAGATGTTTAGGGATAATAATATTAAGTACCAAAAGTTGCTTCCCCTATGCATGTATAATTCACGGTTCTTTTAAACTCGAGGGTCTTTATTAAAATGTTGTTGAATGAATAAAACGCCTTCCTGTCTTGCCATTTTGTGAGATACGTCCCGCGTTAAGTAATGGCTTTGGTGTGTTACTGCTATTAACGATCTTCATCTTGGCCAAAAGACAAAACAGAAAGTGCTCAAATGATGTGGTATTTGTTATCTGATAAAGCTCTTTGTGATTTTGTAATGCCAGTCTATAGGGCCTCATGAAATATAGTCTTCTTTATGATTTATAGAATTAATTCATTGAAAGCCATTTTAACCTGCCGAGGGCTTGCAACGCTTGGTCAGCACCGAAGCCTCAAATATACAAAATTTATCATTTACAAGCAACAATTCGAAACAAAGACAAAACTCGGTTTAACCAAATCCAAAATAACATTTATTCAAAAACTACAGTATGTATTGACTGTGTGTAATTCGATTGCGTACGGTATTTGTGTTCGAATATATAGGTAAAAGTGTTTTTTCATAGTTGTGCACATGGTGAAGAGTTTAAATGTCTTTTCCTTAATTACATATGTGAGATTAGTAAGTAGAAAGAAAAGTGTCAGTGAAACAGTACTTAACTGGTGTCGTTAATATGGCTGCTCCCAGTTCTTGACCTGGTTACCATGGTGATGTCGTGAATCAGTGAGTTCGTTCTTTGGCCGCGGTCGTTGAAGGAGTGTAGAAAAGGAATGAGTGACTGTTTTCCTTTCATCTGTCGACATGGAATTTGTTAGCTGGCGGATTTCTCCCTCCTGAACTGAAAATTTCTGCACTATTTATATGTTTACGACGGCTGTCGATGACGTGGCGTGCGGACGTAGATGTAAGCTAAAATTCGCACCTACTTTAGATAAATGCTCGCGGTGTGGAAAATAAGTGGATGAAAAAAAACGTATTTTCCGATCAATCGCTTTTTAGGTCCACTACAAATCTTTGGTCTGAGAAAACTGTTCTATACGGATGATAGACGTCATTGGGGATCATCATAAACTCATGATAAAACTAGCGACATATATAAAAATATTTTTTATAAAATAATATGCAAAAATATTTTTTTAGAAAATTAAGATAATACCATATTTGTAATCATTTATTTTAAACCATAGATAGTATTCGCCATTATGAATAAATGGTGGTGTTCAAAATTAAGAATCAGCGAGAATTATGAAAATATTTTTTATGAGATAAAACTTATTTACTCAAATTGTTGTTCAATATTTGTGCTTTCTATTATAAATGAATGACTGAAAGTATTGATTAGTTAAAAGTAAGACCAACTGTGTGTAGATTAGGCTTGCCATGCTGGGAAATTTGTCCCGGCTTTCCCGCATCAAAGGGTAGAGATTAAAAAATTGCGACAAAACGCGAGTAAAAACAGCAAGATTAGAGCAGATAAACTCTCTCTCTCTCTCTCTTAGGCACGGACGAATAAAGAAAAAACTCCTGCTTGGTGTGTAACAATAAAAGAAGAAAGTGTTTATTTACATATACAGAAAAAGAAAGGGTAAAGGGATAAAGACAATAAGAAGTGAAAGAAAGGGTAAAGAGATAAAGACAATTAAGAGTGAAAGAAAGGGTAAAGAGATAAAGACAATTAAGAGTGAAAGAAAGGGTAAAGAGAAAATGTCCTTTAAGGGAAGAGAAAATGTTCATAACAGAAAAAAGGCTTGCTCAAAATATTTCTTTGAGCACCTAAAAAGTTCTTTAAGCGAATAGAATTTTGTTATGGTTTAGAAACACTCACAGTTCTTGTAGAGTAGGAAAAATGTTGGTAGATATAGGAATCTTGCAGTTGAGTGAGTTCGTAGGTCGACGACAGAAGTCCAGAGGGCACGACAGAAGGAGTGGTGAAGGGATGCAGCTTTCAATTGATTTTTAATAATGAGCTGACGGTCTGTCTTTCCAGCCAAACAGGAATTTCTTCTTTGGTTGAAAGTGGTTCTTTGGTTGAAAGTGGTTCTTTGGTTGAAAGTGGTTCTGAAGTTGACTGGAGCTCCCTATCGTCGACCTTACAGATGGTCAAATAGGCATAGATTCTGCAAATTTATGGAGATTTGGTAGGCTCCGATGCATCGGGGACTTTTCCCTCCAAAATCGTTATACAAATTTCCTGGCGCCTCCATTGGTCAAAAAACAAATTCTTATCTCTGATAAGAATCATGGCTTTGGGAGCCGGTTTTGAAACAAATAAAAACTGTTTGCAGTGAACAAGCTGTGAGGTTTCTCCCAGACTTTATGGCACCATGGAAAGAATAATGGTGGTGGAATTCTTTTTTATATTTTCCAGCTTTCTCGTTAGTCAGAAAATATATTCTTATCTCTGATAAGAATCAAGGCTTTGGGAGTCGGTTTTGAAAGTAAAAAGAGGTTGGAGTGAGGATAGAAAAAATAGCGAGAATGTGAACTTGTAAAATATTGTTCTCAAATTAAATTCCAACATCCACTTCTTAAAATTAAAATGCGGTACGTGGGCGTCCGAGGTTTCCCAGCGAAGAAACCGCAAACCCAGTGGACAGGTTTTCAACCAGGGAACCACAAGACTGAATCAAATCAGTTTGGTATTTTTGAGAGATCGGAATTCATTTGTAACATATCATTATTGAAGAATTTTATACGACCAGTGCAAAATAATAGGTCAGTTAACATTTTAAAGTGGAACAATTGTATTTTAATTTCTTAAAATACAGTTGTTCTACTTTCAAATTACAATTTTAACAGTGAAAATAATGTCTTTCTTTGGTCATTGAGTTTCAGTATAAATGTAAGAGAGAGGGGGACAGACAAATAAGATTTCGCACATATATCAGCCGTTCATGTTTATTAAGTATCAAAAAAAAAAAAAAAAGAAAAAAAAGAAGAAAAGCAAAATTTACGCATAATTTAAAAAAATAGTCACCCTTTTTCAAAATGCAGAACAAAAACGTGTTTTTCAGCATCAAAATATGAAACAAACCTGCATTTTGCGGGTAGATTGGTTACCCTAATACAGGTTTAGTACGCTTCATCTTTGAAAAATATTTTCGCGCTTAAATTATGCCGTGGCAAATATCTAAAATTAGTTATCGTACAAAGCAGGATATCTTTTATCTTGGAGACATTTGTAAATGTCAGTTAACTTTTAACTTTCACTCTTTGCATTTGTTTAAAATATTTCACTGACCTGCATGTTAGTCATTTCTAATTATTGTAGATCTGATTGAAAATCCTCAATATATAAAAGAAATAATTTAAAAAAAATTATTATCTTAGTATTGTAGTAGATGTGTTAATTATAATGGGTAAATACTTGTTGAGAATAGGCTGCGTGAAAATTAACGATTTCCACTAACATTAAAGTTTCTATATTCATATATGGAATAAGATACATGACTCAACGGAATGATTTCAAACATAACAATTAGATTTATTAATGTTTGTTGTACAAGCATGCGAACTGAAAAGGTAGGACAGAGTCGTATCCCTTTGATTTGGTAATAGTTGTACCGGAGTTCATATTAAGAAGAAGTAATATTGAACTTGTAATTTAGAAGAATAAAGTTTGGAATTGTGAGTTCTAAAATTGGTAAAAGTTCAGAAGTGATTTCAGAATTCGTGAATGTTGGTAATTATCTTTAACGTTTGGTCAGCAATGACTAAGACGGGAGTTCCTGATGGTTACATCTTGGCACTTGGTAGCAAGGAATGAGCACACGTGTTCGGTTTATATAATGGTCGTGTACCACGTGAGAGGATCACAGCATATGAGCGGGAAAATAGATTGGTCGCGTGCAGGTGGTTTGATTGGTCGAAACTGACCAATCAGCAAGCAAGATTAGAGGTGATTGACCAATGAATACTTGTTATATTTATGTGAAAGTAAGATTTTACTTACCAGATAGGAAGAGTGCATTTCCTAAAAAGAGGTAAGGCTGGTTTGTTGTGGAAGATTCCACAGTATAATGGCATATTATATATGGTTTGCAAATCAGATGATATACCGCACCTTGGCGCGGTAACAGGACAAAAACTCAGTGGGCAAATTCCCAGCATCTTATCCCCAAAATGGACAAAATCCCAGTCTCATAAATAAAAGTCTCATATATAAAATGAAACAAACTTAACATTGAAAATTCAAGAAACTTTCAATTTTTTTCAATGTCTTTAACTTTGTTAGATTTTTTAAAAGTCACACAAAAATTAGTTTAGAGTCTCTTTGTGTGATGGCATGCGTAAACTAGTTTTTTTTTTTTTTAATTTTATTTAAAAGACTAGTTTACGCATGCCATCAAAAAAGACGGCTTATTTTTTATCCGCCGCAGTTATGTTATTGATAATTAGTTTCAGTGAACAGAAGATTATTTATTTTATGAATTTTGTTTTGTGAATTTCTGGAGACAGTATTACTATTCTCATTCCCCTTCTGTTGTGTTGCTTTTCAGTTTCTTACCGAAGACGTTCTTTCATTTGTATTCTCATATCTTCTCTTCTTGCGTTAGATTCTCCCTCTGTTTTATTTTGAATCCTTTCAGCTACACTTTCTCTCATAGCAGTTCTTTTTGCATTAGCTTCCTCTTCGGTTTCGTTTTGTTTTCTTTGCGCTGCTCTCTCTCTCTCTCTCTCTCTCTCTCTCTCTCTCTCTCTCTCTCTCTTAACTCTGCATTTATAAAGCAAGTTTGTGTTGAATCTTGGATAACAATGCAAAACTAAAATGAGAACTTGTAATTACACTTACAATAGTAATACTAAATTTATCCCTTAATATTCAATTTATATATTTAGAGAATATAATATGTTGAATTTAGAATAACATAATTTACATATTCAGATAAAATATATAGAGACTGAAGCATTTTTTGCGGCAACGTTAATAAAAACTCTGTGATATATTTGTTTGCAAGTAATTGTTACTTGTAAATAAATGCTTATTACTAACGCTTGTATTTCACTTTGTTTTATTAGGCCGTCAAATGGAACAGGAAATATATAAATAAATATACATTGATAATTATTATGTTTTGATGACAAGATTCTCTATAGTATCTAACATTATCAAAAATATTGTTATCTCCTTTTATGAAGAAAATATAAAGTTATCTCCCTTTATCAAATGGGACAGGAAATATATAAATAAATACACATAAATAATTACTACATGGTTTGATGAGTGTATCCGTGCCGAAAAAAAAAATGACGGCAGTTGTTCGAAAGTTTTTAATAGTGAGTTACAATGAAACAAAAGTCTTGAAACAATGTCTTGGGATTCAATAAAGCAGAGATGAAGAAGTCACAACTAATCATTTAATTAATCCATTCTTTTATTTTTAGACGTTTAATGGGGAGAGAAAGGTATGAATCCATCTCTTCTCCCCAGCTATGGATTGAATAGCAGAACATACTGGGTTCTTTAGCTTTGGTTGACAACTAGTCTACCGCAGAAAGAAATGGCAACCTACTGCGAGAAAAAAAAAATCTGCCTCGTCTGTCATGTATCGAAAGATACATGATCGCTCAAGCGTGTATCACGTATGACACTTAATTAACTGACAGAATGGTATCTATGATTCAGTGATTACTCCCGGTATTATATAAATCACTTTGCTTAATATGTTTTCATGTTAAAAAGTTTGTATGTTTAATATAGCACTGAAATGGAAATATCTCTTGGAAGAAAAAGATTAGCAACAGAAGAACAATGACGGCTATGACAAAAGCCTATTTCATGACCAAGTTGAAGGAAAACGATCGCTCAATAGACAAAGTTATCTGAGTGCCTCATATGAAAGGCTTGAACAAATAAGTCTGCAATCTAAGAAATGTAAGAGTAAAGCAAATTATTAATTAGATGGCTCATTTTGCTCGGGAAATATTTTTGTCTAAAAATGCAGATTTGTAGAGTATTAAAAGAACGAAGGGGAGTAATCACTCATAAATTTACTAACTTATTTTGATTTACCCCCGATCATACTACAGACGGGACAGTAAATACACATTGATAATTATACGATTTGAAGATTTACGAACGTTCTAAAAAAAAAAAAAAACAAGAAATGCATTTTAAATAATTTAAACGCCTTCATTAGACTTAAATTTCTGTTTTATTTGAGAGATAGTCTGAGTTATTAAAAGAAAAATTAATTTCCGTATATAAAGTTTTTTAAACGTTTTTAAAACATTAGCACATTTTCTCGTGACTTATCGAACCAAAAAAAATGTAAATAAATTTCAAAATCTCTTAAAAATCCAATATTTATCTTAGAGATATGTTTCCAAGTCTATAATTAACTTTAAAGTTTAAAGTTTAGTTAACTGGATTTTTAAAGAGCAATATATTTACTTTTTACTTACGTAACTTAATGGAAATAACGTTTATTTACGCACAGTTTTTGTTTTATGATTAAAAAAAAAAAAATGAACCAAAAAAAAAATTAATTACTAATATTTTTGCTGAGATGAATCTTGATTTTCTACATTACGGAACTTGAGTACATAATGATTTACTAAGTGTAAAAAGAGATGTAACAAGAAGAGGCCACAAGTATGTGATCGACCTTATTACTCAGTTCACAGTTGTAAAATGATCTTATTATTTATTTACCGAAATGGTACAAATGTGCCACGAGGGCTAAAAATGGGGGTGGGGAAAAGATTGGTCTTCTCTAGTCCTAAACTAACTAGTCTCAATCTTTGACCCATTCGTACTTACAATATTCCTTTCACCATAACAACGCTTTTTACTCCTTACAATCACACCACAATCACCAAAATACCACATTTTCTCTATGAAAAGCCCTATCATGAAGTTTTTATTTTTACAATTATCGAGGGATCGGGAAAAAATATAAACCCAATGATTATACAATGAGAAACATGTTTGTAAAAGAAATTAAACAAAACCAACTTTTATATTAGAGTGCTGTAAGAAGAGGCATCATATGATACAAAAACACAACATCGCTTACTGTATTAACAAATAATTCAACACAGTTTGAAAATATTTTTAAAAAATTAAAAGAAAATAAATATACAAAGCAAATATTCGCTATCAATACTAATCATATGTATTGTATCTGAAACTGAAAACATTGGTAGAAAACAACGTTAATTTTGTGTGAAAAGTGAGATTATTATTGTCTGTTAGCATCATAAGCGGCCCAGCTTTTTTAACATGTTGTTCAACATGGATGTCATGTTTGGGCAGACGCCACCTCCAAAATATTAAAAGCCGGAAAACTTCTGAGTTCCTTCTAGTCCTTTGATTTTTCTGCAATTATTAAGTCAGTCATGGGTGAAAGACCCCATTCTCCGCTATCTGTGTCTTGTGTCCGCGCACTTAATGATAAATTATACGAAAAAAGGAAAGTAGCAGCTCAAGAAATAGACAAGTAAGTGAAGAAGTCCGATTCATCATCCTTTCGCTTTATAAACGTTAGGTTATTTATACAAATAAATCAGCGAGTTTTTGTTTTTACCTTGTTTTATATTACAAGAAGGCCATTGATTGTTGAATCTTTTCTTTCCATTTTTTAAAAATACTTCTTTGTTTTTAAATTTTTATTTTGATGAAAACTAAAGATGCCTGATTTTTAAAGGAAAATTTAAAGTATCAATGAAAAATTCTTTTATTTTCACATCAGTTTTAAAAAAGTAAACAATACTTCTTTCAGGTCTTTCGTCTGTAAAGTGTAATGTGTTAAATTTTCGTAAAATGGTAAAACAAACAGAAGAAATTTGACAACAACAATCTTACCGATTCGAGACAACCTTTTAATAAAAGGTTGTACGATTTCATAATAAAAATGAAATCATTTCAATTCAATTCGTTTACTTTTTCAAAATATTGTTGGCCAACAATCAACATGGTTTTTTAAAAGAATAAAACATGTACCTAAGAAAATTGTGAATAAATAAAAATAAAGCACTGAGACACTTTTAAAAATACAACTTGATTTGATAAATAATAGTAACTTTTAGTAACTTAGTTAAAAAAAAATTTAATGTTGTTATTGTTAAGTTGTCAATATAGAATTTATTTTCGAGGGCGATCAATATTTTCTTCAATGTGAAGAGTAGACTGAAGCGTAAACAAAAATATTTTTGTTATTTTATTTTTTTAAAATTTTATCAGCCTGTTTTAATTTCTTAGTTTGTTAGTGTTATTTTTTATTGGGTGGCCTGTTTGTTTTTTCTCCTTTCTTCGAAAGATTTCTTTGTAGTCGGCTCAAAATTTGAAGTTTAAAACCTTGATACGCAAAAAAATTAAAATCTTGAGAGAGAGAAAGAAAAAGTTCACAGGTTTTTCTTTTTTTCTCTCTTTTTACTGCTTGCTTATCAACAGGAGGTATTATAATTCTCTTTTTTTGTTTCACTAAGTCAAGTAAATAAATAAAAATAAAATAAAACTTAAATCCAGTCTACTCCCTTTTTTGTTTTGTTTAGGCGACGAGTTTTTTCTCAAAAAAAAAAAAAAGAAGAAATCCGAAAAAACCCCCAAAACCCCCCCAAAACTCGTAGAGGTTATCAATCATTGTTGATACAGGCCTTTTCAAACAGACCCCAAAAAACTATTAAATTTATTTTTTGTTTCAATACTTACCACCACTTTTTAATTTTGTTTTTTGAACATAGTTTCTTCTCACTCTCAGTTTTAAATAAAATGTCCGTTTTAAATTCTGGTTAACTTCAACGAGCTTAATATTTTTTAGATTGGTGATTTATAGGTCCGAATCATGCATGTTTTGTAAAATTTAAAGCTTCTGTTTTAAAATTTAATTGATATTGGCTTACAAACCCATACTATACTGGACAGACACCTAGTTTTGCTTTGACGAAATCATTTTTATTGTATCGTTTTTCTTTATTTTCAAATATGCTTGGGCTTTTTAGTCTTTGTCTTAAAAATTCCTGGACTTTCTTAAAGCAAAGGTGGAGTAAGTCAACATTTAAAAAACTGAAGGAACCTTTTGAAATAATTAAAGAAAGATTCAGTAGATAATTTGGTTAAAAAAAAAAGTGTATTTTTCTTGTATATTTTAAAAATTGAATGAATATGATCTTTATTATTTATTGGGGAAATTCTTTTTAAGTCTTTATTAATGTTGTAAATGCGACTTTGTGTTAATGACAAACTGGATCCTTATGTTTTGTCCATTAATTCATAACTTTTTGTAGCCTAACGTAACAGAAAACTGGGTCAACTTGATAAGAGACTCAGAATTGGTTGCGTGTGGTGCTGTAATCACTAGGAGTTACGTCCTCTTTCACAATAGGCTGTTGAGAGAAGACATAGCTTACAGTAGGTGATGCTGACTATTTTCATTTGAATGATACTGGCCATGTATTAGCGTCTTAGCCAATAGTCAGCATGAGTCTAGGACTGGGAGAGCTATATAACACCAGCTTTTTCTCAGTCGAGAAAGAGTGCTCTCAATGTGAGGAAAACCAGACAAGACGAACACAAACCATTTCGGCTATTAACAGAGTTAGCAGACACCAAATTCAACTTAAAATTAATTCCCAAGTTTGACGGATATGCATCTGGTCTTCCAGTGGCTGAATGGATAAAGAAACTGGCACTCGTTTGCAGGCTATGTGGAGTCCTTTGATAGAAAACTATCCCTGTGTGCGGCACTCAATATAGAAGAACCAGACTTTAGTATTGAGTTCAATCAGAAAAAGAAAGCATGGATGACATCATTGACAAGCCTACAAAACAAGATAAAAGAGTATCCTGTGTCCAAGCATGTATGTAAGGAATATAACCAGAAGTTGCTGGCTCCTACCATATGCTGAAGAGGAGTTCAAACCTCCCTTGGTCATTATCCAAGAGAGCAAGAAAATGGTATGCCCTGTAATGAATTACAGAGAGTTAAAGGAATTCGTAGATGTGTTCATGGTAAGTGCAGATGTCTGTCTGGGCAAGTTAAGGGAAATGTGACAATAGGGGTGCAATGTATTACTCTTGAACCTTAGGAGAGCATACTTAGAGATCAACGTATATCATCACTGTGGCCTTTCCAGACCATGTTACTGAAAGGGCGGAGGTATTGCCTTACATGATTAGGCTTCCGCCTCAATGTGGTGCCTCTTATAATGAAGGTAGTTATCAAGACTACTGTCTGATTAATCTGAATAGAAACAAATATTACTTTTAGATTAAAATATAGCAGAAAAGCATATTTTAACATGGAGGTGGGTGTTGACAGTTCTATCAACAAACTGATGTTTGGTAATTTTAACTAGGGGGTACATAACTCTAAAAATTACTTGACGAATTTAATGTGAACCCCTTTTTTATATTCTAAGCAATCTAGTATTTTATTGAATTTCAGGTACTTTGGTTTTATAGCTTTACATATGAAGACACTGGTTGAGGAAATGTTAAAAAATTTATCAATGAATTTTAAATTTACTATAGTTACTTCTCTTATTTTCTGATAATGTTGTGTATGGATGTCTGTATTTAAAAAAAAAAATCAGCCTGTTTATACACATAAAATAAATTCAAAATTCTATTTAAAATATTGGAGGAGGGGTTGAATTGTAGAAAGCTTTTCCACTTATGATTAGAAAGTACAGTTTTAATTTAATAACAATATCACTTGAATGCTGCAAATTAATACAGAACTTTAGAATGTTTAAATGATTATAAATTGTTCTAATTAAAATTTTAAAAAATGAAAACAGATCTTGTAAAAATACATTATTTTTCAAAAAAATCTTTTCATGGTATATTTTATTCATAAAACCAGTTAAAAGTTTTTCTAATTGTTGTGAGGGAGAATATTTCCTTACAAGTTTGGACTTTGTCGGACGAAAAACATAAAAATACTCCTACATCAAGAGGAGTAGCAGGAGGAGCAGTAGTTTTTGCTGAAAACAGTAATTCATGTCTAAACATCCTCTTCATTAGTTTCTATCTACATTGTTTCCCTGTACCAAAAGACTTGTTAAACCAATTCCAGTTTTTACTGTTATTTTTGATAAATCAGTTACAATGCTAATTAAATATCATTTATTGCATTTTTTTATTTTACGCTTCCTGGCAAATTTCCCTGTAACTTTCCTGTTTGACCCCCAAAATTTAATGACTTAAATTCTCCAAGGACTTGTTCTTATAACTAATATAAACTTTAAGCTCTACAAAAAACAATTTTTTGAAATTTCATAAAATTAAATGGTTGGTTGAAGTGTAACAGATGTAAAAAAAAAAAAAAAAAAAAATTCAAAATTAGTTTGTCCTGAATGTTTCATTAAAATCAGCCAATTAGCTTATTTTTGCAAAATTTTCAAATCAGTGTCTTTTTTACTGCCAAAAAAGCTCAAATTCCCAGTACAAATTTACACCTGAAAAACAAGATTTTAAGCAACATTTCTTCCAAAAAGGGTAAAAAAACAAATTTATGTAAAAAAAATCCTTTGATTTTTCATCTTAATAACACAAAGGTTTTGATAAGATTTTGGTTTTATTATGTCATGTGCATATTTTTGAACATGTATCCACTTTTTTTAGAGAATTTTTGGGGATGCTGATAAAAATTTTCCTTTTCTGGCATCAATATAGAACCATAAATTTGTATGGGAAATTTGAGCTTTCATTAGTTAATTGATAATTTTGTAACATTTCCTTAACAAGTGTCTACATGAGCAAGGCTATAAAGCTAAAGTGCCTAAAATTCAATAAAATATTACACTGCTTACTGGATAGGTAAAAAATTATATAAAAATTGCATTCATGTTGTATCTTTTAATTTTACAGTTATGTACCCCTTACTTAAATTTCCCAAACATCAGATCTGTCATATCTTTATAAAACACCCATCCCATGTTAAAAAAAGATGCTTTTCTGTGATTTTAAACTAACAGTAAGTAATGTTTCTTTCAATTCAGATTAATCTTCAAATCAGCTTATAGATTTTATTAATAATCAGGAAAAAAACTGATTTCTATCAATTTTGTTTTGAAATGCAGCACAGTATTTTAAAAATAAATTATTTGCTTGGAATTAAAACTAAAATAAAAGGTTCAAGAAAGATTTTTCATTTTTAATATGCATTTTAAACCAAAGGCATTGCACTTTTTTCTATGTAACTACTGAAATGACACCAAAAAAACAAACTATACTTTATTTTAATAATTTCTCAAAAATCATGGAATTATCAGATTTAAATTAAATTTTCAGCATTTAGTAAGTGAATTCATTACTGAACCGGTTATTAAAAAACTGCGAGAAATATTTACAAAAATCTTTTTCTTTTTACAACTGGTAGATTTTTTTTCCTATAGAAGATCAAATAGGAAATATGTCAACAATTCTGAATTACCTCCTTTTATTATTTGTTTCGATTAAGATAAAAATATTAATTCTACTAAATTTTATAAGGGCCTATAGAATAAAACAAAAAGATATCTTATTGGTTATATAAGGTTAAAAATTACTATTTTTAAGTATAAATAAAATCAGTTTCTGTATTTTGGTAGTCTTGTCTTCCATATTTAATTAGTGGCAGGTTTTAAAAGTGGGTGACTACTGTTTGTCTTATGAACTTGACAGGTGGAACATACCTTGTTGTATACAAATGTGTTTTCCTATGTATTTTAAGTGTAAAGTAATATTTTTTTCAAAATTTTGTTTAATTATTTTAATTTAATTGTTTTTTTTTTTTAATTTTACTAATTTTCTTTGAAACAAATATCTAGGACAGAGATTTGATTTTTAAGAGATTTAAAAAATGTTTGTTGCAATTTTTCAACTAAAATGGCAGATTGATGATAAATTGACCATGAAATGTTTTAAAGGTCTTCAAATCTAATTGAAATATGTAAAATAGTTATTTTTTATATATTAGCTTTAGGTTATTATCTTAAATATAAAACCAAAATTTTAGAAAGACATTTCAATTTTTTTTTTTTTTTTTTTTTTAGCTCAAATTTTGGTGGTACCAAAAAATATGTTTTTTTTATAAGGGCTTATAGAATAAAACAAAAAGATATTCTTATTGGTTATATAAGGTTAAAAATTACTATTTTTAAATATAAATGATATATTAACTATTAAATATAACCACTATATTAAATATATCTAGTCACCTTTTTTTATGCCCACCTTATTTTCATGATAGGAAACATACAAAAAAGATTTTCTCACCGGAATTACAAATTCTTTGACTATTTTGTAATGTAGTAATCTTATTTTATGGCAATTTTCAATCTTTCCAAAACATTTCCAGGATTAGACCTTGAGGCAGTGTAAAATTTACCAGGTTTGAAGCTGCTTGATTTAAAAATTTTTTTTTTTTTTTATGGGAATATCTTTGATTCATCTCATGTCACAAGATCATATTTATATCTGTACAATTACTGACTCCAGTTGAATAGTTGGACTATTATGACAACAAGTATAATGAAATCTGTGATAGTTTTTTGATGTGAATTATGCTTTGTTGTAAAAGGGACACATTTTGAATATAGCAAATAAAGCAACATTTAAATATATATCTGACACTTTTTGACTGGCTTTTTAAAATTTTACTAAGAACTTGTATGAATTTTTAAATAATGCTTAGTCATTTTTATATAGATAATAAAATAAGGTCTTACAAAAAATTTCAATGCAGAGAAAGTCTAAAATAAACATCAGTTCATGATATTTCTGCTTGAAAGTACAATGTTAATTCTCTATAAACTTCCATTTATTTAAAAATGGACTATATTTTCAATTCAAAGTTTTTCAGGTAGATAATACTGACAAAATACTAGGTGATATATTGTAAGCTCCAAAACCACCAGCAGTTAGTAACAAACCTTTTGGTAGTTTTTTGTCTTGTCTATAATAAAATTTAATTTATAAATTGGGCATAATAAGAGATTAATAGCTAATACTAGGAAAAAACAATTATAATATGCTGTAATAAAAGTTTTGTGATAAAGAAATTTTTTTTTGTATCTTAGATTTTAATCATTTGTGTATGAGATTTTTTTTTTTTTTTTTTAAGTTGAGAATTTTCATGTTTTCACTTAAAGGAAGCATTTTAGGCTTTCTGTTTGGCTTATACAAATTTGCAACGTGACTACTTTTGGGCTATGGGACCATTAAATAAAACCTTTGAATTGGTTATTTTGGGTTGACCATAAGTAGCTGAAATTTCAGATAAGAGAGTGGGACACAGTCAGAAAGTTGTTCTATATTAAAGGAACATTTGTAATTAAACATTTAAAAAATAATATAAATATACAAATCAAGTGCTTTTATTTACGTTTATATACTTCAGATTTGCAAAAGTAAAGTTTAAACAACTTTAATAAGTTGGTTTGAAGACGTAAAAATACAATTTGATAAAAATTTCAGCAAACATGAATAAATGTATTCACAATAAGACATAATATCAAAAGGACAGTTTTATCCATGACACCAATTTTTTAACTACCTTCACTCTTTGGCAATGTTTGTTGTTCTAAAAAGTGATGATTAGAATTGGAATAAAACCTAAACATATGATGAAAGTGAATTTATCCATTTTTTTTTTTTTTTTTTTACATAGCCGGATGAGATTGTAATAAAGAAGTTGATAGTGTTCTCTGATTTTGGGATTGATAAAGGTTACCAAAATGAAATATACTACATTCACATGCAGGAAAACGGCACAACTTCTTTGTGCTTCCAAAGAAACCAAATGCAAATGAATGCAAATTTTATCAGGCCATCAGCAAGTTGGGTCATATAACTAATATTAGGTTGGTGCAAAAATAATGACGTAATAATGTCGTTTTTTGACATATTTTTAATGTCAAAAAACGACATTATTACGTCATTATTTTTGCACCAACCTAATAGTTAGGGTTTTAATGAATAAGAATTTGTAGCAGAATTAGTTTGGAAATAGAGCAAGAACCATGAGGCTTTTGGTTCAAGGCACTGAAACAAGAAATGTAAATTTATGATTAGAATGCTATTTGGCTGATCAGTACAAGTGCAGAAAGATCTAGAACTTATGATCATATCGCATTGAAACACTGATCTTCATATGATTATAGAAGTTAAGCAATATCGAACATGATCAGTACCTAGATAGCTGATCACTTGGGAATAACAGGTGTTGTAAGCTTGATACTATCTAAGCTGTAAAAAACAAATCAATCAAGCAATCTGTTTCATAGATTACACAACAGCATTTGATAATGTATGACATGAAGACCTCATTAGCATTTTAGGAAAGCTTGATTTATGCAGAAAAGATATATTCGAATTATTGTCCTCATCTTCATCGCCATATTTATTACAATGTTTCGGCCATTGTACACTCTGGTCTTCTTCAGGTGGTTGGAATGTCAAACTGAACCCTTTATTTCATTCACTGGAGTAGACTGTTCTAGTTCCCCGTGCTATGTTTAATGGATGTCAGTTATCAGTTATCTCCTGTTAATTCCCCTCTCCAAGTTCTCCACTGCCTTAACTGGGTATTGAACTCACACTCTTTGGGTCCTGTCACTGGATCTAACTGGCCTTTATCCACTGTGCCATGTGTCCTTGTAATAAATATGGTGACAAAGATGAGGACAATAGTCCGAATAATGTAAATAGTGTACATAATACCTCATCTCAGAAATATAGACAGATACTGAAAGATATTTAGATATTCCATAACCTCTACTGAGAATAAATAGATTATATGTTCATACATTGATTGATTGATTTTTTTTTTTAAAGCTTATCAGGCTTTTGCAGGTTATTTAATGCCAGGAAATATTTTCAGATTGTAAGCACTTTCTTGGAGATAATGATTTACTGATAAAAGTCCTACTAATTAACCCATAGCTGGGGGAGAGAAGAGGTAGCTTCATACCTTTTTCAAGAGTTTTTGTGCATAAGTGAATATAAAGAATCAAAGTGGAATTGGAACTCTTTGGTGCCTTGACTGCATGAATGTGCTACTTGATTGGCAACTAGTTCAAACTGTTTTACCGTTGAACTAGCTAGATATGACTGCATGTTATATTCTGATAGTTTCTTTTCTTGCCTGTGGAACTCTCATCTGGTTTGCTGCTCCCTGCAACTTACGCTCTTCAAAAATTTAAATGCAATGTCAATTGCCATCTTCTCTCTTCCTGTATCCTATTCTTTTATTGTCCTTTCTCCGTACTAAAATCTCATTCTTTTCCATTCCCAGTAACCACTTGCATCCTAGTGGCATTATCACCTTGCTTGGGGTGAAATGATTAAAAAAATATTGAAAGTAGGAGAAGTAATGGGGGGAAAGTAAGTAACTGACCTAATGAGATTAAGCAAATGGATGGCAGAACAAGTACCTTAAAAATAGAAGTGTTAAAGAGGCAAGAGTTACTTAAAGCAAAAAAAAAAAAAAAAATAAAGTGGATGGTCATTACCTTTCCTAAATGGATATGGTGTGTATATACATACATACACACACACACACACACACTTGAATGTATTGTTCAATTACAGATGGCTATTGAGTCGACTATAGCACTTTTCAGCACCCATTATCATATTACAATTGAAAATAGTTTCCTTGGCTGCAGAAAAAAGTCCATGTTGTCTTTATTCTCTAAGTTTTCTTCAATCTGATAACCACAAATTCCAAAATTTACAAAACAATCTTGATAGACTTGTTCTTAAAACATCTGAAATCATAGAAACTGCATTGTACATTCTGTTCTATCAAATCAAAGCTTTTACAGAAATCTCATGAAGTATGAATTGTTGTAAAAGAAGTTCTTGATACATATTTTTTCTTTTTAACCCATAACCCTCTAAGCTTGTAGGCGCACCATGTACTGTGCAACTGTAGTAGTGATTTTTTTTTTTTTTTCTCTGGAAAAGATAGCCTGTTGGAGACCAACCCTCTCCAGGCTTGTTTTGAATTCAGTTTTTCCTTCTCCTAGTCTGGTTGCCAATCAAGGCTATAGGAGCCAGTCTGTTCTGGTATTTCCCAAGTATAAGTGAATGTAATGAATTTGACTGGAATTTGAACTCCACTCTCTAATTCCTCAAACTGAGCTGCTATCTCTAACTTCACCATGCCTCTTGATAATAATGGAACCAATTCAGAATAGTTTCAATTGACAGTTCATTTGTTCATCCACATGCCATCTATTATCTCTTTTATTAATTAATTATATAGGAATGCATTCTGTGTTTCTAACAGTTTCATATTATAGTAAAATATGTCTATTTCAGGAATCTTTCTGTCAGTTTATTTACTTTGTTCTTTCCTTGTTTAATTTTATATTAGCAAAGTTGAGATAATTCCAGTTTTATAGTCCACATTTATTGTCTAATCATCTTATTTTATTAGATTAGAAAAAATAAAAACTGAGTTATTGGTTAAAAGTTCAGAGATTGGGAGAAGTGGGTGGGTGTAAAATGTGTGCACGCTATGGGTCAAATAAATATCTAATGCATAAAATATTTCATCAAATAAATGCATGTAAATTTATAAAATCAGTATTTCAAATGCTATAAATTAGAAATTATCACTACAGATCAATAAATTATTTGAGATATAAGGACAAAGGGTAAAAAAAAAAGTATCCCTAAGCAGCTTAGGAGATGCCCATAACCAGGTCATTCTGTTGAGTTTCAGGATGACCTGCTTTTATCTGAAGTTAATAGAAATTGTGCTATTGTCATTAAAGAAATAACTTAGAAAGTGAATTCAGATGATTCATTAGTTCACCATCTGTAGCAGCTTGGAAAGATGCGTACACTTCGGAAATGAGTTCCTCGTGATTTGATGAAAGCTACAGATCTTTAAAGCAAGAGTAGACATCTGCACTACTTTCATGCTTGTGAAGACAACCTATGTTGGCTGGTGATGGAAAAGGACATTTTTCAAAAAAAAGCTACGCATTTTGAGTTATTGCCAATCAGTATTATTAGGTTGGTGCAAAAATAATATTGTTTTTTGACGTTAAAAAATACGTCAAAAAACGATATTATTTTTGCACCAACCAAATATATTGTAAACATACAAAGTGACTCTTGCTCCAAATTTCCACTGACTGGCCAATAATTACCCCATGTTGTATTCTGATTCTCAATTTTGTTGGTGTGCACCAAAAGCTGGGGAAGAGCGTGCTGTATGCTCACAAGTTAACACTATGAAAGACAAACACCATGGTGAGAAATAAGAATGCAAACTCTGTTTCCTATATTGCATGTAGCTCCTTGCTTCCCAATATGGTCCCTGGTGATACAAACTGAGACTTTAGGATCATGCAATGGGCACGTCCATCTCCTGCCAAGGGCTAGAACTCTGTACTGATCCTAAGCCTATTTCTAGTTTTTTTGTCATTTGATCTCTGAAAACTCCCAATCCACTCCTTTACTTCCGATTTCTCTTTGATCAAAGTTCTTTTTTTTTTTTAAGCATTACACCCCGAGCAAGGCAGGAAGCCACTAGGATGCAGGGGGTTGCAGAAGATTTGGAGCGGGAGCAGATAGGAGTGATAGAAGAAAGGATGAGGAGAAGGATAGTGGATAGATCAAGGTAACTGGAGATATCGATTGATATTACATTTGAATAGTTGGAGATTATAGCTGTCAGGGAAACAGTAATAAGGAAGGGTGTTCCACAGGCGAGAGGTGTGAGATATGAAGCTATTGGAGTAGAAGAGACGGCTGAATTTAAAAGTTTCTACAGTGAAAGGGTGAGAGCAGTATGCCAGCCTCGTAGGGCGCTTGAATTCATGAAGTCTGGGAACCAGTGAAAGCAGCTCATTGGAGCAATTACCATGAAAGTATTTGTAAAAAAGACAGAGAGGCGACGGCGCGTCTGTGAGAGAGCAACTGTAGACGAGATGCCAGATCAGGGCCAATTATATTACATATCCGCCTCTGGATCTTGTCGAGAACTCCGAGGTAAACAGAAGAGGCACCAGACCATATATGGCAGCAATACTCCATGCAAGAGCAAATGGTTGATTTGTATATCTGAAGTATTGATTCCGGGGAGAAAAATTTCCTGGTGCGGCACAGCCAACTTTAAGTGGATCCGATTTAGAAGACTCAACTTCACAAGGAACCATCTGCTAGTCGATCAAACAGAAACTCTTGATTTCAAGGCAAAACCTCTTCCTTTTCTATGTGGGTGTCCATAATATCACAATATAGCAGGCATCTATTTTCAGCAATTAGCACATAGATAGGGTCAGTTTGTTCAGTAGCAAAAGTATGTTGTTCTATTTTGATAATGTATGGCGCAATACAGCAAACTTCCCATTTGAATAAAGTTGAAGCAGTTGGCTGAGAAAAAAGTTCATAACCTCCTTCTGCAAATTGTGTGCCATTTGTTCAGCACCTGTTCTGAAGATAAGATTACAGAATTATTTTGATGGAGAAGTTCTGAAGAAGACACATGAAGAACTGCAGAAAACTACTCTATATTATTTTCTGCTAAATCAAAACTTTTACATAAAGCTTGGGAATCATTGGGAAAAGGCTATTGATAATGTTGAAATCTTTTTTTTTAATTTTTTTTTTTAATCATTTCATCCCCAAGCAAGGTGATAATGCCCCTAAGGCACAAGAGGCTACTGGGAGTGAATGAGACTACTTTAGAAGGAATCAGAAACCCAATCTTAAACAGGAAGTAAGGGATAAACCTCTAGTTCTGTTCAAAAGACTGGGAACAATAGGCAAACTTATCTACTCCTATTGAGAAAAAATAAATAATAAATAAAATTGTAGTTTTGGCAAAGACCTTTGAGGTTTTTTTTTTTTTTTTCTCTTTTGGTGTTTATGTGAATAAATTTTAATTCATCTTGAATTTAAATTTTTGTTTTATTACCTTAAATTTGGATATTATTTATAGGATGAGCTTACATAAAAATTGTTTAGGTGTATCACTCTCTATCTCACCTGCACACGCAACATTATACAGCTCGACATCAAATCTGAAATTACTATCATCACTTGTTGAGTAGTATAAAGTTGGTATGGCATGACTATCAAATGTTATATCTGGGACTTGCTTATGAAAAGTACCTGACCATCTGTCATAGATAGATAGAAACGGAATGTCAAAAATGTAAAGAATGAGAGATCCCCCTGCCTTTAGTATGAAGGAAGTGGTTGGTGTTGTGGCAGCTGGTGGATCTCATTTGAGTTACTATCTGCACGATCAAGGGAGACTATTAAATGGAATAAATTTAGATAGAGAAGAAATTTGCCATATTGAAAGAAAACATTTCATTACAGGTGTCTGACATTTGAATCCTGGGTCATGGATCAAGTGGAGAAAACATCAAAGGGGAAACCATTTGCATTTAAACAGCTGGACCCAATGAGAATAAGTTCCATAATAAAGACAGTATATCATCTATTGCCTCTATTAGGAAATTTATTTGCTTTTAGTCCATAGCTTGATACTTAGTTGAATTTTGATCTGAAATATTGACTGTAAAATGTTTAAATTGAAGAAGAGCAATCTACGAAAAAACAACATCCTTCAAAAATACCAGACAACAAATAGAAGAGACAAAGAGAGCCCAAACAAAAAACCAGAGCTTGCCATTTCCTGAATAATTCTATCCTACCATGCAGTTGCTGCAGACATCTCTTCAGATCCAACGTAGAAATCATTTCACACGGAAGGAAATATCAATGAGCACCCTAATATTCAGCAACGAGTTCTGCCAATGCTGATGGCCACTGAATTAAGTGTTGTTGACAAGAGGGAAGATTGTTGAACTATATGTATTTACTATACAAGATAAAAAAAAATTTTACAGTCTAAAAATATTTTCTAGCTTTAAATAACCTGCATATCCATAGAAAACAAATCAATCAAAAAAAATAAAAAATACCACACTCTATTCCCTCAAACATATACATTGGATATTTAAAGATGATTTCCATTTTTTTGGGATGCATATCAGTAGGTACGAATTGTATGTCTAACAGAAATATCTGTATGGTACTTTCAATCACAGTACTGAATATACAGTTGTTTGTGGGATGTTATCATTATAGACTAGATCCTGCCACTACCCATTCTTAGCTAAATGAGCAGAGCATGATGTTCTGAGGAACTTTTTAATGAATTCTTTTTTCTTAGCCCTAGAATACTAACCATGGGTATATAGTACCCAGCACAAATTTTCCTATTTTTGATTACAATTTTCAGTACCTCATTTTCTTACCTACATAATGTTTTTCAGTTCCTAATATTAACTCAAAGTACAAAGTTTGAAGTGTTTGCATGTAAAATATTTCAAATAAAGGTTTATATTTAATATTTTTTTTTTGATATTTTCAAAATCAGGTATGATATACCCATGGTTAGTAGTGGTGTAACTTTAATTGATGGTTATTGTTCTAGGGTTAAAGGGAAGTATGAAAAATTGTGTCCAGCTCTTTACCGTGTTCATTACATAATCTGTTTTGTTTGAGAAAAGGTTGGATGTATATTATTTTTTTAATTTTTATTTTTTTGTAGGCAGCCAAAAAGTTAATCATTTGAAAACTGATGACTGATAGTGTTATGGATTAAAGATGGTTTTCAAATAGTAAATTTTATGACTGAAAACTGTAGTGATTTCTGATATTCTGTGTAGCCAACCAATTCGTATTAAATCCCAATAAATCACTACAATTTTCAGTCATAAAATTGCTAACCGTTTCAAGGGCTTCTACTCTTGTTTTGATTTCAGAGTTCTCTTTTCCTGAAACTGTCAACTAAGACGAAGCGAGTTTGGTTTCAAGGAGACGAGATGGATTTGTAGCTTTTCCAAGGGTAATACTGTGAATTGAATATAAACTGTCTCGGCTAAAATTTGAACTCTGTTCACAGATTCCATCTTCTATATTGCATTATTATAGCACCTTTTGTTTTTTACTGAGCTTATTTTAATCTAGTCTAAGTAGCTGGGTGAACCTTGTAAAATGGAAGATAGTAAAATCGTAATATTGGCCATTTCCCTACAAGGAAACATTTGGCATTCATTGACTGATCAACCAGTACTGCTTTTGGTTGAAATTTGTAAAATCTTTCTCTTAAGACAATTTTTCAGGAAAATAAATTTGTCAAGTCCAGTAGCTCTTATCACTCTTTCCAGTATTGATGGAGTTTTCTTTCCTAACCTTTTATTTGAAGTAGTATGGAATGTCAGCTTCTTTATTATGTGATTATTTTCTCTTCAAGCTATATGTGACATCCATTTTAATTGTTACTGCTGTTGGTAGTCCTTAAGTGATGTGGTTTCTGTTATTTGGTACAGTTCTTTGTTTGTCCATCTGTAGTGCCAGCCCACAATGTCCAAAGAAGGATAATTTTTTCCAAGACCCCTCAGACTTCACTCATTCAAAACCTTTTTTAACCATTGATCTTAGAAAGATATAATAGGTGTCTAATAGTTACAAATCTTCTCTTAGATACACATAAGACTACAGTAGCTGGACACTTAGTGAGGTTTGAATGTGCTACAGTGGTGTATTGGTCAGTGAGATGAACATGCTAACTATTGTGATATGGTAGGTGTCCTTCCCTATAACATTAGGTAAAAATTGGGTATTTGGTGGATTCTTTTTAGAAATAACAAATCTTAAAATGATGTGAGCAAAATGAAAAGAAGGTTCTAATAGGTTTTTCCAAAAGTTACTTAGGAGTTCAAAAATCAATTCATTGCACCAGCTGTGTGTGTCTTTTTTTGTTTTCATTGCTAGAACAGGGTTTCCTAATTTTTTTTGCATCACCACCAACTTTCACATGGAAAAATTGTTCCCTACTCACCTGTATAGTAAATACAATACATTAGCCTGCAGTAATGATGTCATTGTGTTTTGATGGGCACTTTTCCCACCTTGATAAATTTGAGATGACCATTGTGATGAAAAAGAAGTAAAAACAATTTTATATTAAATAAAAATGATCCCAATGTCACTTCTTAATTTTACTGGTAAGGCTTATCTGATTTATATCTGAAAAAAAAATGTTATTTCATTTGAAGAACTATTTGAATGTTAATGACCATCTCAAAATTATAGAAAATACCAAATATTCCTTGTTTGTGGGGATCTTTATATCTTATCTAGGAATGTGACCCATTTATTCCCATTCAGCCTCCTGTATTTAAAAAAATTTTTTTTTTTAATACGGGACCTTTGCATATCTCCTTTGATTATTTTTTTGGGGTATCATATGTTGAAATCCCTTTTAATACTGAAAATCCTATATCATCCACCGAAATTTTGAATTGCCCACCATTTTCAAATCACCCACCATTATCTGTTCAGTTGCTCATTGTCTACCTAACAGTTGAGAAATCCTGCTATAAACAATGTTTTTCAACCTTTTTTTTTATCTCGCAGCACACTTGAACCAATAGTTAAACTTCTGTGGTACACTGAAATTATGATGATCAAAATGATCTCACTACTTTGATCATAATTCAATATGTGCTCAATTAGGAATTGCTGAGTTGTATCTGATATCAACTTTGGATGATTTCGACATATCATTGTTTATCGGCAAGTCCTTGTCAAATCGTATGGCCTCATTTCATACACACTACCCATATTATATATTATGTACACATTTATTTTTTATAATTCGTATAAACAATTTAATTTTAATTTTGATATATACACTTATTGTGCTTTGGACTTCTTTTGAAAATAATTTAATTAATGATTTTTCAAAATTTTCAATGCTCTCACGGATTACCAGTGTATTGTGACACACCAGTTGAAAATCATTACTATAGATGGTCACTTAAAATTTGTATGGTTACTTGGTATAGACCAGGACAATCTAAAATATGTTTATCTATTTTCTTATCGGGCATGGTTTGGTTTTTAACCTATTTAACCATTGTATATTTGCCTTGTTATACCTGATGTTTCCATAGCTTAATGCCGTCTTGAGCTTCCAGATAAAGCAGCTGGTTTTTATGAAGGAATAAGTGTGTCTAGACCACACCTTCCTATACCAGTGCAGTATAATTTATCAGGCTCTAAGCATTTAATAAGCCAAATTATAGGGATTTATCATTGTGTGTAACTGTTTTAGATCCTGAACACATGAACAGGTCTGAAAACTCTTCTAACCAAGACAGTAATAAATGTTAATGCAATTGCAATTAGATAACATAAATAATTGTTTTCAGTCTAATTTTAGTTGTTCTGTGTTGTTCTGTTTGACTTGACACCATGAATAAATAAAAAGTCAATAAAATGAATGAGAAATATTTATTCTAATATCAATGTTTACTAAACTTGTTCTGATAAACAACTACATAATGGAAGATTGTGTTGATTCAAATTAAATAAAAAAGGCCTCACTGTCTGCCTTGATTTGATTGATTCATTCATTTTCTATGGCTTATCAATCCTTTGCAGGTTATTTAAAACTAAAATAATATTTTTAGATTGTAAGATATTTTCTTTTTGAGATAATAATGGTTTCTCATACAAGTCTTAATAATTAATTCACAGCTGGGGCAGGGAGAAGAGGTGGATTTGGTGATAATAATGGTTTACAAGTCTTACTAGTTTGCTTTTTTAATTTCTTCTCCTTAATCAGTAGATTAATTGATTGATTCGTTTTCTACGGCTTATCAACCCCTTGCAGGTTATTTAAAGCCAGAAAATATTTTTAGATTGTAAGAATATATTTTGGCGATAATAATGGTTTAAAAGTCTTACTAATTTCTTCTTTTAATTTCTTCTGCTTAATCAATAGATTGATTGATTGATTGATTCATTTTCTACAGCTTATCAACCCTTTTCAGGTTATTTGATGACAAAATAATATTTTTAGATTGTAAGATTTTTTTTTTTTTTTTTTTTTTTTTTTACATAATAATGGTTTTGTGATACACATTTTACTAATTAATCTATAGCTGGAGGGAGAAGAGGTTGATTCCTACCTTCCCCAAAGGTATTTGCATATAGGTGAATATAACGAACCCAACAGGAATTGTAATTTGGTTCTCTGTGATTATCTGTTTTGAGCCATTATCCATTACACCACCTGCACATGCAAGCCTACAGCACCTGGTATTCCCAACTGGTCACCCATCTAGGTACTGACCAGGTCTGATGTTGCTTAACTTTGGTGATCATATCGGAATTGATGTTTCAATGTGATATGGCTATTATTCTTGAAAAGTCAACATTCAAAATTCTATTTTTAGTTTGGATTCATCACTGATACTGGTATGAATATGTAACAACAGTAGTTTCTAATTTTTGTTTTGTATTTTTTGGGGGAGGTGGGGAGAGAGTGAGTAAAAAAGTTAATGGTCAGAGTATAATTAGACCAGGAAACTGGAGTATTAACAAAATGCTCAATACACATAAAAAGATAAAAATTTAACATGTAGAGCTTTTAAGTATAGAAAATTAGGAAATCAGCTGATTTCCCTATTTTAGTTTTGACCTTTCGATATCTACAGGCGATTTCGGTCAGTTGATTTCCTAACACTTTATTTTTTTTTAAATAAAAATTGATGTATGCTATATTTAAATAAATAAATAAATAAGCACACAACATGAGGTGTAGCAGAAGGTGAAAATCATGTGTACTGGAAATGTATTAGTGGGAGTTTAAATGAAATATACATATGTTCTTTTTATCCCATATCTTTATTTTTTATTCTTTTTTTTATTATACGTTCTTTTATTCAAATGAATTCAAAAGGAACTTTTTAGTATGTATGTATATAATGGGGCATAATTTCCGATCTCTGGGTTAAAAGGCTTTTTTAAAACCTTTTAAACCAGAGATCGGAAATGATGTCACATCATATACATAATAATTTCCGATCTCTAGATCATACTAAAAAAGTTCCTTTTTGTGTTCAGTTGAAGTGGGACAAAAAAATCGTACGTATATTTCCACTTACTTGTATGTTATTGTAGTCAGTTTGATCCTCACTAGGTGCCCCACTCTATATGAAGCTAAGCTTATTGAAAAAGTTTTTGATATGGAATAATTAGTAAGCTTGTCTTACAGGTCATTACTACTGTAGTGAGTTTAGTCTTGACCAGTGATTTTAAATGAGACCAACTTTAGTAAATATATCTTCATGACCCAAATGATATAAGAATAAGGGAGGAAGGTTTTATCACAGTTTGTTCATACCTTAATAAAAATTGCAATACTGAGTCCTTGTCACAAAGATGTAGATGATACCAACCCTTAAAAGAAAAACGTTTTAGAACATTTTTGTGTGTTTAGTTCATAGGCACAGAAGTCTATCCAAGGACCTTAAGTTAAGAATTTTTGTGATAGAGCATTTTGCTTCCTACTGCCCCCTTTTTTAATGCAAGGTAATGGAAGTTGTGCTGTGTGTGTTACTCAACATTAGTCAATTATTTAATTATAGTCCACTTTGTATATACTGCCACCACATTGTTCAATGTGGCTGTGATTGTGGCCTTTTATAGTTACATCACTGTATAATTATAATTCACATACAGCTTGTTTTTTTTCTGTATATCTTCTGCTAAATCTAAAATTGACTGGGATTAAATTCATATTTGACTCATGAGAAAGTGTAATGGAAAATTATTGAAAGAAATTAAAAATGTTTTTCTTTTTTCTGTTTAATATTTATCCCTAATCTCACATTGATTTTGAACTGAGTTTCAGTTTTTAAAACTTAAGACCTGGCAGTTCAATTGTTTAAGGTAGTCCTTTAAGATCTGTTTTGTGCGTACAGACACACACATACACACACATACACACAACAGAATTGATGAATAAAACATTTGATACATTGCAAAACATTTTTAACATACAAATTTCAAAATTGACAGAATTTGAACCAAAGAAATGTTCTCTTATGTTTGTATATTTTTCTATATTTTTTTTGTGTTGTATCATTATTAATCTTGGTTACAAATTGCCAATTTTGAAGCTGTATGTTTTTTTTTTTTTTGTTTTTTTTTTACAGTGTATTGGATATATTTGGTACCTCTTGTGCATTATATTATTACTACTATCCTAAGCCAAGATTCATGACCACAAAAATACAAAAACAAAAGAAAATGGTTAAATCCATAACCTCATGTTATTCATAACATATAATATATAAATCAATCCAAAATAATTTAAATACTAATTTATATATATATATATATATATATATATATATATATATATATATATATATATATCTAGTTAAACCTAGAGAGCCAGACAAACCTACCAAGGTTTCACCTAAGTGGATCGTCAGGGAAGGCTGGCTAAAAAGGTAAAGAAAGAACAAAAAATTTATAGTCAATAAACAAAAAAAACCATAACCACGTGCCCCCCCCCCCAACTGAAAAGAAGAAAAACAAACAACGGGGATTATATATATATATATAAAAATCTCACTTTTGCTTATTAGGCATTGAACTGTATCACCTGACATCTATGAACTAGTCAGACTTTTCTACTAACCTGATGAATATCCATGAGTATCCCTGTACCTAAAAACTTTAAAAAACCAATAACATTATTTCTCTTGCATATAGATACTTGTTACAAAATAAAATTTTTACATTTACCTTAATAAAATCCCTCAGGAGGCGAAATGCATTGGCTAAGTTTTCCTTTTGTCTTTATTTGCTATATATATATATATATATATATATATATATATATATATACAATATTTTTTTATTGTTACTATAAATGTTATTGAGTTGCTATCTGTTTTTTTTATTTTTTTATTTTATTAAAGAGTGAAATTAATAATAACCGGCTGAAGTCCTACTAAAGAAAGATTGTGCCTTAAGCTCGTAGATATAGATTCATAGAATTTCCAACAAAAAATGTGCTTTCCTTAAATAGGTAATTCAAACCTTGCCTGGTCTCTGTGGCCAAACTGCTAGAGGTGCACCTTGGGTGAAAAAGTTGTTTCCCTGATGGAAAAAAAGGATGCAAGTTCGATACCTGTCAGCAGAAGCCCAATTTTTTTTATTTTTTTTTTTTAATAGGACTTCTCAATTTAGGCTGGTTGTTGATTTATTGTAATAGGAAATAATGGTGGATAAAAATTCTTTAAAAAAAAATATATATATTATCTCACATACATGCAGACTGGCATACTGAAAAGTTCTGAGCCTAACCTTTCAAAAAATAAAACAGATTTTTTTTTTTTTTTACCAAGAAATTTTCAGCCCCTTCTTGTACACTAATGTATTATTTTTAGGCAGAATTTTAATTTTTCTGACTCTTGTCAAGTTAAGATTTACCTGCAAAGTTGAATTTGCAATGCTCTGAAACTGAAGACTTGTTCTTTAGCCAACATCTATAATGGTGAATTGAAAAACAAGATTGACTATTTAAGTACATTAAAACCTGAAGATACAAAAGGTACAAAATTAGATCTTCAACTTCTAAACTAGTTATTAGTTACAAACTTGCTTCTCTGTACATTGTTGTTGGGGTAAGGTGAGAATAAAATGTTAGGTTTTTGTTTTTATTTTTTTCAACATAGAGAGTCACATCTCAAAAACCCAGGACAAAGTAATTTTGCTTTGTATTGCTGTGTATGTATAGTATATAAAACATAATGTTCTGAAAAGGAGGTGGTTAAAAGCAAAAACACTTGTCAGACTGACTTTTAGACATCTTTTGAAATTTGAATGTTCCTAATTTCAATAAGTTAGGGCTAAAAATTACTTTTTAATCAAATTTTTCTTTTAAATTAATTTTCCCTTTCAAATACCCAGAATAATTTATAAAGAAAATAATTACTGTGTAAACTTGTTTTTTAGTGAACTTCTATTAAAATGTAACCATAAAAGAGAAACAGATTTGAACTATTGCCATATTTTTATTATTATTATTATTATAATAAAATAACTAAATAGAAAAGACAGAACTGTCTTTTTGTTGTTTCAATTGTTGCAATATAATTGCTAAATTGCTATGATGAAAAGTTCTTATGAAGTATTTCTAAAAATAATCAGATGTTTGACAAGTAGGTTATGTCAAGAATTTTTCAGCATCCTCCTCTTTATATAGAATGATGTGTGTAAAAATTCAGATATAAATAAGATACATGTGTAAAGACAATATAAATAAAAGATAAGCGGAAAACTTTATGCTGATATGTTTTGTTCCTTGAGGTGTGTACCCCTTAATCTCGTAAATTTTTGTTTTTTCACAATGTTTATAGCATTAAATTTAATTTAACTCATTTGGATAATAAAAGCTGGGGCCATTTTTAAATAAATGGTTTGATCTTTACTTTATATTGGTTTTATTTTATTCATGTTTGGAGTGGTCCGTAAATTTCACTTATGAAAAGCAATTATTTTCGATAGCTCTTTGCTGTTAGGTCAATGCTGTATATCATCAATTGTTAGAAACATCTATACAAATTCTGTAATTCCCATGGAGTACATATAGCCGAACAGTAAAGAACACTTGCACACACAAATGCACACAAGTTTATAACTGTTTTGTTTCCAAAATGGTTTTGGTTTGTTGTTTAAAGATTTTCAATAATTAATGAATTGGTAGTTGTCTTTACTTTGTATTGAAGTTGATTTTATTTGTGCATCTTTACTGGGTTGATTGTTTTGTTGGCTTATCAACCCTTTGCAGGTTATTTAAAGCCAGAAAATCTTTTGGATTGAAAGATTTGGGGGCAGATAATGATTTGCTGATACAAGTCCTACTAATTAACCTATAGCTCAGGGGGAAAAGAGTTGGATTGATACCTTTCTAAAGGGTATATCTGTAAGTGAATATGGAATTTTTTTTTTTTTTTTTTTTTTTTTTTGAGATAATGATGATTTAGTGACACAAGTATTACTAATTAACCCATGGGTAAATTTGTACCTTTCCTAAGGATATTTGCGAGTAAGTAAATATAACAAACCTAACGGCAATTAGAACTTGACTCTCTGATTAACAATTCCAAGCTGTTATCCACCCATACATCCAAGCTTACAGCACCCAGTATTCCCAAGTGGTCACCCACATAAGTACTGACTAGACTCAACATTGGTTAATTAGCCTTTTTATTTCTATAAAACTTAAATCTTCATCTGCATTTAGCTTCTCAGTTTCTGTGTGTCATAGTTTAAGCAGAAATGAACTTTGGTAATGTGGTTTAATTATTTTTAATGCTGTAGATTTTGTTAATTTACTTGATATTTGTTTTTATAATCGGTTATTTAAGTATTTGAATCCTATTTTCATACATGACTTTTGATGCAGATACAGGTTTAAAGCTTTGTAATTTTTTTTTTGTTTAAAGTACAAATAGCAATTTATCTTTTCATTTTTTTTTTTTTTTTTTTTTTTTTAATATCTTCTACTTTTGTGTGTATATTTTCTCTCTTCATGTATGTTCAAAACAATGTTTCTTTCTTTGGATTTATTCCTATTAGTTTTAAATGTTTGAAACTGCAGTGCTAGTTTCAAAACTTGGTCACTGCTCCTCAGTATTTATAATGGATTAGTGAACTGAAATTACATTTATGATGAACAAGTCTTACTATAGTGCTTCACAAGTTGAATTTGTAAGTGATCGGTAGTTTAAATAAATAGCTTTTCTACTTCAGTAAAATCTGAGTAATACAGTTCATTCTAATTCTTTTTTTTCTTTTTGAGGGAAAATTATTATGGTTTGTAATTTATTTGCCTAAGTTATTTGATTGAGAAAGATACTTAGAAAAAGCCAGAAAATACCAGAGCTAAAAGAAGAATTTAAAAGCTGACCCCCTCGGTGAATAACTTTACTTTTTCCTTTCTTTTTCAATTCCTTGCTTGTTATGATCTTTAATATTAATAATCTCAAAAATGAGTTACATTAGAAAAGATATCTATCGTCACTTACATTTACTCCTTGGTAAAAACACAGATATTATTTAGTAAGTACTTCTTTTTTTTCTTTTTTTAAATACTGTGCACGTACATTGAGAGTTTGGTTGTAATTATTGTCAGAATGACTTAATAATATTTAATATAATCTAAATCTGTCTACTTTTGATTTCACTCAAACATTATATAAGAAAGTATGAAAAGGCTCCTTGAATTTTTCTTCTTCAAAGATGAAAGTATGGTAAATTGTCTATGATGACTGGAAATAGGAGAAAAAATAATGACTTCGCAAAAAGTTATACAGGAAATAAGTAATATTTGTAATAAAAAAATTAATGTCATCATTTAATTTATAATATTTTTTTAATAAACTAAATGTTGATTTTATTTATATCAAATTAATACTTTAATAAACTAATTTCTGTCTGAATTTCCTAAAGAAAATGGCTTCGTGTAGTGTTTTTTTTTTTTTTTTTCGGATACATTTTCTGAGTGAAAATTTGCTCGCACCTCGCCAAATTTTATGTGCTAAAAAGTACATTTAAAAATAAAAAAACAGAGAGCGGGTTAAAGGGAGATAACCGCGGACAAATTCAGAACATTAGCATTGATAATTCTCTTTTCCAATTCGCAAACACTGGTTACTATATTAATACTAGATATAATGCAAAAATATCACAATGATAAAATCGGTCAATAATTATTTATAACTATTTATACCATGACTGCTGCAAGCAATTACAAGTAATCCATAATAATATTTAAGATTTTGAAATCGGATTTATTTTTGGCATATGGATTTTTTGAAACTGTTCTTTGATTGTCTTTCAATCATTCCAATGCACATGTTATCCTCTTCAACCACACCATTTGGGAAACACTGGCTTAGTGGATTAAACTATTAGATCGTGAAATTGGTGGCATAGTGATTGTGAGTTCAATTCCAGTATGTACTTGGACTTAGTGGAAACAGGGAGGACAATAACTGAGCGATACTTAAAAAATAAGAACTAGACGAGATATCCTTAGACATGGGCAGTGGAATGAGAACAGTCTACCCCTGTAGATTAAATAAAGAGTTCACTTCAGAATTCCCAGTAGGTTACCTGGATCTATCTGATGTAATAACAAAAATGTTGATTAGTCTTATATCAAAGTAATAATTTAATAAACTAGTTTTACATAAACATCACTATCTGTGCTTTATATAGTCTGTTTGGATTGACTTCGTTTTGTGTGTACATATGTTGGTTCAATATATTTTTTATTTCTTACTTGTCAATACTTTGATTAAAGTAATTTTTCTTTTCAGAATGGTGAAAGATTTTGTGCACCAAAACAGCCATGCCCAAATCAGGAAGTTGCTGAGAGTACTTGGAGAAGACTTTGCTGTTTCCCATAATCTGAACACAAGGAAAGGTGGGCTGATGGGTTTGGCTGCCACAGCTATTGGTTTAGGAAAGGTAATATAGTTTTGACTTTGTTATAGAACTTTTGAGAACAAAAGGCACCTTCCCATTTCTAAAAATAGACTCTTTCAAAGAATGGTATGAACAGACTGGGTTTCTGTCTTCAGAGAAAGAAATGTGTGTTGTCCACTTGAATTTTAATGAATTCATGCTGTCTGAAATTATGACACATATAAGCCAAAACACTTTTGATTCTGTGTATCCTCGTAAAAGCTTTTAGAAAATGTTTTCTTGCATCACAATGGGAAGATAACTCTTGTAACATATATACATACAGTGGAACCTTGGATTACATACTTAATTCATTCCTAAAGGCCGTTCATAACCTGAAACTATTTTTCCAATAGGAATCTGTGTAGATAAAAAGTCACAGTATAATAAAATTGGAAAAGAAAAGCTCGTCACAACACACAAATATATACAGCACAGTGGTTGAATTAGAAATGATTCTGTTCAGGTTAACTTAGTTTGGCAATGTTGTTCAAGAACCAAAATGGTGTTTGAAAACCAAGGCATTTTCATCTCAAATTTTCTGTTTGAAAACCGATTTGTTCAGCATGCAAGACATTCAAGAACCAAGGTTCCTCTGTATTATATTTCACTTCAGTATAGCAAAATGATTTAACACAAGTTTTCAGTTAACTACTCCCTTTCTCTCTTCCCCTTATTTCTTTTCTCTCCCTACACCTCTCACTCCCTCTCTTTCTGCCTCTCACTCTATCTCCCTCCCTCTTCCCTCTTTTCAGTTAAAAACTCTCCCTCTCTTCCTTCAATTTCCCCTCTTACTTCCTCTCTCCTCACTCTCATTCCTTTTCTCTCTTTTCCATCTTTTCTGTTAACTACCTTCTCTTCCCCTTTTTTCACCCACCTCTTACTCTATCTCTCACCACTCTCACTCAGAAAATTGCAGATGCGCAATAAATGTCTAGGTATTATCACAAACAGTCTGTATTTGCTATACAATTGAGATTATTTGCTCTGAATGTTCTATTAATTTATTTTTCAGGAATCTGATAAATATGTGAGTGAATTGGTCAAACCGGTGTTGTTTTGTTTCCATGACCAAGATAGTGGCGTGCGATATTATGCTTGTGAAGCCTTGTACAACATTGTGAAAGTGTCTCGAGGTTCAGTCCTGCCATTCTTCAACGACATTTTCAATGGATTAAGTAAGGTGAGCCATTCCCATTGGCAGCTCTCATCCATTCACTGTTAGTGTTTTCCTTACTTCTCTTTTATGATCTGAAAGTCCTTATGTTGAAAATGCAATAAACAGTCATGGAACTAGAATGGGAACTTCTTCTGCATCTGGTGTGGAAGAACTTGTCCTCCTTGGGCCGTTACTTGTTTAAATTTATTCAACATATCTGCTCTGTAGTTCCAACAATTTAAAGATATTGAAAAAAAAAAAAAAAAAGAAGCTTTTTTGAATTCACTGAAACAAAACTGAAATTATTGTTTGGATGATTACCCAATTCAATCATAGAAAACTAGAGTAAATATTTTGACTGGATAATGGTGCTATCATTTTTATAAGATTTTATTAAAAGAAAATGCTGAAAATTTCAAGTTGATCCCATATCAGGAACCACTCAAGGTAGAAGGTTATTAAGAGTGGTTACATATCCTACCAGGATTCATTATTGGTGGCCATAATCTTAACAACATAAGATATGCAGATGACACAGTGTTGATAGCAGACATGGAAAGAAAACTACAAAAGCTCTTACAGAAGGTAGAGAAGGAAAACGAGAATGAAATACTAAACATAAACTGGAAGAAGACAGAATGCATGGCGGTTAGCGAAAGGATGGAGCCCAAAATGCGAATAATAAATTGGAGATACCAATATCAAACAAGTATAAAGATTTAAATATTTACTAATTATTCCACTGCCTTTTTACTTTTTTGCATTTTTATGAATGTTAGATAATTGATTTTATAGCAAAGAATGTCTCATTGTGGTTCAATTGGTTATCAAACTATTCCAGATCACTTCTTATTAGATGCCTCACAATTGTGTTGTTTGTTTATTTAGTGGCATATCAACTCTTCATGTGCCATGTCCCCTCTGGATGTAGGTGATCACGGCTCTCCACAGTTTCCTGTCCTTTGTAACTCTTAATAAATTTTGTCTTTTTGTTATTTCTCCTAAACCCTTTTTGGCTATCCATTTACCCAAGCTCACTAAGTATGCTATGCATTGTTTTCCTCTGTCCCTCTTGCCTTCAATCTATCCTGTGAGTATCAGATTTTCCAAGCCCTCTTTCTTCATTATGTACTCTAGAAATTTCAACTGTCTTTTCCTGATGTTAAACATAAGTTTCCTTTTTGCTTCCATTTTATTTAAAACTTTGTTGTTGCTCACATATTCAGTTCATATTATCCTCAGTATCCTTCTGTAGAACCAGATTTCTGTTGCTTGACGGCTCTTCTTCATCTTTGAAGAGATTGTTCAGCATTCACTGCCATGACATGATCAAATGTTAACTATATGGAATAACTGATCCTAGAGTTTGCTATTGAGCTATAATGTTGAGGTGGGTGGGGGGAGAATTAATATAAATTTTTTGTCTACAAACCTTGCATCCCATCTTCAATCTATTTACACTGATTTTTTTCTATGGTTCTCATAATTTTAGAGCAGACTGGCTCTCTAGGCTTAACTGGCAACCAGCCTAGGAAAAGGATAACTCTGAATTCAAAACTGGACTGATTGGGTGTGATGCTGGCAACTCCATGCTATAATAAACTACATGTTATGAAAACCACAACAGCAACAAACATGTGTAGTAGACTGTGGCCCTATACTCACATGGAGTGAGAAAGATGCTTCTCTCTTTTGGTACTAATTTCTCTTTGTTGAGGCCACAATCAAGATAATACACATGGCTCAAATGAGTGAAATTCTGTTATCTTTTTGAACTAATCTAACATGGTTTTCTCTTAGTGTAACATCATATATTAGGTTGGTGCAAAAATAATGTCGTTTTCTCACATAGTAACATATGTGAGAAAACGACATTATTTTTGCACCAACCTAATAGATAATTGATTTTATAGCAAAGATTGTCTCATTGTGGTTCAATTGGTTCTCAAACTATTCCAGATCACTTCTTATTAGATGCCTCACAATTGTGTTGTTTGTTTATTTAGCAGCATATCAACTCTTCATGGGTCATCTAATACTGAAATTTAATTTTCTTATGAGCATTAGAGCATTAGTAATTTCTTTTACAAAATATGTATTGCTGCTAATTTTTTTTCCTTCAAAAATGTATTGCTTGTATTATTTATTTGTTTATTTATTTATTTTTTTTTTAACAAAAATAAATTTTTGGAAATTTTTTTACCATGAATTTTTATACTTTCATAATGTTTTGACCTCAGTTTGGCAGGAGGTTAACTATTTACCCATAGTTTGGTCCCTAACAAGTGCTGCCTCTCTGGGTCAGAGTGGACCTGGGAACAACAGCAATTAAGAGGTGGTTCCATGCTCTTCAAAAGCTCCTAATCAAAGGCTTTGCTGCTGGATGTAGTTTATCATCATATCCAGGATGCCAATTATGTCATATGCATTTAAGCTTAGTTGTTTGTTTGTTTTTTTTACAGTGAGGTTCAACCTATACAAGGCCCAGGGGCCTCTCGAGGTAGAAGGTTACAGAGTAAGAGACAGTTTATGCATATCAGAGAGGAAGACTTGAACAAGTTAAGATTGTAGTGATTGGGAAAGCATCCTCTTGGGAGTCAGTTCCACAGAGCAGTGGTTCATGGGAAGAAACTGCTCAAATGGAATTTACTTCTCATCAATGGAATACAGAGGGAATGTTGGTGTGTTTTTTTTATCACCCTAAGCAAGGCAATACAACCATGAGCATGCAAGTGATTACAGAGTGTGGAGGAATTATGTACAGAAACATTAGTAATGAGGAGAAAGAGAAAAGACCAATCAGGAATAGTGATTGACATTGCATTTAAATTTTTGCAGGCATGGAGCCAGGGGAGAGTTTCACAAGCAATAAGTGTGAGATAAGAAACTGTTAGCATAGAGGTCATGGCTACATCTAGCAAGCTCAACTGTAAATTGATGAAATCTTGATGCCAGTCTAGTATTCCACTTAAATTCATACAGTCTAGGCATCATAGCGAAGAGCTCATCTAAACAATTACCATGAAAGTATTTATAAAAAGGCACACAGAGGCAACCTTACAGCAGTGGGCAAGTGACTGAAGCTGAACCACCAGATTAGGACCAATAATATTGCTGATTCTTCTTTGGATCTTATCAAGGAGCTCCAGGAAAATAGCTGGGGCACTGGGCCATATGTGGCAGCTATATTCTAAGCATGGACTAATGGTAGACTTATAGATATGTAAGATAGATTCTAAAGAGAAAAATTGTCCCACTCGACACAGTGAACCGACTTTGTTAGCAGCTGATCTGGCAATGGATTCAATGTAATCTTTCCACCTCATGTCAACTGAGAACGGCAGCCCGAGAAAGGGCAATGAGTCACTTTCTTGGTGGATAGTATCAGCCATGCCGATGGAAGACAGAGAGGGGTCATTCAAATGATTAGCGGAGAGAAGTTTAGTTTTGGAGGCGTTAAAATTGAGAAGCCATTTTGTGACCCAGTTAATGACGGTCTTGAGGTCATTTTGTATATCAGCTGCCATTTTGACCTTGTCTGACTGATCAGCCTTACTATCGAGGCAGGAGTAAATGGTTTGTTACAATGAGTGGCATGGTGGGTCCTGGCTGTGAAAGTTAGAACTGGCAGAACCAAAGAATGCAGTTCATCCGAGCACTTTTCATGGAAGTAGTGATAGAACAGTGAGAAGCTTGCCACATCCTGCCTGTAAGAGAGAGGTTGGAGGGTAGAAAATAATTTGTCACCCACAAGGACACAGAGATGCTTTTGGACTCTATTGAGACTGGAAAGTGAGGACTGGGCAGCTCCTGCTAAAATATGACAACAGTCTGATGTTCATTAATGATCTTCCCAATATCATCAGTTCCAAAGTAAGTATCTATGCAGACGACACCACTATTTACTCCTGCCTCAATAGCAAATCTGGTATCGCTGACAAAACTAACCTGGCCGTTGGTCTCAAAAAGGACCTTCAATCTGTGGTCAACTGGGGAAAGAAATGGCTGGTAAACTTTAATGCCTCAAAAACAAAACAGCTCTCTTTTACCCACCACAGAGAACCCTCTCTGCCTCCCATTAGAATGTATAATGCTCAACTCCATGAGAGTGCCTCTCTGCACCTGCTTGGTCTCACACTGTCCGCTGACCTGAGATGGAACAAATACATTGAATCAATAGCTTCATCTACCACAAACAAAGTTGGTTTTATATGTCACACCAGAAAGTTTTTCTTTCCCGAGTCTATCCTTCAAATCTATAAATCAACCATTCGACTTTGCATGGAATACTGCTGCCATATATGGTCTGGAGCCCCAGCTGTTTGTCTAAAGGTCCTCGACAAAATCCAGAGATGGATATGCAGTGTGATTGGTCCTGATCTGGCATCTCATCTACAGTCACTTTCTCACATGTGTGCTGTGGCTTCCCTCTGTCTTTTCTACAATTATTATCATGGCAACTACTCCAACGAGCTATTTTGACTGGCTCCCAAACTGCATAAATTTAAGTGTGCTACTAGGTTGGGATCTCAGTCCCACCCTTTCACTGTCAAAACTGTTAAATGTAGCTGTCTCTTCTACTCCAATAGCTTTGTCTTGCACTTCCCATGTGTGGAACTCCCTTCCTCTGACTTGCTTCCCTGATAGCTATAATCTTCAGTTATTCAAATGCAATGTCAGTTGACATCTCCAGATATCTTGATCTAATTCCCTGTCCTTCTCTTCATCCTTTCCTCTATCATGCCTCTTTACTATTGCTCCCACTCTCTGTAACCCCTTGCATGCTAGTGGTGAAATGCTTAAAAAAAAAGTACTAATGTATAATGTGTTTTGCTGTAGTTACCAGAGAAGCCAGTTATTAATGAGGGTAATGCATTCAATTTTCCCTTGTGGCTTTAATGATTTTATTTCTGCCTCCATCTTTTTGGTTATCAGCATTAAATGATAATAATGTCTTAATAATCAACTTCATATTAAGATTGATTATCAAGGTTTTAATAGCCATTGAAGCTTTATTGAGAAATGTAATGTTGTTTCATGATTTCTGCTTTTATCATTTCAAAATGTGTTTTCTTTCTTTTTCTAGCTTACAGCAGATCCAGACCAAAATGTAAAGAATGGGACAGAGCTACTAGATAGACTAATTAAGGTAACACTTCATTTATTTCAATTAACCTTTTTTTTTTTTTAATATGTAGATCACCTAATACAAGGCTCGAGATCCGCTCAATGTGGAGGATTAATATTAGAAATGGTTATGTTGAATGAAGTTTGTGATAGGGATAAAGGTGGTAGGAAGTGAAGATGAGGAGGATAGATAACAGTTGATCCCTGACATGAAGTGGTTAAGATTGTTGTTTTCAGGGAACTAACTATGTGAGTCTGTTCCACAAAGTAAAAAAGCTCTCTGAATGCTGAATGGAAAATCATTGAGGGGGATGCTGAAAAGTTAAAAAAAAAAAAAATCTGATGTTTAGTCATTTAGTCAGCTTTTGGGAATTAGTTTTGGCCAAGAAACATTTCAGTTTTGGAATGTTAATATGTTCTCTGTACTAAGTTTGGTGCAATAGGTTCACTCTTTTGATGATGGGATGATTGAATAAACCTGAAATTGAAAGTCTCTAACCAAATAGGTTAAACACGGATGGTTGGTATAGACACAAACTTTTTTTTTTTTTTTAAATCTAAAGAATATTACAATAATTTGAATATCTTTTTTGAAATTTTAATTGCAAGAAAATAAAATAAAAAATTCTTTTGCACATTTGTTTTTATTAAAATATTCAAACATAATTTTCTTTTCTTTATGAGACTTTAAAGGTTTTAGCAAAAATGTCAGGATACTTATCAGATAGTTTATTGGAGCTTGTTTAAATTTTTATCCGTAAGCCAGGAGACCATCATAATTTTGAATTAGTTAGTAATTAGCTGTAGTATGTTACCTTATAGGGAAAAAAAGATCTTATTGGTCATAGTATGAAATTGTTAATGCAATGCAGTAATAATAATAATTCTATTTTGTTTTAATCAAACAACTGGTTCTGTATTGTTTAATATATTGCAGTAAGTTTGGGGTCAGGAAACTTGGAGCCATGTGGAAATTTGGAGAGAAGAAAAAAAACTTTACAAAACTGGATCAGGGCAATACATAAATTAATCTTATGCTTAACACATGTTCTTGGAAAAATCGTGATTTTGTTAGATTATGTTACCACTGTGTTAGTTAAATCAAACTGCTGGTGTGTCACATTGAAGACTTGTTGTTTTTGGTGGTAGAAAACAGTGTTAGACCATCACAAGGCAACTTCCTAAAATACGGGTACAGCTGAGAAAAGGATTGGAAGAAGAAAAATGTTGAACTGAAGATGTCTTGTACGCCTACTGCAATAAGGAAATAAATATAATGTATAGAAAAATATAACTAGTTTATTCTTATTTTCCAAACCTGACAGATTATTAAGAGTGAAATCCATTTTCTTCTTGTATACAAGGAGAGGAAAATTGATCAGTCTTTCCTTGGCCACTATAATGTCATTTTCCATTTATGTCAAGATTTCAAGATATGGATAGATATGTCTCTGGGTGGATATAGTGATTTTCCAAGTGTAGCTTAGATGTGGCACAAGGCCGAAAGTATGTGGCTCCCAGTGAGGATCGAACTCACTACTCGGTCGTAATTGTTCTAGTGAGGCAAGCTTGCTAACCATTACACCACCTCAAGGTGCCCTGTCTCTGGGTGGATATATCTTTGTCCATGTGAACTCTCTCTCTCTCCGGGCTGGTCTATCAAAATAAACATATTCTTATCTCTTTCCTGTCAATGTTAATTAGCCTCGCACTGGTCAGATACTATGAGAAGACAGTCTCCTGTATTATCTTGAAACATTCCAATCACACAAGCAGGAACAGTCAGTTCCAATGCTTTATCTTGTAAAATTATATTACAAAGAACAATTTGATATGAAAAAGAATATTTAAAATATGACCCACAACTATGTGATGTATTTCAGTTATTAAATAAGTTTTGATGAGTATAGTACAAGTTGACTACTGTGGGGCACGTAGTGATGATCAAATTCTTTACCATAGTAATGATGTGAGACTTGTTGGCTTAACATGGTTCCATGTTAAGGTAGCTTCTTCTGGCACAAGGCCACAAGGGTCACTCAGTTAGGACAGAGCTGTAATAGCTTGTTAATCTTTCTTCATGGAAAGGTACTATTTACTAAACCAAGTCTGAAACAAGTGGGGACAATGTGTATAGCATGTTAAATCCTATCAGTATTGGTTTGTGAAAGAAGTCTGCCAGCCAACATGATGTGGTACTACTATATATATATATATATATATATATATGTATGCCATATTGTGACATTCTGACAGATTGAAAAAAATTAACAATTAGGGAATATGTTGGTGAAATTGAATAAATTTAAAACAAATTCATGAATTTTCAAAAACATTTTTCTTTTAAATAAGAAAGAAAAACTGATTTAAAAAAAATTAATTACAAATATAAATTTGCTTTTGTCCTATAAGCTTAGCTTAGTATGATACAAGGTCAGGTGGAGAGTGAAAATAGTCAGGAACATGTTGGGCCAAATATCCAAGTGAGAAGGACCTGCCTACCGAGAATATCGGCATCTGAAATTCTGGCTTTCATTAGGCAATAAAATTGATTTTTTTTGTATCTGGAGAAATATGAAACTATTTCAGCTTGTGGTCAGGCAACTTAGCATTTGTTTTGTTTTCTATCTTCTAAAATGTTTATTCATATTAGTGTATAAAAGAATTTGTTTTTCTTCTTTTGCAGGACATTGTTACTGAAAGTTCTTCTTTTGACTTGGTCGCTTTTATTCCTTTGCTGAGGGATCGTATTTACACTCCAAATTCTTTTGCACGACAATTTGTTGTTTCTTGGGTAAGTACACTCTTGATATAGACATTTCTTGTTATCTGTTATACTATAGTACCTATTCTATTGTAATAGACTCTCTCACAGATAATAAGTAGGAGTAGCAGTGGCCAGTTGGGCTCAGTGGTGTTGAGCGAGTCAGTCGATATCGGACATTGAAGTACCAACCATCACAACTAGATTGCTGCGTCATTAACTCTTATTTCCAAGTTCCTAACGTTTTGTACGTCGATCCTAATTTAGGATGACTTATTGAAATACAAGCCTCCACTGTGAAAACTACTCTACAACATCATCTGTGTCTTGTTTCTATTTGTGCAGGAGTTTTCCCTCATCATATTAGACAAGTATTTTTATATCTTTTTTATTTTTTATTTTTTTATGGCAACCATTTAAAAAAATAAAAAAAGACATGTAAAATACTTGTGCTGCCATTCATTCATTTTACATGTAACCATGGCTACTCACTCTACAACAACCTTTCAGAATAGTCATTAACTTTCATTGCTTCAGAAAAAAAAAATCAATGAGCATTATCAGCAATGTAACACACTCTTATGGGTTGTTTCTAAGATGAGAAACCAGATGTTGACGATCTTCAGTATCACCAATCAGTGTCATCAAACATTTTTTTTTTTTTTTTTATTTACATTATTTGAAATGTTGTCCTCAACTTCATTGCCATATTCACAATGTTTTGGCTGTTTTATGCTCTGGCCTTCTTCAGGTGATTGGAATTTTGAACTGAACCCTTTATTTTGTTCACCGGGGGGGTAGATTGTTCTAGTTCCATGTGCCATGCCTCTTTTAGATGTCTCAGTATCAGTTATCTCCCTTTAACTCAACTCTCCAAGTTTTTGTTCACCTCAGCTGTAATCAGGTATTGAATTCACAACTCTTTGGATTAAGTCATTGGATTCACCCAACATTTTTACCCACTGGACCATGTGTCCTCAAGGAGCATCCAACAGCCAAAACATTGTGAATATGGCAACAAAGATGAGGACAACAGTTCAAACAATGTAAATAGTGTAAGTAGTTACAATACCTCATCTCAGAAATAGACAGATGCTGAAGGTGAATATGGCAATGATGATGAGGACAACAGTTCAAACAATGTAAATAGTGTAAATAGTTACAATACATCATCTCAGAAATAGAGACAGATGCTGAAGGTGAATATGGCAATGAAGATGACAACAGTCCAAACAATGTAAATAGTGTAAATAGTTACAATGCCTCATCTCAGAAATAGAGACAGATGGTGAAGGTGAATATGGCAATAAAGATGAGGACAACAGTCCAAACAATGTAAATTGTATAAATAATTACGATACTTCATCTCAGGAATTAAGAATATAAGAGGCACAGCTGGACAGATCCGAAGGGTTTGTTGACAGTATATCAGAATGCTTTTCCAGTAGTAAAACAACACTTTGGGTTTCATAAAAAAGATTGCATTTATAACTTTCCACAAAAGTGTGGAAAAGAATAATATAAAGGAGAAACTAGCTGTCTCAAATTGAGACACAAGGAATTTAAAACTATAACCAAAGGGAAAATATTGTATAACCCCTTCATGCTGGGAGTTCTCTTGGGTGACTTCAATTAATACACTGTTGTATATCTTCTCTTCTCTTCGCTTGGCTGGGTGATCATCACTTGGTTTGTTTGGAGGTAAAATGAGACATCAACGAGAGGGAATTTTGACTTACTAGTTTATTAACCACGTCAATGGGTACATTTTTAACTAGCCAGTAGGGGTCGCTCTCTCATTCCAACTGGGGAGCAAGTTCCAAGGCATGTAAAACTCGATTCCCTGAAATCCCTTTCTACATCCAACATTCCCATGCTAGTTTTAGCCAATCAAAAACTTTTTTTGTTTTCCTGTATCTGACCTCAAAGGTCAAAATAAAGAAGTCTGAGAGAAATAAAATTCTCTAAAAAATAATAGTCTGCTAGACTATTATTTAACAAAAGTGGCAAAATCTGGAAGGAGAAGGGCATGTATTACCCTCTCTAGGACGTGATCTCGATAATTGATAAGGAACACTGCTGGAAAGGAAGGAAGTTGTTAAAGGCAGTGTTATATTGACTTTCAATCTAGCTGCTTAAGTCTGTCGAGTATAGAGTTTAGGACTACTTTGTTTTCTTTACTTAGCAACAAGGGTGTTCAGAAATTCTCCTATGGTGACACATAGCTTAGATGTGGCACAAGACTGAATACATGGGACACTCAGTGTAGATCAAACTGACTATTCAGTCATAATTGATGCAGTGAGACAAGCTTGCTAACCATTGCACTATGTCGAGATGCACTAAATTATTTTATATGCATAGAAGGCCAAAAGCATGGGGTACCGAATGAGGATTGAACTAATTACATGAGTAGGAGTAATGGTTTTATTTGTATCCATCTAATGCTGTCCAGCATTTACTGCCATATAAAAGGATGGATATCACTTAGCAAGCCAACTCTGATTTCTTTGTTTCAAACAAATTTTTTCTGCTTCTCAGCACTTTGCTTAGCTTTCGGAATGTATATTTCACTAATCCAATACGTAATCGGATTGCAATGTCCCATTTTCCTTCCTCTGTTAAAACACTTTCCAGATATTTAAGCTTCTGTACCTGCTTGATATTGACATCTCCAATTCGTAACTCACATCTTGGGCCTTTTGTCTTGCTGGCAATCATACTTTCTGTCTTCTTGCAGTTGATTGTTAGTCTCTTTTTCGCACTTTCCTTTACTACCCTCTAGGATGTTCTGTAGGTTTCTGTTGAGATGTTGAGTGTTTCTGCATGAGTGTATTGAAATAAGGACAAACACATATGTAGGGAAAAATACTGGTATATTTGAAGAGGTATTTACAACAGAGAGATTAGTAGTCAAACGAACGCAGGTTAGTCAGTCACAATAAGAAAGAATATAAAGTCCAACTGTATCTTCTGGTAGAGAGACGGAAGTGTGATGGTCACCTAGTCTCCCCAGAACTCTATAGAACTGTCCTATTAGTAGTAGAGAGATCAGTCCATTCTGATGAGAAGGTGGGTGCGCCCCAACAGTTTCTTTCCAAGTCAGCTATTAACACAGTTTCATCTGTGTATCTTATAGTGTTAAGATTATACCCACTAATGATAAATCCTAGTTGGGAGGGGGGCATTTCCCAGCATCCTTAGGATAGTTTCTTTGTAATGGTTGAATGAATCTGGAGAGAAGACATGTCCTTTTCTTGCACAATTTTTCAATATTTGTGTAGCTACTCAATTCATTTTCTATTCATATGCAGTCTGTGAATTTGACAATAAAGATGAGTACAACAGTCCGAACAATGTAAATAGATACAGTCTCCTATAGAAAAAAAAATGCTTCTACTTAGTGTTATAGTTAATTTAACCTGTAGTCATATAACAATGATTTATTTAATCAGTATATTTCTTTTGTCTCAAGAGGTTAAAGTATTTTTGTTTTACCCCCTCACTTATTTGTTTACTGAAATAAACCTGTTATTTCTCCTGGCATTCTCTTTAAAATTGTTTTCATTCTTAGAATGATTTTAGAAAGTAAAGTTCACATGCAATGCTGGAACTACTGTAGGTTCAAAACTGAAATTTCTTCAAAGGAATCAGTATTTGAGTTTAGGCAGAAACAAAAACACAGAAAATGTCTTTAATTCGATGTCCTTTTGGAACTAAAATGTGGCAACTGATCACTCGGGTATTTGGCATTTTAAACTTTTTTCCTCCTTAATTGATTGTAAGAAGTCTTTACAAAGCAATTCTAATCTTGTCATTGAATCTGACTTCCTTACCTGAAATGGACTCAACCAGAAATCATTTTAGGCAGAGCCATCTTATTAAACATCGCACTGAAAAACCGTCTTTTCACTTTTGACACTCGGTTTCTTTGCAGGCATTAATTTTCCAACTTTTCCTGAAAATGTATCTTTTTAATATATTCTTTTTAAGCTCTACCCTCAAATGTAATAAGGAATATTTTGTTTCTCAACAAGAAACAATTCTTTTAAATTTTAGAGAAGCAACAAAATTATTTTGTTTGTTAGATTCTGAAAGCAAATTCTTTTTTTATTATACAACTAAATGAAACTTTAGACATAAAGTTTGAGACATGCTGGAAACATGACACACATACAATATATTTATTTTGTCTATATAACACATTTTTCCTTGCACACAGAGAGAAGTACTGTGAAGTTATACTTTGAACCTAGGGAGAATGTGTAGATACTCTGAGCCAATATGACAGTGAATACTGGGCACTTTTGAAAAAAAATGAAGCAAAGATTTGAAGCAAGCAATAGCTCGTTTTCCTAATAAATACAGTAATCAGATTATCACACTCATGATTCTACCTGAAATGTTTTCAATAATGATTATATGTTGTTGATTCTTAATTTAAGACTCATTTTAACTGTCATCTTTTTACTTTTCATTTTTATTAAAAGCAAAAAAAAAAAAAATTGATGAAAGTTAAAAATTATCTGAAATTAATAAGAAATATGTTTTATCTTTGAATAAATAAAAAAATATCTCGGCTTCAGTCGCTTTCCCACCACTGTAACATAGCTTCCCTGTATATTTCCTATAAATATTTTCATGGTAACTGTTCTGAGGAGCTTTCCATTTTGGTGCCTTGACTTTATTAATTTAAATGCAGTACTAGATTGGCAGCTAGGTTTCATCATTTTACTCTTGAAATTGGTAAATGTAACCATAAGTTCTATGCTAACAGTTTCTTCTCTTGTTCTTCTCACTTGTGGCACTCTCTTCCAGATTCTTGCTTTCCAGTCATTTTTAACCTTCAAAACTTTAAATGCAATGTCAATTGTCATATTCTGCCTTTTTGTTGTCCTTTCTCATTAATAATGTTTCTTTCACTCTCAGTAACTAACTCCTTTCATCTTAGTAGCATTATCACCTTACCTGGGGTGAAATGATTAAAAAAAAAAAAAAAAATATTTTTTTTTTTCAATTTGTAAGATTATAAAAGATTCTTGAGTAAAACTGGTTGGGATTGAACCTAAAAACCACATGGATAATAGGTTTAGCTTCACTTAGTACAGACACAATAGCTTACTGAACTAATTCAACAATTATTCTGTGGCAAGTGGCAGCTATACTCAATTTAGGTTGGCACAATGACACAATAATAGAGCACTTAGTGAAGATCAGAATATAGTGTGCCAGGTGAATTTGCTAATCATAGTTTTACAATAGACACCTGTTAATCTGGAACCATGTGTTAACAACAAAAGCGCCTCTTTTATTAGTGATATTTTTTGCTGAAATAGATATAACAAAATAACTATGTCAAGGATAATAATTTTTTTTCATCTTAATATATTATGCTTTATTATTATTTATTAGTTGTGGCAGCAGTTGTATTGTAAAATCATTCATATTATGTTATCCTTTCATTTTATAAACTAAATATCTAGGAAGTGTTTTTCAAAATAAAAGACATACTTTACTCTTTGTGTGTGTGTATTTATATATATATATATATATATATATATGCACCTCCCTGGGAATTCATTGTGAAACATTTGGATTAGTCTATTTTAGAAAAAAATTGGATGAATTTGTATATATGAAAGAAAATGGTACAGGCCAAATATCAATGAATTTGTTAAATGTTTAATAAATAATATCAGTCTGTAGAGGCCGTTTGAAGACAAAACATTCAGAGTGGCTAGTTCTGCATTTGTTTAAAAACTTGTCCGTGTTTGTCAGGAAATTGGAAAAGTGCAATTTCAATTTGTTGGTCTAGTTTGATTTGATTCCTAAAGGACTAACTGCATTAATGGGTTTGATTTGAACTCCAGCTGCCAACACTATGGAAAACTTTTCATATATGATGACTTCTCCCACTTTTAAGATTGGTGAAATGCTACAGCTCACCAATGGAAAATATAAACTTCTTACAAATGACGTGATTAAAACTGATTGGATTACCTTTCTTGGATATCAAATATTGTATATACCATTATACCATATACCAAATATGGACAAGTAAAAAAAGAAAAAAAAAAAAAATTAAAAAAAAAATGACTTTAGGAAGAGCATCAGAGAGCCATTTTCTTTTTCATCCTTTTCACAAATTGATGTGAATTTTTTAAAATATGGAGCTATACTTGTGAAAAAACAAAAAAGAGTTTATCCAACTCATTGCTTTTACGAAAATCTGTTTCCCTCATGGCTTTCTTTTACTTTATGAATAAAGTAGACAAGTGTCTGTCTGTCTGTTCTCTTTTTATGGTACTTATTTTGTTTTTCTATTTTATTAAAAGATTCTGTTGGAATTGGGCAAATTTCAAGAATGGATGTTTCAATTATAATTCTAGTAATTTTTTAGCTGATCTTTCATACAATTTAATTTTAAAAATTAAAAATTAATGTTTGTCTTAATTAGGTTATGACTAGCTGATACATAAATTGCATAAAATATAAAATTGAATTTCATATGCATTGGTTCCATTGATGTATTAACGAAGGAAAGATTTGAAGTAAGCAATATGTGTTTTTCTGCCACAACACTTGTCAGAATTGAAAAATAGTTTTTGGGTTTTTCCTGATTTAGAAGGGGAGTTTATAATATCAATACAGTGTGAAATCAATCCCTGATGTCTGCAGGGCTATTGGACTTTGTTATTTTGTGTTAGCATTCTTTAGACTTTCTTTGGGTTATGACACTTGTCTGAATTGAAAAATATTGTTTTTATTTAGAAGAGGGGTCCTGTTAATAATATTGATAGTGTAAAATTGGTCTCTGATTTTTACAGAGTTATTGAACTTATTTACAAATGTCAAGTTTAAAAATGTTGTAATATCATTGGTATCTGCATATTTTTTTTTTTTTTTTGCACAGGATTTTTTGGGAAATGCATGGAATAACATTTAACATTGAGGATTATTTATCATAAATGAAGAATAAATGGAGATATACTTTTATTAATTTATGTAAATTTTTGTTCTTTGCTTACACACACAGACACACACATTTGTTCTTTATTTAAAAGAAATCTTTTTGTAATGTCACCTCCAAAAAATTTGTTTTCTTATGCACAACATCTAATTCCAATAACTTTGTAAAAGTCAAGGATTGATTTGACCCTGTATCAATATTCTAAACAAGACCCTTTTCTACGTTAATAAAGAGCAGTATTTCCTCTCTGACAATGGCCTAAGGAATGTATAAAGTCTACAAAGATTATTTCTAAAACATTTTACACTATTTTTTATGAGTGGACCACTTTATTTAAGTAGTACCAATAGAAGATAAATTGTTTTAATTTACTTACCTTTGGGGTGAAAAAAAGAATTAATGCATATCTTTCCTCTTGTGTTCTATGTTTGCAGATTTCTGTGCTTGATGCAGTCCCAGACATCAACATGCTTGTCTTGTTACCAGACATTTTGGATGGTCTTTTCAAAATTCTTGGGGATAACAGTCGTGAAATTAGCAAAATGTAAGTCAGTTCTACATTCATTTTATTTGTCATCTGTTTTTTGGTAACAAATGTTAATTCTTAGGTAAATTGGATGTTTGTCTCTTTGATTATATAATATGCAAAATAATATGCAAAAAAATTACAAGATTAGTTATTTAATAACAAAATATTTTCTATAATAATAATAGCAAGTTGATTAATGTAGATTAGTTGAAGATAATCAGTCATAAAAATTGATAATAAAGCACTTAAGGACCTTAAATTTTATTTTTTATTTTACTTTTTTTATTCTCCTTATCTTAATTTCTATTATAAAAACAATGCTGGTTGTTATTGAAAATTGATCAATTTAATTGTGTAAATTTTAACTAGGTTCTTTCACTAATTTGGTATAAATTTTCAATACCTAAGAGTTAAAATGAATTTAAAAAAATGAAAAAGCATTCTTGAAGATTTCATTTTAGCTCTAATTGAAAGCTAAATGATTAAATTTATTATTTCCAGTAAGTAAAATATTCTGGTGTATTTCAAATAAAAATTATATAGATTGGAATCTCAATTTTTTGGCTGATTTAAGAAAATTTTCTTAAAAGCGGCCATTTTCTTAATTTTAAGAAATTTGTAAACAAAACAAATTTATCAGTTTTAAAAATCTTCCAAAAATAAAATATATATTTGTGACATGTTAGTTGAGTAAAATTATCAAATTTAAAGTTAAATTAATCTGATTTGAAATAAATATTACTTACTTATAGCATAAAAAAGTAATATAAAATTTTCTTAGATCTTTATTGAGGTGATGACAGCTAGTATGGATGACCAGAATTGACATAAATTTATGAATACTAAGTGAATGCATTTTTTTTTGTTTTTAGCTACCTAGTAATTTCTAGAAATTAACATATTTTCAGCAATTATCTGATATTTTATTGACTTTTAGTTATGTTTGAAGATGCTTTATGAAAAATTAGAAAAAATTTAAAGTGCTATAAAATTTTCTTAAATTAATTTTAAAATTGAATAACAGATGTAATTAAAATAAAGATATGTAAGCAACAACATTAACACATTGATCTGTAAATTTTTTTTATAATAATTAAAAATTTGTTTATAATAATTAAAAATTTGTTTAATAATTAATAGTTAATAAATTTTAATTAACATTAACTAAAAACATTTTTCTATTTTTTTCAATCCAAGCACATGACCTTTTCATCATAATGACCTGTTTAGGCTATCACAGATGAAAAAAGGAAACAAACTAAGAAAATAAAAACTAAAAAATAGAAAAATAGAATAGTAAAACAACGTTGTTTAATTTTTTCAATTTTGGATTTGTAAATTTCGTTTTCACTTAATTACAATATCACATACAGAATTTTAAATGATTTTTAAACTATTATAAATTGTTATAATTAAAATTTAAATAAAAATGAAAAAATTCTTGTAAAAATTCATTATTCATCGAAAAAAATTTATTTCTTCAGACAATAGTGTCCATAATATAATTTATTTACAAAAGCAATTAAAAGCTTTTCTAATTAAATAGTGTTATAATTTGATTACATTTTTTTAGTTTACTATTTGGAGCAGATTTTAGGTTAGAATAGTAAAAGGTTTGAAAAAAAAATTAGGTGATTTACATTTTCCAAGGAGTCCTACTAATACTAACTAATAAAAAAAATTCAGGAAATAGAAAAGTATTTTGTGAACTTTCATGAAATAAAGTAAGTGGAGGGTGGGGAGCTAGCATATGTAAAAAAATATTTTTTACCAAAATTTTCTAAAACAAAAAATAAATTTCAAAAATAATTTCATTCATTTGTGAATAAGTCCTGAATGTTTCATTAAAATCCAACAATTATTTGATTTTTGCAAGAATTTCCAAGTTAATGTGTTTTCACCGGATAAAAGCGTCAAAAAAGTATTTTGTAATTATTACCTGGGTCCAATGACGTAAACAAAACAAGATTTTGAATCAAAATTTCAGATGTACTAGAAAGGATTAAAGAATTAAAAAAAAATAATCAAATAATACTTTGGTCTTTCATCTTAATAACAACATAAACATTTTGATGATAAAACTTTGTTTTTATTAAGTTTGTGGCCTTTTTCATTATGCTATGTTGTTTTCCCACAAAAAAATGGAGGTACCTAATTTTAACAAATGAATTATCTTTGTGGATTCTTTATTAAACTCCTCTCCACTAAAATTAATTTTGATGTTTAACTCTACAAGTTGTATGTATAACAAAGCCTGATTATGTATTCACCATTCTTTGAGAGAATAGCATTTACAATTTTCATATCTTTTTACTATGTAAGGAGGCATGGTGGAGTAATGGATAGTGGCTCGGATTAAGGAATTGGGGAGCTGAGTTTGAATTCCATTTGAATCCATTACATTCACTTACGTGCTAATACCTTTGGGAAAAGTATGAATCATCTTCTCCCCCCAGCTATGGGCGAATAGCAGAACAGACTGGGTTCTATAGCCTTGGATGGCAACTGGTCTACCACAGAAAGAAATGGCAACCTACTGCAGGAAAAAATCTGCCTCGTCAGTCATGTATTGAAAGATAAATGCTCACCTAGGCATGTATCACGCATGGCACATAACTGACTTACTATGTGCTATTGTGTGTGTGTGTATACTGAGGTAAGACCAAGCAGCAACAGTCCGTTTCATGCTTCAATGCAATCTTCAGGCAATGTGTGTTTTGGTTTGACTATTTATATATGCTAGTCAGTGGTGCATTATGGGTAGCAAGGTCTATTGTATTATCCTAATGTTTATTGGGTTGGTGGTAATGGTTATGTTTCAAATTATTCCAGAAGCTATTGAGTAGGAATAATTGAGGATCTGAATACTGTTATTTCTAGCTATTTTATAATGTTAAAATTTTTTACTCATTATAAGGGGCAGTAGGTTTGGTAAAGGGACAAACACTTCTAAGGGCTACAAGGGATAGGAAATTGTGGAGGGCCATGATCGTCCACGTCCTTAAGGGACATTGCATATAGATTTCTTAATTTTACTTAACATTTACAAGTGTTGGGTCTACTATCCGAAATAGTAGAGTAGCCATCCTACATAGACGAATTTCTCAAGGTCAAGTGATGCAAGTTTCCAAATGTCTGTAGAATTATGGTTTGAGTAATTGCAGGGATAAGCAATTATTTTATTTTTTTATTGATTTAGGAGTAGGGTCCTTCTAAAAGGTTTTACAGAGTTATTGAACAGAGCTATTTTGCATACCTTTTGTGACATATGGGGGCTGTCAATGATTAAGTATAACTCAAGACTTTAATGTTAAAATAAAACAGTATTTAATAACGATCACAAATGAATACTTAACAAGAACAAAGAAGTAAAAGTCAACTAAAGATAATTAACTACTTCAGTGAATACCTTGTTAGTAGCATGGCTTGGCTTAATGTTCGGTAATTCCTAAATCAAAACCCAAATCATCGACGCACAATAATTCACACTAATTCAACTGGATATTTCTACTCAATAGTCACTCGATAATTACTGCAGTCAGTAGCCTGACACCACTGTTTATACACCTGGTGGAAAACATATTCATAAGTCCAGAGTGTCAGGCTTGAACCTTGATATCAGTAGTTACTCATTTTCTTCCTATATGATAATACCAAAACAGACTTTTTGGGGATGGTTGTCAAAGAAAGATCTTAAGATGAAAGAAATACGAGTAAAAGCATAATGTATGTCTTGTCTGTTTTCTTTCATTTTAATTTTTGCTTCTGACTTGAAAAAAAATGAAGACATTTAAGATAAAATGATATTGTGACAGGGGAATTTTTTTGTGTTACTTGTTACATGTTTTAGTGTCTGCTTTATTTTAGTATCTGCATGCATCCCTCTTAAGTTCAACCATGCTTCCCTGGTCATACTTGTTTTATTTTTTTTACTTTTATCAGGTATATTTTTAGTGGCTTATCCTTTAATTGGGTTTTCTGCATTTAAAAAAAGACAAACTTTTCCTTATCTTCTCTCTCTTCCCATTTGTACACATGTTTATATAACCCCTAGGCATGACTTAAATAGACTGGTTCATACCTTTTTTTTTTAAAAAAAATAAAGGAAAAATAATTTTTGGAAATAATTTTTGTAGAGTTGCATTCTTTTGACTTACTTTGTCATAACACTTGTCAGAATTGAAAAAAAAAAATTATATTTTGTTTTTTATTTATTTATTTTTTTATTGATTTAGAGGTGGGGGGCAGTCTAAAAGGTTCTACAGAGTTATTGGACTTAGCTGTTTTGAATGCCAAAGCAGACTTTTTGGGGTTGGATATTAGAAAAAGATTTCTTTTAAATAAAGAACAAACAGATATATACATGTGTAAGCAGAGAACAAAACTTTACATCTAAATAAATAAACAACAAATTCTGTCTGTCTAGCTTGGGCCACACTTGCTCTAAATAGACATATTATACAGTGTAACCCGGATATAAGAGAGTTGTCGGGACCAGAGAATAAGTCTCCTATATCCGGGTTTCTCTTATATCCGGGTTTGGTCTATTTCATTTAGGTAAGTATGGCTCTAATTTGGGACCAGATAAAATATATCTTATATCCGGGTTTCTCTTATATCCGGGTTACACTGTACCATTTTTAGATCTGGATGACCCCAGAATTGAAAATCTGTCCTTCATCTTGTGCTTGAACATCCAGAATTGGGATTTGTGTCTGGATGATTTTAAAAGTTTTTTTAATTTATATTGAGTTTAAAGTAACACAAAACATTTGAATTTAAAGTTTTGTTTTAAATTCACTTTAAAATATCTCAAAAACTTTGTGAATTGAGGAAATCAATTTTATTTCTTTAAAATGTTAAGGAATCAAAATGAGAGGTTTTGTGATGTGAGGCTTTGAAATTCTGTAGAGTTTGTGATATAAAGAACTTGATACAATCGAAGTTCCACAAAGTTTGTCATTTGAAGAACTCAATTTTCGGCCCAAATCATAGATAAAGTGAGATTTTGAAGTTCCTTGCAGTTAATTGAGGAATTCAAAGTTATTTCTTCAAAATCATCATTGCTGTTTTGTAAGCTGGACCAGAGGTATCTTTAGTTTTAATCCAGAGACATAATTAGCCCTCTACAGGAGCTAGCTTAAAATTCACATGGCTTTTAAGCTTGTAAATTAATAAATGTATGTATCTGTTTATTCTTCATTTAAGATAAATAATTAACCACAAATGTTTGTGCATGTGCTTCAGAAAAAATCACATACATAATTTGTTTTTACATTCTTTAAAAAATGTCTAAAAAATGTTTTAAAAATTCAGAAAATTAAAAAAATGTGCAGATATCAATGATTTTATCACAGTTTCAAAATTGACATTTGTAAATAAGTCCAATAACTCTGTAAAAGTTAGGGAATGATTTTACACTATATCAATATTATGAACAGTGAAAGATGATAAAAAGTATAATTTTGGATTCTGACATGTGTTGTGACCGAAGGAAAGTTTAAAGAATGCTAATCTAGAAAAAGGTTTTTCCGAATACTTTGCCTATTTTGTATGAGTGGACCAGTCTATTTAAGTTGTACCTAACCCTCATACAGATGAACTAACCTAGACAGGGACAATCATATAAAAAAATAGTTCGAAAGAATCATTTGGTAATGGTTATTCATTTTTTTTTTTTACTAGTATTTCCTTCATCTTAATCTAAGTATTTTTTTTCAGTGTAGCTTTAAAACTGTCATTAGTAAGCAATGCTGATCCAACTAAAGAATGAGCCTTTGGCAAAGCTTCAGCTTGCACCCCTTTTTTCTTTTGAAAGCTTTATATAATCAGCTATGGAGCTTTCTGTCTGAATGTCAGTTAAATCTCTAATTACATTGCTCTAAGTTATCTTTTTCAACTGAGCTGAAATTAATATGAAAGAAATATTGCTAGTTGAACAATGAATAATTAACAATGCATCATCTAATAAAACATATTCAGGAACAAGCTGATTCCATTCCAACCATATAGAGTAAAACTTGGAATTTACTTATCTTATTATAACAAAGTTAATTTCTTTTGTGAGCTACTATTTTCTGATATTTAACCAATTTAGTGCAACTTCACTTGATAAAAACTTGGAATTTAACCATTTTATTAATAATGGAGGCAGGGTTTATACTCTGTGTACATCTATACCTCAGATGATAAGGTCAGACATTTGACTTAATTTTAAATTTTTATTTGAAACATTTAATTAGAAACCAACAATATTAGCCTTGAATGGTTTTGTCATATTTTTTAACAAATAAAACAAAAGAAATTTAGTCATATTTTAGGTGACAAATTGAGTTGAATACAAACAGTAACTGTCCCTGCCCTCCTCCAACAACATTTTTATAAATATTTATTTATTTTTTTTATTGAAGTTACTGGAACAGTAATTCTCAATGAGAAATGACAACTTGTAAATCCTCTCATTGGGAATATTATCAGTTTTATTATTAGTATTTGTTAAGTTTTTACATCAATGACATTTCTTGCCTTTCACTGAAGGCCACAAATCCCCTCAATTTTACTGCCCTTTGCTCTCTGTGTTTGTATATATGTATATAGAGTGTGTATCAAAAATACTTTTACAAACTTTAGGGGTGGGTTTCTGATACCAAAACAAGGTAAAAATGTCCATATAAACAGTTGTCCAATAGGCCATCGTTGTACCTCAACACAGCAACTCATAACAAATGTTCAAAAATGTCCCCTACTTGCTTCTACACACACATACATCCATCGGATTATTGACTGGCAGACCCTTTCAAATGCTACCACACAGTATTAAATGGTTTTGCAGAAACACGTTGATGAAGCATCTCTGCATTATGTCTGCTGCATATACCAATTGTTTTAGTGGCCCCGTAGATAAAAATCCAAAGGCTTGTGGTTGGGGGCACATGCAGGCCATAGTCCCCCACTACCTATCCATCTTTCATAACCAGTGCATTGCAAACAATGTAACTAAAATGTGTTGGATCCCTAACATGCATAAACCACACACATCTTCATATTAGCAGGAGTACACCCTCTAAGCAGCTCTGGAAGTGTACTTGAAATAAATTCTGTAGACAGCTCCTGTAAGATGTGCTGAGAGAACATATGGACCTACCAGACAGTCACCTAAAATATTAATATATAAAAATCATATCTGCCTGCTCACGATATGAATATCCTGTCATTCATAAACAGAGCACTTCTCAGTTAACTCACTACTACACACATTAAACATGGAAGACAGACTAGCCATAAATATGCACAAATGACAAATGTAACCTAGTCTATGTGTCAACACAGCACCATCTACCTTAAATTTTCTTTAAACTTCTCAAAAGGAAGGATTTGTGGACATATGTTTGTGTGGATTTTTGTCCTTGTTTTGGTGTGAGGAACCCACTCCCAAAGTTAGTAAAAGTATTTTTGATACACTTTGTGTGTGTGTGTGTGTGTGTGTGTGTATATATATATATATGTATGTATGTATGTATGTATGTATGTATGTAGACACATTTGAATTTAAAAAAATGAAAAACCTTCCTTGAAGCTTTTATTCTAGTTTTAATTCCAATAAGTAAAAAACTTTGCTCTGTTTCAAAACTAATTTAAATTGTCTGGAAGGTGTTTTCATTTTGAAATCACTAAACATCACAGAATTTTAAAACATTTATAAATTATTATAATTAAAATATAAAAAAAGAAAATTCTTGTAAAAATTCATTATTCTTCAAAAAAATTTTTTTCTAAAGACAGTAGTGTCTATGATATATCTATAAGCAATTAAAAGCTTTTCTAATTAAATAATATCTGTTATTAATATAAAATAGAATTTAGTGTCAAACTGAAGATCAGAATTTACAGTTTAAATATCTGCGTTTTTAGTTTTTAACCATATACAAAGAAATCTTATATTTATGAGCATCTCACTGGAAAGATGAAATATGGCATACCAATCTTGATACTTTTATCTATATATTGTGACCTTTCAGGATGTGGGCTATCATGGATCTCTAAAATTTTCTGTCTTTTGTAGCTCTGAGTAAGATTCTATTTGCTTTTTACTGAGCTGCTCATTCTCTGTGGCTGAGCATTTAAGGCATGCAGGATTAAATGGTGATTTCTTTTATAAAGGTGTGATGCTGATTTGAACCCTGCTAGAGAATCCATTTTTTTTCATGAAGATTCCTCAGTTTTGCAGGCCAATAGATGTACTACACACTGTTTAAAATAGACAGGGCATCTATTTCAAATATGGGTATTCACTAATATTTAAATCAATAGACAAGTAATTCTATTATCAGTAATGCTAGCTTTAATTTCTGGCCACTAGAAATTAGTTTGTTGGTGATTTTCAATGGAGCGTTCTGGGTATGATGATAAACTACATCTGGAAGCAAGGTCTCTTCTCTGGAGATTGGCAGTTTTGAGGGGCATGGAACCACCTCTTAACTGCTTGACCTGGAGTTGTAGCATCTGTTAGGGTCCCAGCTATGAGGAAATAGTGAAACCACAAACAAAAATCAACAGTACATTTTTATAATAAAATGACCAACAATACAATTTTATAGCAAAATGACAATGCTACACTTAAAAAATATAAAAATACATTTTTATAGTAAAATTACCAACAATACATTTTATGATCTACAAACTATATAACTAAAAGAACATACCTTAACCCTGAAAGTATAAAATTTTGTACAAAATAGTTAGATTTCAACATTAAGTTGCCCATAGGGGTTGATATGCAACTAAATGAAATCAACGAATCAATCGTTTTCAGTGGATTTCTTTTGTAAAATTATTTTCAATGGACAATATAGACTGAATAACCAAAACTTATTCAAAATCAAAAATTACAAAATTTGTGAATCATCAGTCCCATTTTTAAGTGCTAATGTTACTTTGGTGATATTCCTTTATTTGTCATCCCATTAATGACAGTCAAAACTAAGTGTAAGCTATGACAAATTCTTCTGTGAGGAGGGATAAAATTTACATTTTTTACTCTATTCATATACCTCTAAAAATGAATAAATTGCAGAAATTTTCTAACTGAAGTATGAAATGGTCAATTTTTAAATTGTATTAACTGAAGCTGTTTACTTTTTATATAAGTGTATTTGCTATGTCACTTATTATGCATAAAGCTATTAGAGTGAATGAAAATTTTCTACTTTTTACCTTTTGATGTTGTGGATTATATAAACACAACTTGAATAATGATTGCTATTTAAAAATCTTCTCTTGTGTTTTTTATATATTAATTATTGGATAGCTTTCATTATTTTTTGTTTATCTACCTTTTTTTTAATAAACATTTCACATCAAGCAAAGCATGAGTACCACTAGTATGCAAAGGGTTACAGAGAATGAAAGTAAGAGAAAAGACTGGGTATGGGGGGAATTAAGGAAAGGATAAAAAGAAGAATGGAGATTGAGGCATCAGAAGATGTTGATTGACATTACATTTAAATTTTTGAAGATTATAGTTATCAGGGAAGCAAGTAAGAGGAATGGATTTCTACTGTTGGGAAGTGTGAGAGAAGAAGCTGTTGGAGTAGAAGAGGCGGTTACATTTAACTGTTTTGACGATAAAAGGGTGGGACTGAGATGCCAACCTGGTAACACGCTTAAATTCATGCAGTCGGGGCACCAGTGAAAATAGCTCGTCAGAGCAGATGCCAAGAAGATATTTGTAGAAAAGACAGAGGGAAGCCACATCTGTAACAAAGTGACTGGAGTTGAGATGCCAAGTCAGAACTGATCACATTGCATATCCTTCTTTGCATTTTGTCGAGAACCTCTTGATGAACAGCAGGTGCACCAGACCATATATCCCATACATGGATGAAAGATAGATTTGTAGATGTGAAGGATGGATTCAGACAACAAAGCCTTCTGTTGTGACACAGAGAACCAATTTTCCTTGCAGTAGATGCAGCTATTGTTTCAATGTAGTTGTTCCATCTTCAGTTAGTGGAAAAAGTGAGACCAAGAAGGTGCAGTGAGAGGCTCTTGTGAAGTTGAGCATCAACCATGCTGATCGGAGACAGGAGGCCATGGTGGGTAAATGATAGCAGTTTCATTATGAATGCATTAAAATTTACAAGCCATTTCCTGCCCCAGTCAACCACAAATTGGAGATACTTTTTGGGACCAACAGCCAGATTAACTTTGTCAGCAATGCTGGATTTACTTGTATAATTTGTATTGAATTTGTTTTTGTTTCTCTCTGCAGGTGTGAAACTGTGTTGAATGCCTTTTTACTGGGGATACAGAAGTCAAAGAATGGGGTTAATTATTCTGGAATGGCCAACATTCTTATTGTTCATAGTCAGAGTTCAGGTAAGTCAGCCACTTTAGAACTAAATTTTCACAGTAGCATTCTTGCAAATTGTAATGTCTACACTCTATAAATAATAAAATCTAATAAAGTCTTACCTTCAGACTCTTAAGAAGGTGTGTGGTAACTAAGAAACCAACGCTAAGTGTTGGTTTTGTTGCTGCTATGAAGCTTAGGATCATGTTGAAATATTGGTTCTTGTCTGATTACCAGTTAAGCAACACTGAACTTGGTCAGTACCAAGGTGGGTGACCGTTTGAGAATACCAATGTAAACTTGGATGTGCAGGTGGTGTAATGGATAATGGCTTGGAATTGGAAGTCAGAGAGCTAATTCCAGTCAGGTTTGTTATATTCGCTTACATGCAGAAATACTCTTTAAAAAGGTATGAGCTCAACTCTTTTTCCACCTGAACTATGAGTTACGTCTTGTATCAGAAAATCATTATCTCCCCCAAAATCTTACAATTTGAAAATATTTTCTGGCTTTAAATAACCTGCAAAAGGTTGATAAACCATAAAAAACAATCAGTCTTTGCTGTTATGCTCCTTCTTAATTCCAAATGTTAAAATGATATCTCCTGCCATGAGATTAGCACTAGCCCATCATTTATCTTTTTCTTTGGGAGATTCATTACTCCCTTAATTTGTTTCTGTGTTTTCTTGTGAATCAAGAGCCATGTCTTGTTTCAAAACACTTGGTGCTTCTTGAAATTAATAATTTCTTAGCAATTGTCTCATCATCTCTGCAATGAGCCAAAGTTTTGTCCAAGGCATTGTTAGATATTTTATGTGTGATTTACAGCTGATGAAACCATACAGCAATGAGAAGTTCTTTCAAAGGATTGGTGACATTATTGTATATTCACTCAGTTTATTCTCACAAAGAACCACAATAGTGTTATATCTATAAAACCCTAACACAACACACTAGCTAATAATTTACCAGACAAGCTCACTTTCAGATAGGCATCTATAAGTACTGTATATAATGTATATATGAGAAAAAGAGACTATATAAATAGCTGGGGTACTGATTAAAGGATTTTGGGTATAAAATGGTTTTCAGATATACATTCATGTTAACTTAAGGAACAACTAGTAGAACAGATTTGCTAGAAATAATTACATTCACATGCAATTAACAGGTTATTATTTACATGCAACTGGTTTAATTATCTTTTTATTTTATTGCAGATGAATTAATTCAGTTGATTGCTCTCAACTGGTTATATGAGTTTGTCAGATTGTCTGGAAGAACGATGCTACCATTTGCATCTGGTATCATAAATGCTACTTTACCTTGCCTGGCTTACAATGATGATTCTCAAAAGCAGTATCCTTTAAAAAGTTTATTTTAAAAAAATGTTTTTATTGTTTATTTCTTCAGGAAAGAGGTTGGAGTTGCTCTCTTTTTTAAGCTATACTATTTTGACAAACAGACTTTAATTATTATCATTGTAATAGTAGCAGACAATTTAATCTTGAGTTGTCTAAATCTCTTGGTATCATTATTATTAATCTTTTCTTCATCTTTTCATCTTGTATCCGTTGGTTTTATTGCAACTCCCAGATCATATTTCTATGACTATTAAATAGCATGAACTGAAAACCAAGAACAAAAGCACTGATGAGATCTTTTTTTTAGTATAAATCCTAATCTCCTATCAAAAATGAACATCAAAATAATTTTGAGAGTTTAATTTTTTTCTCATTTCTGCATATTCAAAGCCATTCTGCTCATTTCCAGAAGAAAATTAGGGGAAACCTGAAAATTATTTTTTATAATGTTAAATGCATTTAAAAATCAGATTTCTGAAATAAGTTGTGTGTATGAATAAAACAAACATCAAACATAAACTGACTTTCTGTGAGCAAGTATTTACACATGAAATAATTTTGTTATTAATATGTGGTTTAAATATGATATTGGTAAACAATTTGTAAACCTTAAAATGTGTGCATGTGCATGTCTCTGGAAATGTGCGTTGCGTGTGCGTGTCTCTGGAAATGTGCGTTGCGTGTGCGTGTCTCTGGAAATGTGCGTTGCATGTGTGTGTCTCTGGAAATGTGCGTTGCGTGTGCGTGTCTCTGGAAATGTGTGTTGCGTGTGTACGTCTCTGAAAAATGTGTGTTATGTGTGTATGTCTCTGAAAATGCGTGTTGTACGTTTGTGTGTGTATCTCTGGAAATGTGTGTTTGTGTGTATATATATCTGGAGATGTGTGTGTGTTTTTTGTGTGTGTGTCTTTGGAGATGTGTTTTTTGTGTGTGTCTCTGGTGATGTGTTTTTTTTGTGTGTGTGTGTTTGTGTCTTTGGGGATGCATGTTTTTTTTGTGTGTGACTCTGGAGATATATGATTTTTTTTTGTGTATGTGTCTCCAGAGATGCATGTTTTTCTTTTGTATGTGTCTGCAGATTTTTTTGCAGCTTATTAGAAGGACAAGAGTCATCTTGGATGACTTTCTTAAAGTGGGTGTGGATTTCTAAGCTTGCTCTTTTGAGCTTGTATGAAGAATGATGATTTGCTTTCAAGTTACTTGTCATGCAGTCAGTGTCTTTCTCTGCTGTTATTTTCTATAACTGCTATGCAGAGTCAAGGAAGCAGCTAAAATGTTGAACACTAGCTTGATGCAAATAGTAGACTCCAGGGATGATCAACCCCCGGCCAGCTCAAAAACTATGGATGTAGTTTCCCCAAGTCAAGAGTCTGGGGATGTTTCTAAAGATCAATTAAGGTAAGTAAAAAAGCCTGTATATAACATAGAAATAGAACATTTCTCTGTTGTGTGTCATATCACAGATATTTAAAAATTAAATTTAATTGATTTGACTGGAGAGAACAACTTTTTGAAATTCTTCTCAACTCTGTGTTCAATGCATTTGACCTCTGATTTTGAAAATCATTTCATGGATGAGCTAAAAAATAAGTTTAGTGACATTTTTCAAGATGGACTTGGATGCTGTACAAAAATTATGCTGCTCTGAATATAGTTGACAAAGAACTGCACTGTCTTCATCAAGAAGGTGTAATAGAGTTTGTTAATTACTCCACATGGACAGCTTTTATTGTAGTTGGCAAACAAAAAAGTCTCAATATGTGCTGATTACTCAACTGGTTTGAATGATTCTTTGAATGGACATCAGTATACACTTCCAGTACCAGAGGATCTTTTCACAAAACTCATTGGCAGAATTTGCTTTGCAAAGATTGATCTTTCCAATGTGAGTCAAGAGTAGAGTTGGAAGAGAATTTATGGACAAAGCATTCATCTTTTATCAACAGAGGATGATGATACCTTAAATCAATTGAGACTTTGCATTTATTTAGTACCCTGTTACAGAGGCTCCAGTAATTACGAGAGTCAAAGTTTTTAGGGGCTCTGTGTTGCCTCATTCTTTCATTAACAGGAACTTAGCTCCTTCAAGGCCTTGTTTACATTTGTTACAAGCAGTAGCAAATAAGCGCCTGTTATGATGAGAGTTGTTATGCTGGTATAGCTGGAAATAATGTTTCCTGTGTGCTATGCCACTTGAGCATGCTGGTATGAACCATGGAGTGGATTGCGGTTTCACCCGGTATTTACAAGAAGCGATGAAAGTGTCCATGCTGGCTTTGATCCAAGAAGAAACCTCAGTGACACAATTATTAATTGGGAGGTGGAAGATGTTAGTTCAATGGGTGTCACAAAGAAAATCCTAGAATGAGTCCCAATCAGTGTGCTGCTAATGGAAAGAGGATCCCTGTTTAATGGATGCTTAGGAGATATCAATAGCTACCACACAGTGGTCCAAGTTACCAAGATGGCGGTATTGTGAAGCTCGGCAAAAGCAAGGAGAGGAGGTAAGAAATAGATCCAGTAGAGAAGCCTGTTGCTTGGTTTGGCTAGGGAAATGATTAGGGAAGTCTATGTTTTGTGAGGGATTGGGCAATGGAAAAATTTAATGTCTGTATACCAGCAACATCAGTATGTTTGGAATGTTTCAGCCATGTGTTGTGGTGAGCATTAAAGTCACTGATGACAAAGATGTTTACAAATGGATGGAGAGAAAGCGCCTTTTCTATACTGTCAACTATCATGTCTAATATACTGCAGTCTTGGAAAGAGGGGAGTGATAAGGAAAAAAAGACATAGCTGACAGAGTTTAGTAGTGAAAGACTAAAGCACATGAAAGAGTAGTTGGCTACCTTGAGAAACATATCTCTGGCCATCAGAAGATTATCCCAGATGTAACTCTAAGGTCATACATATCAATACTGGAATCTTTTCAGTAAAGAGGCTGTAAGATATTTTGTCAGCTGCTTCAGGGCAATCATAACTTTCCCTGCTTTTATTTTCACCTACATATTGCCGAGGAATGACATTTACAGAATTGTCAGAGAATGACTATACAATCATTTACTGAATGACTTTTTTGTTTTATGACATTTTCTTTGTCCTTAATTTGTACCTGAGTAAGATTTGGAAACGCATTGATTTGTTAAAACAATATATATCCATTATGATTTGTTAAAACAATTTATATCCATTATTGCTTAGTTTAATGGTATAGCTAACAGATAATACTTGATTTTCAAAATAAATCTTCAGTGATAGTGTTTTTCTCTTTCATTTTCAGACATGTGCAATTGGATATTGCTTCGGTAATCAGTGTCCTGTGTCAAATGCTTACCCACAACTCCATCCAAACCAGACTAGCTGCACTCCAGTGGTTCAGTCATCTCTTAAACAAAATACCAATTAAAGTGAGTCAAGATTATTTCAGCTTTTCTCATCTTTTTTTCTTGGTGTAATTTTACTTACATCTTATAAGAATATGAGATTAAATTTTCCATATGTAAAAAAAAAAAATGATAAAAAAAGCTTCACTTCTGAACTCCATCAAATTAATCTTCAAAGTGGTTGTCTTGTGTTTGCTAGTCCTGGGTATGACTGGGTAATCTGGCAGCAAGATATCTGATTGGGAGATTGGAGGTTTTCAAGAGTATGTAACCACCTCTTAATTGTTTCCAGGTCTACCCTGATCTAAGGTTGTAGCACCTGTTAGGGTCCCAGCCACAGGCATATAGTGAACCCCCCAAGTAAAAACAAAATACTATGACAGTATAAAAATACATTTTTAGAGTAAAAATACCAGCAATACATCTTCATATAAAAAAATTACCAACAATAATTATTTATAGTAAAGTTATCAACAATACAAGTTAAAAGCAAATTGACCAGCAATACATTTTATATTAGAATTGCTAACAATACATTTTATCTGTAGTTGAAGGCCTACAATTGCATTCAAAATATTTAGATTTCGGCATTAAATACTCCATGGAGGTTGATATACCACTAAACAAAATCTACCAACCAAACTAAAATATAACTTCAACAAAGCCACAACATAAAACACACATCACCACACCTAGAAATTATATGCACCCAGTGACATCTTTCTAGGACTCATTCTGCATCTGATGACCTAGCGGCCACTTAGGTCAACTCTTTTTGGCTCCTAAGGCTTCTGGCTTTCTGAGGTGACAATGAGTATAGAACTTACTTTGATATCACTTAGAGAGAACCTAGTACATATTGAGGGGCACCACAGATCAAATCTTCTTAGATCAAAGGTTCCAGATGGACATTAAATTCAATTCAGAGGTCCGGTATTTCTTGGTGTGAATCACTTCATTGGTAGACTTATGCAATATACGTCCTTCAAATGTCTGTTCAGTTCTTTAATAATCCTGAATAGGATGATAAACTGCATCTGCAGTAAGGCCTCAGATCAAGAGATTGGAGTTTTTGAGGAGCATGAAACTACTTCTTAATTGCTGCTGTTTCCAGGTCCACCCTGATCTGGATTGATAGCACCTGTTAGGATTTCTGTTACAGGCAAAAAGTGATTACCAAACAAAAATCAAAATTCTAGGACAATATACAAATAAATTTTTATAGAAAATGTTCAGCAATAAATTTTATAGATTTACTAACAATACATGTTATAATAAAATAACAACAAACATTTTGCAAGTAAAATGACCAATGATACATTTTTATAGCAAAATGACTACCAATACAACACTAAAAATGTATAAAAATACATTTTTATAGTAAAATTACCAGCAACATATTAAAAAACATTACTAACATTACTTTTTATCATGTACAAATTCCCTGGTAGCCCAACTACATGAATTTAAGCATTAGATTGACGTCTAGGTCCCACCTGTTTCCTGTTGAAATAGCTAAATGCAACTGCCACTTCTACACCAAGTTTCTTTTCTTGTACTTCCCATCTGTGGAACTCCCTCCTGTTTACTTGCTTCCCTGAAAACTACAATCTTCAAAAATTTAAATGCTATGTCAATCGCAATCTTCTATCTTGAATCCTATTCATCTTTTGTCCTTTTCCTCAATCCTCCCTATATTCAGTCTTTTCTCTCCCTTTCACTCCCTGTAACCCCTTGTGTACTAGTGGTATTTCTAATTGAAGTGAAATGATTAAAAAAAAATTATATATCTAAAAAACTTGTTTGCTGGAAAGTGTAATATTATGTACAAAATATCCATAGTTGAAGTCATAAAACCATAAACCATAAAATTGCATATAAAATATTTAGATTTTGGCATTAAATAACCCATAGAGATGTTGATATGTCATTAAACAAAATTAACCAACCAACCGATCAGTTCTTTAAGAGGTGACAAAATACTCAAGTACAGAAAAATATCTGCTTTATGATCTCCTGATGTTAAATAAAGTATTACAACGGATTGTTGCCATGTATCTGCGCTTGTGTGTTCAACTTGTGGTTTCTCAAACATTTTGCTCCTTCATCACTATCTTTCACTCAGTATGAAATGAGAAATCTTGTAGCATCTATGTATATTCATTACCAAGGTAACAACTCTTGTGTTTTTTTTGCCATGTATCTGTGTTGAGTGTTCCACCTGTGAAGTCCAGACTGTCTCCTACAATTTCCATAACTTTTCCTGTTATGTTATTCATTGTATCCCACCCTCAAAATATCAAATGAAAAAATTCAGAAAACCTTGATTTATTTTTTTTTAAAAAAAAGTTATTATTTTCGAAGCAAAATACGAAATCATTAAAAAACATGGAAATGGCAAATATCATATATTTACAAAAGAATTAGATCTGGTAAAACTTAAATTTTGTAGTATTGTCTTCTGGATTAGACATCTACATCTTTACATTCAGAATCCAGTTATAATGTATGTAATACAGAAAATTCATGACTATATGTATTTTATGAAATTAGTTTGTCCTAATTCAGAACTACTTGGAGGAAATAGAGAAAGATTTTATGCTAATCTCTCAAATATGGAAGACCTGCCTTGAGTATTTAAAATACTGGCTTTTTATTATTTATTTTTGACTTAATTTTATTCTATTTAATATTCTAGTGTAGGATAGTTTACATCGTTGAGTTACTTCCCTTGTACACATAACAGTTTTTCTTGAGACAAAGCCAAAAAGGAAAGGTGCTCTCAGAAGATATCGTTGGTCTGAAATGTTCTTACTGAACGAAACGTTGCCAGCAGCATAGACTCTAAACATCCGACTCTTTTTTACATATTCCATTTTACATTCTTTGTTTGTATATTTCATATATCAGTCATTTTATCATATAACTGGTAATCTTTATATTTCAATATTATATTTCATATTTTAATTGATTGATCCGTTTTCTACAACTTATCAACCCATTGCAGGTTATTTAAAGCTATAAAGTATTTTTACCTTGTAAGATTTTTTTTTTTTTTTTTTTTTTTTTTGAGATAATGTTTAATGATACAAATGTTACTAATTAACCAATAGCTGGGGAAAGAAGAGCTGGATCCATAGGGTATTTGCATAAATGGATATATGGATCCCAAATAGGAATTGGAACTCTGCTCTCTGATTTATATATTTTAGATTTAATTGCTTATATAAGTAGTAATAATAATAGTAGTAGTAGTAGTAAAAATTACTTCATTTGAATGATATAGATTTTTTTCAAAGAAAAGTAAACTTAGTTTTGAATACATTTTTGTATGTATGTGGAATTGCTGAGACCACACAATGTTTTTATGAGTTATATAAGATTTTAAGCGTACTATTTGATTACTAACTAGGTCTCACTGTTTTAATGTTAAACTAGCTAGATATGTAAATTTCTATTGTAACAATTTCTTTTCTCACACTTTTCACCTGTGGAACTCTCTTCTGATTTTTTGCTTCCATGCCACCTATGGTCTTCAAAAATTTCAATGTAATGCTAATTGCTGTCTTCATGAATCCTGTTCTTTTTATTGTCCTAACTGAAATCTTCTCCTTCTCTTTCACTCCCAGCAACCCAACCTCTTGCATCTATAGTGACATGTTTGGGGTGAAATGATTAAAAAAAAAAAAAAATAGGAATGATTGCTGAAAGCCTGTTGCTCAGTATTCTGAGGTCTGACCATTGATTTTTGGGAAGTGGCTTGAACTTTTCAGCACCCACTTCTACTTTACTCTTCATTAATGTTCTTTTTTTTTTTGTCTTGCACCAACTAATAGTAACATTTTTTTCTTTTTTTCTCAATTTTCAGACATTCCAGTACATTGATGACTTCTTTCCTTTATTTTTAAGGACCTTGTCAGATCCATCTGATGAGGTAAGTAGATTGTTTGCTTTAAAAGAAAATTTAGACACAAAGAGCAGCTTCCTTACAAAATCTGAGTAGCTTGCTGTAATGTAATCTGAATTTTATTTATCGCATTTGTCTCCTGATTGATCTGTAAGAACGAATGACTTTTTCTACAGAAGATAAATATGTATTATTTATCCTATCATTGGTTTGTGATCAACTACTAGGAACTAGAAGGTTTTTGGATGATGATGATGTCATATCTGTAAAATATCTTGTCCACTGCTACAAGACAGTCATAACTTTCATGTTTTTGTTGTATAGCTGGGAAGGTCTTGGTCATCAGTGCCAAATTGAGTTTATGTTGCATAGCCATCTGGTGGAGGTAATCTTGGGCGATGGTGATCATTAAATAATAAAGTTGCATTCTTCTCTTGTGGCTGGTGATTGCTAGATGTTTGGTTCAAGATGGAACGAACTTCAACACAGGGAATTTTAACTTAGCTATTTTATTAATCACTTCGATGTTTACATCTTCTAATTACCCTGAGGAGCTGTTTCAGACATGAAAGTGAACATGTCTACATTGCTCAATGGTTCAAAAACAACTCACTGAAAACCCTTTCTCTATACCTATCATTCCCATGCTGACTCAGCTTATCAAAATCGACTTCTTTGTTTTGTTTTATATTTGACCTTGAAGGTCAACCTCAGGAAGTTTGAGCAGAGATACACTTCCTCTAAAAAATAATAGTCTGCTAAACTATTATTTAACATTTTTATTGCCATCTACAAATTGTCATAAATGACTATCTGATCCATTACTAAATTGTTATGAAGGACTACATGATCAGTTACTGAACTGTTGTGAATGACTGTCCGATCCATTACTGAATTGTCGTGAATGACTGTCCGATCCTTACTTTGTAACAAGATAAAGAAATTACACAGCTACTCTCAAGTGGTTAACCAGGTGATTTTGAGAAAGTTACTCAAGACTGATTGGAGGAATGAAAAAAACTACAAACTGTAGTACTTGTAATATAACCAAGTGATGTCATTTTCAGTTGAACATACTTCTGCCTTGTGTTCACAGCACTAATAACTATCTCAGTGATTTCAGTAATTAAAAGCTTTTGAATACTTTAGAAATTTTGAATAAAAATTGAAAAACTATTTGTAAAATTGACCAAAAAAAAAGTCAGTGAGGTATTAACTTTTATTTGTGATTATAATAATCTGAATGCATATTCTTTTTTTCTTTTTTCCTATATTTTAGGAATTTGATGAATAAGATTCATGTAAAGTCTGTCTAGAAAGTCTCCATTCATTTAATATTACCCCAGCATCCCTTTAATTTTTCCAAACAGTCTTTAAATTCCTTTTTCCAGATTGTCATCAGCTGCCTTGTTGCTTTTGTTTTAGTCTTGTCCATTGTTTAATATTTCCTTTTCAATAGCAATTTTAGTTTTGTGAAAAGTTAGAAATTTAGGAGAGTCAAAACTTGAGAGAGGGCTAACATGGGGATGTGATGTTTTCACTCGAATATCCTGCACAAGATGCAAGTAATGGACAGGTGCATTGCCATGATGAATACAATGGTCACATTTTACACGAGTTTGCGCAGTGGTATCTCACTGTCTACTGAATAACTTCAGGAAAGTGTATTCATACACATGCAGTAAGGCCCCTTCTGACTTGATTGCAAACTTACTTCAAGCCTCTACAACGGGTTCCTCAAGATATTCATAATGGGCGGATACCTTCTGCACACTGATTTCTTTAATGTCTTCATATATTCACACAATTCTCATCCAATTCCTAGAATTTAACATTACATGGTAGTCATTGACCAAGATGTTAAAGCTTCTCAAATTTCACTGCCTGATTGTCCTCCAAGACAATGGCGTAGTGGATGTAAGTGGTAGTTAGTAGTTAGTACATGTAGTTTGTCTCATTTTTGTGAGTTCTATCCCTTCAGCTAGTGAAATTGATATATGAGAAGGTGCTGAAAGTTCATGGTTCAACCAAGTTACTGAGAAGTGGGTTAGGCGGGAAATTTTTTAATGCTCCCTCCTACACTGATTCAGAGGAACAAGTAGAAGGGGGAATTAACTAAAAACTAAACAATATGGGAAGAATCTATCCCAATGCATTAAAGAAAAAGTTAATTTTGAAATTTGATGAATGACACGCACCTGAAGAAGGCTGGAGAATACAATGGCTGAAATGTGTTCATAGCAATCAAGATCAGGACACAAATTGAATAATAATTCATTTTTTTTGTTTGAAATTTAGACAGAAATTATCCAAATCAGACTTGATATTGAAATTAATTTTAATCAATATTGTGCTATGCAAATGATAGAGATTTTAAAAATGTATAGATAGAGGACAGCAGGAGGATAATTTTATGTTAATGTCCAGTGAGGAAGGATTGCTTACCTTAAAAAAAAATGTAACATTTGAAATCCTGGTTTAAATAGAGAAACATACAACTCTTTCAGCCACCAAATGAGTATTTATATATTTAAAACCAGTTTGAGTAAACTTAATCAACACTAAAGTAAGTAAATATGTACAAAATTCATTGAATTGTCCACGGCATTAATTTTCTGATCAATTAAAATAGAAATTTTAATTTTTTATGTAGAAGATTTAATGTATATACTTGTGTGTAAGCCAACTTCAGAATTATTTTGTATGAATTTTAACACCTTCAGAAATAATTTACCTGTGTATAGTGCGACCCTCTATTTTTTTAAAAAAAAAAAACCGATCATAAAAACCTGCACTATACACTCGTTTATAAACATTATTGTTAAAGTGTATAATTCAAGGGCGATAACTCTATTTGACTATATTAAGTTTTAAGTCTTTTTTAATACGATATTCCTTCAGAAAATAAGCGATCATAGATTCATTTAATATCTGTGATTTAACATGATTTCTTGGGGGGGGGGGCGGGAAAGAGTGAAGTAGTTTCCTTGTTACCTTCTGAACGTTTTTGTATTCAGAGTATCCCTTCTGTTAGACTGGCTGTCTGATACTTGGGAGCTCAATCTATGCTACTATTTAACCTAGGTAACTTCATGAAAATCGATAGTATGACAAGAACGGTCTGAAAATTAATGAAAAAAAAAATTTCCTCGTGTTAAATGTATATTTCATTATTGAGAAGAAACACTAAAGTATTTTTAAAAATTTTTTACTCATACTTAACATGTCCAAAATTTTAGTTACAAATCTTGTTTACCAAATAACGAAAAAAAAACTCGATTTAAGCCATTTTTAAAATTTTTAAAAATAAGTTAAATTCTTCGTTTAAAACTCGTTTAAAAATTAAATATATGTATTTCAAAATTTATTCGAAAAAATTTAGAAAATTTGAAGTTTATTTAAAATAATTTAAAAGAAACTTTTACTTACTTTCTTCATAGAAAAATGTTTTTTAAAATAAAAGAGAGCCAATTTGAACCACACGTGAATTGACAAGTGCGAATTGATGCCGTCTATCAATTATTGACAGCTGATGTGAGATTCGAGTTCCCCTACGGACGGACAGAATGGACATATTTTTTTAAGCGGACCTGCTTAAGTACTACCTTGTAATAATTAAAGTAAAAAAACTTTCGCCATTCCGTTTTTTTTTTTTTTTTTTTTTTTTTTTTTAAGTACTGTACCATAAGTTTGTTGATACTATCTGGAGAAATTATAAATACTATAAAAAAAAAAAAAAAATAAGATACAAGTGCTCCACTGCTGACGTTTTTTATTTATTGCACGCACGATACTTCCGGCTTTCGTAGATTTCATTTGGTAAAAATTATTGACACAAATTAATTTTTTTAAAATATGAGGGGTCGTTAGTTTGTAATAAGCTTTGGAAATTATAATCTGTAAATATATATCTACTTAAAAACAGCATTCATTAAGTTCTACAAGCTTTTCCATAATTTTAGAAGAATTAACAACATAATGTAAAAATAAAAATAAATATTACAGAAATAACAAATAATTGCAGGTAATTGTTTTAAAAATTCATTTTTCATCGAAATATCTTTTTGCTTTCAGACAATATTGTCCATGTTTATTGGAATAAATAAAAGCAATTAAAAGCTTTTGAAATTAGATAATATTTTTGTTTTATTGAGTTTTGTATGTTACACTCCAGAGACGATTTTCAGGTAGAGGGGTTCCAACTAAAAAAACAAAACAAACATGATTTGGTTTCCTCAAAGCATTGTGCTTTTAACTAATATAATCACTAATCTCCTCAAAATTGAAATTATAGACTTTTCTTACAATTAGTTAGAGGGGGTAATACATATGAAAAAAAAAAAAAAATTTCTGCTAGGACTTTACTAAAAATAAAAGATATTTATAATAAGTTCCATCATTTGTGAATAGTTTCTGAAAGTTTTGCTAAAATCTGACAATTATTTTTATTTTTGCAAGATTTTCCAAATTAATGTGTGTCAAACAGGAAAAAAATGCGCTAAAATTTTATATGTTATTTTATCAGCCCAGTTCATAAAAAGACAAACAAGGTTTTTTTAATCAAAATTTACAATGTTCTAAAAAAGAAGGAAAAATTTTAAAAAATAAGTAAAAAATACTTTGATCTTTCCTCTCAATAATAACATAAGCATTTAGACGCTAAAATTTTGTTTTCATCAACTTTGGCGTCTTTTTCATCATGCTATGCTCTGTTTTTAGCGATCTCATGAAAGTACCTAATTTAACCCATAGTTGTTTTTTCCAACCAAAGTGAATAAAACAGACTAAGCTGTAATTTGAACTTGGCTTGCTGATTTCACTTTCTATGCTGATAACCATTGTGCTACCTGCACATTCTTTATAACTTGGCTTTCATATTTGGGAGTTAAGGAAGAGAGTTTTTTTTCCCCTTCTCCTAATGTCTTCGACTGGATGCTAATTTTTTTCTAGAAATCATTCAAGGTTCAGAAATGTATGTATCACCAAAAATTTGCTAATGTCTGCCATCAACTTACCTAAAGAATATTGTGCTATTAGCAAAAATGAGATTAAAATTATAAAACGGGTACAAAAACCTACGATAATGTAGGGACCTCCACAAAAAACGTGATACCTAAGGTTAAAAATGAAAAATCTTACTTGAAGCTCTTATTTTAGTTTTAATTTCCAGCTGATAGATTAAATTTAATATTTTCAATAAGCAAAATACTTTAAAACTAATTTAAACTGATTGGAAGGAGTGATTTTTTTTTTTTTTTTTTTTTTTTTAAATAGCTGATTAGCACTCTTTTTGTTGTCTTTCATTGCAATGTAATTCTGTTTATTAAAAAAAATCTTCCAAAAATAAAATATACTTTTCTGAAACTTGAGGAATATTAGCTCATTTAAAGTAGAATTAATCTGATTTGAAACAAATATTATTTAATTTAAGTTTTAAATATTGCAGAAATGCATTCTTTTACCTCAACAGTAGCTGTTTTGATGTGCTAACAGACTGATGACAGATCTAATGTTGTTCTATGGAGACTTTATCTGTAAAACATAAATGATTTAAGGATTTTTTATATAATTTTTAAGTACTCAGTAATTTTAAAAATTTAGAAAAATATTCTCCATAATCTATTTTATTCAATTTTAGAAATTTTGGCTTTAAATTTACTATAGTTTTTGTTTTTATTTTCTGATAATGTTGTGTATAGTCACCTGTACTTACAAAAATTGGTATCTTTATACACATAGACAAGAATTGGCACATTTATACACAATGACAAAAATTTTAAATTCTTTTAAAAATATTGGTGTTTGATGATTTGTATTAAGCTTTTCCATTTATGATTAGTAAGTATAGTTTTCACTTAATAATATCATCTAAAAGGCTGAAGGCTTAATAATATCATCCTAAAAGGCTGAAGGCTTAATAATATCATCCTAAAAGGCTGAAGGCTTAATAATATCATCCTAAAAGGCTGAAGGCTTAATAATATCATCCTAAAAGGCTGAAGGCTTAATAATATCATCCTAAAAGGCTGAAGGCTTAATAATATCATCCTAAAAGGCTGAAGGCTTAATAATATCATCCTAAAAGGCTGAAGGCTTAATAATATCATCCTAAAAGGCTGAAGGCTTAATAATATCATCCTAAAAGGCTGAAGGCTTAATAATATCATCTAAAAGGCTGAAATTAATACAGAATTTTAAGATTTGAAGCTTAATAAATTTTTCTAATTAAAATTTTAAAAAAAATGAAATTCTTGTAAAAATTAATTGTGGATTTGTACTCTCTATGAAGTCATTATGGCTTTTGTTCTAGTTGATTCATCCTGTTCTTTTTTTTTTTTTTTTTTTTTTTAATCATAACAGGTTGTTCTTCTGGACTTGGAAGCACTTGCTGATATTTCTTCAAATCCGGCTGGCAGGCAGAATAAGAATGTTGTTAAAGAAGCGGGCCAAGAGAAAATTCAGGAATCAAAGGAAACTGCTGCTGCTGCCGCTACTGCTTCTGCTGTTGAGGGCAAAGAGATCACAGGCCTCAACCATTATTTTGATAAGTTCATGATGGAATTGATAAAACTCTTTCACACTGACCCATCCCTTCTTGAAGAGAAGGGGTCTTTCATTATTCGGTAAGCTACCTTCCACTCCACCCACCTCCCTTTTTCATATTTTGCCAGCCTATGAATTATGGGCAGTTCTGAATAGTCTCCTCGGTTCAATAAATTTTTTTTTTTTTTCCATACAATTTCAATATTCACTGAATTTTCTTGTCAGTTAATTCACACTAGTGAATTTAGATCAATACATTGTTTTGTCTGTCTTTTCAGGTTATATTTTGTGGATACCTCTTAGCAAGGCTAGTTTGGTTGACCATTGACTACAAAGTAATGAGTTTCATCCTCACTAGGTGCTCCGTACAAAAATTTCACATTAAGTAATCCTACAAAGGTTGGCATGTCATAAAATCAACCAACCAGAATCCATTTTATTGTATGGTTGACTTCAACAGAGGAAGGTATCCCTATACTGTTAATGTGATAGAAAGCATCAAAGATACCTGAAAAGCATTATATATATATATATATATATATATTGGCTTTTCATGTGACAATCCCACACATACACTCCTCTCTATACTAACACAATTCACCTTTTTCTTTTGTGTTGTAAAAAAAAAAAAAAGAACATTTCTGTATGAACCTGGCTTGTGTTTATTTTTCTAAACACAATTCTATGAACCAGCTGAATAAGAAACTTTATTTCTCTCAGTTTAAAAAGAAAACAAAAATTATTTGACACTCAATAATAAAATTAATTGTTGAATTTATAGAGCTGTGTTTGAAGATTAATTTTTTTCTTTGATTTTTATACACCTTACTTGTCACACACATATATATATATATATCTGTCTATATTTCTGAGATGAGGTATTATTTACATCATTTACATTATTTGGACTATTTCCTCATCTTTGTTGCCATATTTAAACATGGCATGTGGAACTAGAACAGTCTACCTCAGTGAGCTTAATAAAGGGTTCAGTTCAACATTCCAACCACCTGAAGAAGGCCTGAGCGTACAATGTCCGAAACATTGTAATAAATATGGCGACAAAGATGAAGACAATGGTCTGAATAATATATATATATATATATGCACTCACACAGTCATGTAACGGTACTTTGTCCAAATTGGTTTGTGTCCAGTTATAGGCTATGATCATATTTTTATTATTATGTTTAATTTTGTGATAACATCCAAAAGTAGATTGTATTTGGATATAAATTCTGCCCGGCAACTTTCTGCTAATAGGGACAGTGATGAGTTATAGAAACTAAAAAGAGGACGAAAATAAATGGGCACTATGCGCTAACATACACTAGCTAAGTTAAACAGATAAAAAGCTCAAGAAGGTCAACTAGAAAATAAAAAAAATCCAAAAGGAATGTCTGCAAAAACATCTTCCTCCCCAAATTTGTAGACAAATCCTACAGATGCATGCTGGGACCTTTTCCTAACCAATAAAAATGTACCACTTCTCAGTCTCAACTGCCATATTGTTGTTCTTTCTTGTCTTGAAACCAGAATGCTACTATCACTTGTGTGTCCCTTTTGTGTGTTAACATCATTCTTTGTGAGCATTTTGCCTGATTACTGTTGCTTTTGCCTAGTTTTTGTCTTGTATGTCTATATTGTCTACTTAGTATTTTGCCCTGTTCCATTTCTTTCTCTTGCTATTTTTATTGAAAATTTTGTCAATTCCACTTGTTGAGTGTTTTTGCCAGTTACCCTTAACTATGGATACCTTAAATACAGGTTGCCACAAATTCTGTCAAATGAAACTTGAACCATTTTATGCTCATCTATCTATATAAAATTCCATGACATCCATTAGTCAGTTCATCCATCTCTCATATCCTCTAAAATAGCCATACATTGACCAATCAAAACTAAATTTTGGGGAGGGAGAAGTGCAAACAGGTAAGGAGATACAAAGTACAGTTGGTTTTACTATGGTGCTTAAAAGCAAAAGTAGGGGTTTTGTCAAAAGTATTTTTCCAAACAAATCATCTTCAAATTTAGTCGATTGAAATTGAATGAAACATAGTTTGTAAATCATGACAAAAGATGTTAGTGATAGCTTCAACGATACTATATGCTGTGATGATTTTAAAAATTCTAGTTCTTTTATATGCCTTGAAGCTGACTAAAGAACTCTGACTTTCATAGCTTTTACAATTACCTTTGGCACTCTGCTGCCATGAAACAAAATGCCTTGTATAAAAATAATTGTAAAGGCATGATATTTGACAGATTGGTCAATTTGAGATTTGTAACATTAAAGATAAGACTTGAATACACTGAAACTTTTTTTGTTTTTTTTTGTCTGCATTTTGAGAGACATTTTGATGATTAGAAGAATAAATCTTGATCTGTTTGTCTCCTTTCCAGGCAACTGGCAATTTTGTTAAACGCTGAAGACATTTATAGATCCATTTCTGAAATTCTCGTGAAAGAGAAAGACACTTCCTTTGCCAGCACTATGGTCCAGACTCTGAACACCATCCTGCTCACTTCCACAGAATTTTTTGAGCTTCGTACTCAACTAAAAGACCTCAAGACACCTGTAAGTAAAACAAATGCTCCATAGTTGCTAGAAAGTTGGCAAATATTTCACGATATGTTCAATATTTTCACATGTCAATGTTACCTCTTCTTTGCCATTTAGCCCACTGCTACATCCTGTTAGCTCCTATGTCTTTGTCCTTTAGCTCTCCTCCCTCAGCTCCTATGTCTCTGGGCATTACTCCACCCACTACCTCTTACATCCTATGTGTCAATCCTTTATCCCCCTTATTTCCACTAATGTATCAGTCCATTACTCACCTCCAACTATGTCTCCGTCCTGGATATAATGATAAACTACATCCAGCAGCAAGACCTCTGATTATGAGGTTCTGAGGAGCGTGGAACTGCCTCTTAATTGCTGTTGTTCCCAGGTCCACCCTGACCTGGCGTGGTAGCACCTGTTAGGGTAAATAGTTGACCTCCAAACTAGAGTCAAAACAATATGAAAGTATAAAAATGGATTTTTATAGTAAAATTACCAGCAATACATTTTTGAAAAAAAAAATATTACCAGCAATACATTTTTGTAAAAGAAATTACTAATGCCTCAAGAAAATTAAATTTCGGCATTAAATGACCCACAAAGAGTTGATACACTGCTAAGCAAACAATGAAACTAAACTTTTGCCAAACATTCTTTACAAAAACACGTTAATGAAACCTGATCAACAAACTGATTTCTAACATATTCTATTCGTATGAACCTATCTTAAAAATCTTGTCGTCATTAAATAACCAACTGAAGTTGATATACCATAAAACAAAATAAACCAAACCAGCCAACAATGTCTCTGTCCTTTACCTCCCCTTTCTCTTAACTCCTGTCTCCACTCCCTCCTACTCTTTCCACTAATGTCTCTGTCTTTTACGGGCCCCTTTCTCTTAGCTCCTATGTCTCCACTCCCTCCTACTCTTTCCACTAATGTCTCTGTCTTTTACCTCCCCTTTCTCTTAGCTCCTATGTCTCCACTCCCTCCTACTCTTTCCACTAATGTCTCTGTCTTTTACCTCCTACTTCCTCTTAACTCCTAGTCAAAACTGTTTAATTATGTCATTGGCTCCTTTTTTGTTACCATTTTTAACTTTAGAAATGTTTACTGTATATACTCAAGTAAAGTATGAGTTTTTATTATCAGTTTTTTATGCAAAAACTAGGGGGTTGCTAGGTAATTTTTCTGGTGAGGTTAAAATTCATGCAAAATAATTCACGAGTTGCACTATACATGAAATCGGTCTATACATGAGTGTGTGTGTATATATATATATATATATATATATATATATATATATATATTGTAATTTCTCTACTTCCATTTTTGTTTCGTTTTTCCTTCTGCAACATTTATTTTTACTTTCAGGAAAGCTGCTCTCTTTTTACTTGCTTGTATAAATGTTGGTGTCATGGTCCAGTGGCCACAGTGTCATTGTGTTACCTTACACAGAACTATCAACATGCTTGTGATCTTCTTGAGACTTTGTATCCTTTTTATATTGTACACATTGAAAAAAACTAGTAAGTTTTAAATAATATCCTGATTCCATTGTTTGCATTAGCTTTGTGTAGGTTGATTTATCTGAATACTTAGTCTCTGATAAATAAAATTAAAGGTGAATAAGTTTTTTTGAGAGAAAAAAAAAAAAATTTATAAAAAAAATCGGTCAAAGGGGAATAACTCCCTTTAAATTATTTGAAATTTTAATAGGTTAAAGGGAAGTAATAACTTATCAGTGTTTAACTCCTTAAATCGGTCAGTTTTTTTTTTTTTTTTTTTTTTTTAATCATTTTACCCCAAGCAAGACAATAAAGCCACTAAGAGGCAATTTGTTTATGGAGTGTAAAAGGATAAGAGAAAAATAAATACTTTATTAAGGAGAGAAACCAATAAAAGAACAAGAATTAAGAAAACTGAAGATAATGATTGACATTGCATTTGAATTTTTTTTAAGATCAAAGTTGACTGAAAAACAAGAGGTCAGTAGAGAGTTTCACAAGAAGTGCAAGAGAAAAAACTGTTAGCATAAAACTTATGGTTACATATAGCAATTTCAAATAGCAATGAGGAAACTTATTTGTCAATCTAGTAATGTACTTAAATTGATAAAGTCTAGGTACCAAAAAACAAAGCTAATCAGAACAATTACCATGTTTATAGAAAAAGCACAGGGGAACTACATTACATAAAATTGTTATTAAGTGAACAGTAAAGGGTGACTTTGAGCTAAGAAAATTAAAAAAAAAAATTATGAAGTCTGTAGCAGCTATATGAATACATTTTTAAACAAAAAAAAAAACTTACCAAGAAGCAAGGGACCCAGAAAATGATGAAAAAATGCTGGAATCCATCTTATTTTAATCCTTTGAACATGTTTATTAATGTCTCTTGTCAAGAGTAATAATGCTGCAACATGTTTGTTTATTCTAGTCATTGGTCCGAAACTGAAAAGGTGATTTTAGTTTGATCTCACATTTCCCACCACTTCCTTTATATAAGGGTAATAGTGCCACTAGGATGTAAGGGGTGACTGGGAGTGAAAGGGAATGAGAAGACTTTAGAATGAACCGGAAGCCCAATCCTAAACAGGAAGCAAAGGATAAAAATCTAATACTGTTCAAAAAACTAGGGAGGTGTGTGAACTGAGCGATAGGTGAACATATCTACTATTAAGAAAAAAAAAAATTAATAAATAAAATTTCTGAGTTTAGTCGGAGACATTAAAAGTGTTGAAGTAGATTTTAGAAACCAGAAACCCAATCCTAAACAGTAAACAAGGGATAAACCTCTACCCTTGTTCAAAAGACTGGGAAGGCATGTAAACTCCTACATAGGTGAATGTGTTTATAGAAACTCTGCACTAAATAAATTTGTTCTGTCAATGATCTAGTCATTTTGAATCTTTCAATAATTAATTGCATGACCTTGATGTAACTTGACATCCAATCAGAGGAGACCTGACTGTACATTTCCCATGGGGTTACTCAGACTGTAGTGAGACAGTTTGTGTATTGTGTAATTGTAGCATAGCACAGCAAATATACATTGATTTGTTTGAAACTGAGACCTTCATCTGTAGAATTTATTCAAATGATTAAAGAAGTCTTTTAAGGATGATTCATTGAATTAAGATGTTGGTGTACTGATGCTTCAAGTTAGGCTGAGAATCTGTTGAGCACCAACAGGTAGAATGTTTAAAAATGTGAGCTACAATCAAATGAAATCCATAATTAGGGTGCCTACAAATCTTGGTTTTTACCCAAAGCTAAAATACCCATTGAAAAGGAAGAGCAAAATAACAAAAAATGTAATGAAATGATTGATGACAATCCTGAAAGTCTATGTAAATTGTTTTAGGCTTTTTAAAAATGGTTTTGATGGTTTCAAAAAATAGCCCCCCCCCCGAACTGCTGAAAGTGTATAGGTTTTAAATTTAGGGCCTTTCCACTCCTGTTGAAGGAACCTCTCCCTGATTAACCATGTCTTCAGGGGCGTAGCTGTAATCACCATGCTTAGGTAATTGCAGCTTGGTGAGGCTATTTAACCTATAGTTGGAGATTTTGAATTCAGTTGTCCTTCTCCTAGACCAGATGCCATCCAAGGCTGTAGGATCCAATTTGTTTTGCTATTTATTCATAAAGGTATGAATTCAACACTTCAAGTGTTGAATTCATACCTTTCCCAAGAATGTAATGAACCTGACTGGAATTTGAACTTGACTCTCTGATTCCTCATCTGAGTTGCTATCCATTACTCTATTGTGCCTCAAAAATATTGACAATTAGTATTTATAGTAGATACTGAAACTTATTGTGATTTTGGAACAGGATCAATACAATCATTTTGTTTGAATGCATCTGTGATGAACTGTCATTTTTTTCTTTTCATTCCTCCTCCTGTGTGTGTGTGTGTGTGTAATATATATTTCAGGTGTGTATCCAAAGCTTGTTTCTCTTAAATGACACCAAATAGACAGTTGTGAACTGTTTCTTAGTAGAAACCTTTACTCACACCTCAATGATATGCAATTTATAATTTTTGACCAACCTTTTTGTCTTATTGACTTATTTTAACTTTTGAGGCTGAAAATGCTCTGATCATTGAATGTAGCATAAGTTTAGAATAATCCCATTTCAAAGCATTTAATTCATATCCCATATTTTGGGAGCTTACCTGGAAAACAGGTTAAACAATTCAGAAGGTATTTAGTCAAAAACTTGTGATAGAGCAGCAATAAGATGGAGGAAATAATGGGTTATCAGAATTCTGACTATTACTGTGTAGTAAACAAACAATATAGCACAGAGATTTAGTGGGGAGATGATGATAAGACTGCAGATTTGTGCTCCAGCTGGCCATAAGATTTTATTAACAAAGATATTATCTACTAAATAGAAAAAAAAAACAAACTTATATAGCAATTCTTTTGAACAACTTTCTCTTTGAGTGTACTTATATACTCATTAGGGCTATGATATTTTTATAACCTTATGTTCCTGTGTCATGTTTATTCAAAAATAATGAAAAAGACATTTATTTGCTTTAGTTCTTGAAAAAGATCACCATCAAACCAAAAATTTGATTTTACAATATATACGTAATAAGGGTAAGAAATAAAAATATTTCAGCAGCATTAATTTGCTAATGATGTAATTGGATAGTAATTATGTATTTTTAACAGTTTGTAGCTATAGTATGACATACAACCTTACAAATAAACAAAAATTGCAAACTTGCAGAGGGTTTATTTTTCAATTTGCTAATAATGCAATTGGATAGTACATGTGGATATTTTTAACACATTTAACAGTTTATAGCTATAGTATAACATACAAACTTACAAATAACTAAAAACAACTTCTAAAAAATTCCAGAAAGTCATAGTACTACTATACTTATTTACAATTTTAGAAATTTTTCTGTGTGTGTGGAGGGGGGCACTAAAAAAAAAAAAAAAAACTGAATTAAACCCTTCATTATTTTTTAACAAAAGTTCATTGAATTATGATACAGCGAATCAATTATTTTGCAAAAATCCATAACCTTAATGCTCATAATATTTTAATAATGTTCCTTGAATCAATGAGTGTGTTCCTTGATTAGTCTTTTTGTGGTTTTACTTGCCAGATTTATGTAAAACAAAATAGTTTTGATATGATGCTTCTTGTCATGTTTCTAAGAAACCTAACCACAGTCAAAGAATTCTTTTTCATAAGGGATGGGTTTAATATTCCGAGAACTTAAAATGTGTTATGGTTAATAAAAAAATATAAACAGAGGCAAGTTTAGTGTAACAGTTACCAGGATGGAAAATGGAATTGATAAACAGATTTTTGCTGCTGCTGCTGCTTACATTCACTTTGTGCTAATGTCCTCTAGGGAAAGGTGTGAATCCATATCAGTGTGCTTTTCACCTGCGAGATATCTTTAGAAAAATGTCTTTGCTCTGGCAAGTTGTTGTTGCAGGAGGAAGATAGTGTGTAAGCACTTGTAAAATGGGATAAATTGTTTTTACAACAGATATTATCTGTCTTGCAAACAATATTCTACAACCCCATATGAGTTGGGAAAAATAAGGACATGTCGTGGCTTTTAGACAAATAATAAATATATAGCCAAATTCCTGTCTTATGAAGTTTTCTTTTAATAATAATTTTAAAATAAGTCTGAAAATGTTATTTTATTTGATTTATGGTAAATGGATTTTTGATGTTTGCCTTACTTGGTTTGAGTTGTTCTTTAATGTACATCTGAAAAATGGTGCGTTTATCATGGTTGTCAGGACTTCTTGACCTTTTGGCTAAGATCAAAGCCTATTATCTTTTCTTATCAGCTTAATCTGATTCTCTTTCTTCATTTCTATCTTCCTTTCTTTCTTTTATTTTCTCACTGATACCAAGTAGTGTCTTCTTCTCTTGCCACTCAATCAAAACAATAGTTCATTATTGATGAGGTATTGGCAGTGTGTAACGGATGTGCAAACTAATAAAGGGTGGGACAAGCACAATTATAATAGAATATTGACAAAACATGGTTACAAGAAAGAAAGGAACTTCATTATCTGAATTTGTTGATTTTTTTCAACACAATCTTCAGTTGATATCCTTACATGCTTTAAGTACTTATGTTGTGTGTATTACAGGTGGTGGGAAAATGCATGTGTTGTTGGTCTGTGTTTGATAGAAAAAGAATGAAACTTTGCAAAATGGCACAGCCTGCCTTTCTATGTTGCGGGTAGTAATCCGATATGTTTGAACTAATCACTATCATAGTAATAAGTGTACAAAAGTTGCTATACATATTGCCATTTTGACAGGTGGCCAATATTCTTATGTCTTATATGCCTCACCTCTGATGGTACCAAAATAGATGTGGAATTGACCTAAGGGATGACCTCCTGGCCGATGATTGCAGGTCCATGTGATTGACCCATCTGCACCTGGAATGTGTGTGTGGGTTGGTGTGGGGAGTGGTATATATGGTTTGGTACTATCAACAGTTTTAGGCATCCACTGTTGGAAGTGTCTTCAAACATTTCTCCTTGACTACTGTATGATGAACATTGTATGGGAATAATAATTATGGCACGAAGGAAGGCTCTGGTTGATATTGGTAAGACCATGCTTATTTCAGTGATAAGTAGTCAAGATATAGCCTGCTTTGTGACCAATATGTATTTCTCAGTGAGGCTGGATAAAAAGGTTTTGAATACTGATTTTCTAGGCAGGCAGACTGGCACTTGGCAAATTGGTATTACAATCTTTCTCCCTCTTCCAACTTCAGACTTATGTTGTAAGAAAGTAAACTTGTTTCTTGTAGTTCAGATTCAAATTTCGCTATCAATCAGATGAATGGCCCCCCCACTTATTTTTAATAAAAAAAAAAGACACAAAAAGTTATTTATTTCTTGGCAGTGTAATTCTTTCTTTAAGGAAAGCATTTCACAGTCTGTGAAAGTACTTTTTTTTTTTTTGTATCTTTTTATTAGTAACTGACACTTGAAAGGAAAATGTCCTACGAAAATGTTTTAAATATTTCATTGATTGAAAAAATTGGTAAACTTGAAGTGTTGCTCAAATTTTACCTATTTCAATTATCAGTAGCAATTCCTATTCAGTCAGTTAAGTGTTATACGTAATACACGCTTGAGCGAACATGTCTCTTACGATTCATGACTGAAAAGACCTGGGAGTTGTCAAACTTTTTTGACCATAGACCCCCCCTTTTTTTTTTCATTCCTCAGTGACCCCTACTTAAAATATCTTTGAACCTTAAAACTCTCACTGATGTTGGCAATTAAAATGTTAACTAAAATGTATGAAAAGTTTAAAAAAATAATTGTATCAGGTTCAGAATTTTCTCCCCCAGTGTCATCAGGTTCAGAATCCCACCCTGCCCCAATATATTTAAGAAAATATATTAAATAACACCATTGAATGAAGCAATAATATATTAAGTACACCAAGCTTAAATACAACGAATTCTATTGAACAGAAATGCATAACCACTATTAATATTCAATTAATAAAGTATTGTCTACAAAAAAGATTGTTTAAACTTTCTTTCATCTGCATTGAAGAATATAACATACATATACATTAACTGAAATTTAGCTAAGTGTCATTTGCACACTGACTCCCATTCAACCTATCATCAACTCCTTGGAACTCCTCATTGGCCCCAACGGGGTTGCTTGGATCCCATTTGATGACCCCTGGACTAGACAGAGGATTTCCCACAGTACATTGATGTTTCTTTCTGTCATTTGCACTCGTAATGGCTTTATTGGGATGAAATGATTCAAAATAAAAAGTACAAATTGTTATTTTTTTGTTTTTTTTGTTTTAATCAGTTATGCACTTGGCTTGAATCTATTTATTCTCTCTTTTTATTTCCCTTTCCTTGACAGACGAATGTTATCGTTGCTTAACTTCTGTGTCTGTATTTTCTGTCTTTCTTCCACCTTTAAAACATTGGCACACTGTAAATTTTGTAATTCCTGATATAGTAAGCATCCGTTTATCTTGCAAGATAAAGGTAGCAACCTGTTTGGTCAAAATTCAGCCCTTTGGTGGTGAGACTGGAGTGACCTCTATAGAATTGAGCAATGGTGTATAAATGGTGTGTGCTGCCTAGACCACATGCCATCCTCTGCCTCTCAGACATGCCAGCAAGATCCAAAGGAATGCAGGCTATTACATTTTGGGCCGGCTTGGTTACTGGAAGATTGTCAGTGTTGACAGCAACTGCCTTTGGTTTTTCTATCTGGATTTAGTTCCATATCCTTTTCTATGTTTGGATATGAGCACAAATCAGCAGATGTTTAAAATCAGGATTTTCTTTCCTCTAAAACAGGGGATCGACAACCTTTTTGGAGAGAGTGGGCCAGAAAGCTATGCAGTGTCTTGGAGAAGGGCCATGATATCAAATGTGCTATAATAAATTGTCTTGACCTCAGACCACTCCATCCAGAAGGCTGCTTTGGTGTGGAGGTTTAAAGAAGAAAATTACAAAGTAAATGTTATAATATTTAAACAAAGTTCCTTAATTTACTGGAAGAATAACAGGAGGATAACAACACAATCAACAAAAAATGCAAATTCCTTACTGCAAACAAAATACAGTTAGAAATTATTTAATGAGGTGACTGTTTCTGTTTATTGTTTGATAACTTCTTTATATCAGGTAAAATATTTATGAATGACAGGTGCAAAACATCATCCAGGTGATCATCACTCAACCTTGTTCTAAAAATTACTTTTAGTATATTTCATTTTTGAAAAAAGTTGTTCACAAGCATATGTTCTTCCAGATAATGATATCACCATTTTTGCATTATTCAATCGGCTTTTATATTTTCTACTTGGCAAAACATATTCCTTGTAGAAGTCAGCATTGGATTTGGAATTAAATTTTGATTTAAAAAATTCATCGCATTGTAAGTTGGTTAACTCCAACATATTTTCTGCCACTTGTTTCACAAATGAATGAGATAATTAGTATCCAAGTGTTAAATTGATGGTCCAGACAAAAATCATTTATGGGTATTTTGCTGACCTCTGCTCTAGAAGGACTGCCTTCTCAGGCCGACTAGTGCCATATTCTACAAGCAGCTGTTTATGTGGTATTAAACTGCAATAATGGAGATATTTTTTATGGTAGCACAACTAACTATTAACAAATTATCTCTCTCTCTCTCTATATATATATATATATAATATATATATATATATATATATATATAATCTCTATCTAGATATATATATATATATAATCTCTATCTAGAGATATATATATATATATATATATATATATATATATATATATTAAGAAATGGACAAAGTCCGACAATTTATTAAAGACATTTTTTATGTTTAACATTCTTTTTATAGATACAAGTATTTAAGTAAATGCTCTGTTTATAATAAACAGTATTAAATAACATTTACCGGCCTGAATGTCCGAGAAATTTTCATAGAAAATATTTGTCCTTTGACAGGATTCGAACATGCATCCTATACGGAACTGTCATTTAGCTTGACGTGCCTAACCACTCGGTCACAAAGGATCGTTCGGTTGGCAAGGTCGAATTTACTGCTTATAAACTTCAATCTTCCATGAATCTCGTACATTCATAACTGCTCATGGCGTATCAAATGTAAAGAAATGGCGTCATACATTAAGAAATGGACAAAGTCCGACAATTTATTAAAGACATTTTTTATGTTTAACATTCTTTTTATAGATACAAGTATTTAAGTTTACATTTGATACGCCATGAGCAGTTAGAGACAATTTCAACAATACTAAATATTGTAAGGATTTCAACACATGTTAGCATGTTGCAAAAAAATTCTACTTCATAAAAAAAGCAAACATTTTTTTTATGTTGCTACACATTATTCCAGAAGCCTTTGTTCAAAAGTAGTCTCCCATCTAAATACTGACCAGCCCTGACACTGCTTACTCCTGTTGATTGAATGAGAACCAGTGCTTTCAGCACAATTTGACAGTAAAGTAATTACTATTATGACCATAAATTATTATTATTTTATTACTAATTTTACACTATCTCTTTGTTGCCTTTTATCCTAACAATCAGGATCAATATACTCTTTGACTCATTTTGGTTTCATGTTTGTTGTTATATTGGTTGAAGAGTATAGATTGACTCAAAATGAATTTAAGCCCATTACTAGCTTGGTGGCAAGGTCTTAACATTTTAATATTGAAATGACTAGATGTAACTGTAAGTTCTATGCTAACAGTTTCTTCTATCACACCTCTCTCTTATGGAATTCTCTTATGGCTTGCTTCCTAGTCAACTTTGATCTTTAAAAATTTAGATCATTATCTTCTGTCTTCTTAAATCTTGTTCTGTTATTGTTCTCTCTCCTTAATAGGGATTTCTTTTTCTCATATTCTCTAACATTGCAGCTTAGTGGTGTTATTTGTTCATATTACCGTTCATTGTTAGTGCCTTGCTTGGGGTAAAATGATTAAAAAAAAATCCATTGTCTACCTTGACAAACTGTCTGACTGCCTTCTGTTCAATTTCAAATGTTTTTCTTATCCTTTTTTTTTTCCTTAAGTCTCTCTTCAGTGGTGACCTTGAAATTACAAAGGAATTCCTGATAGAACTTGATAAGTTGATACAACTTATTGAATCTCCGATATTTGCATGTAAGTATTCTTGAATTTCTTTCCTTGGACAAAGCTCAGGAAGGCAGGAAGCCTGTCTGAGTTTTGTCCATCACAAGTCCAAAAGGTAATGGTAGGTAGGATGATTCCTACAGGAGAGATGACTTTTGCCAGTTTTGAAAAATCTGCATTCAAAATGCTAGTCTGTTAGCAGACCTTAAAAACAAGCTGTTAATGAAGAACAAAAGTTTTTTTTTCCTAGTGTTAACAAATATCAATTGTCTACCTTGACAAAATGTCTGACTGTTCAATTTCATATATTTTTATTGCCTTTTTTTTTTTTTTTTTTTTTTTTTTTTTGCTGAAGTCTTTCTTCAGTTTTGATCTTGAGATTAAAAATGAATTCCTGATAGAACTTGATGAGTTGATATACCTTATTGAATCTCCAATATTTGCATGGAAATATTCTTGAATTTTTTTCCTTGTTTCTTGCATGTCTTAGCTTATTCTATCACAAGTCCAAAAGGTGATAGGAGGCAGGAAGATTTCAACAAGAGATGGTCTTTTGTTGGTTTCACAAAAGCTGCATTCAAAATGATAGCCTGTTAGCAGGACTTGAACACCTACAATTGACATAGTGAGAAATATGCAACTCCTTCTTCTATGTACCGTGTCTCTTCAGGACATTGACTTTCACAGCTTGCCACAATTTCCCATCTTTTGTAGCTCTTAATAAATTTTGTCTTTCTGCTATATCTCCCAAACCCTGTTCATCAGCCATTCACTTAAGCTTGTCAGGGAGATTATGTGTTGTTTTACTCTATCCCCATTGCCTTCAGTCTGTCTTTTTGGTATCAAATTTTCCAAGCCCTCTTTCCTCATTATGTGCCATAGAAATTTCAGCTAGCTCTTCTTGAGATTAATTATAATTGTCCCTTTTGCTTCCATTGTCACTAGAACTTTGTTGTTCATCACATGTTCAGTCTCTTGTATTCTCAGCATCCTTCTGTAGAACCACTTTTCTAGAGCTTCAAGTCTCTTCATATTGTTCAGCATTCACTACTATATATTAGGATTAATATTATATAGGCTGCATACTCTTTTCTTTATTTCTAATGATATTTTTATGTTACTTAATACTTTGCTTAGCTTTTGGAAAGCATCTTTTGTTATTCTAAAGTGCCTTCGGATTTCAGTATTGTACTTTCTGCCCATTTGAACATTTTCCAGATATTTAAATTGTTGTAATTGCTTGATGTTTGCATCTCCAATTTGTAATTTGCATGTTGAGCTGTTCCTTTTGCTAACAACAATGCATTCACTCTTCTTTCAATTGATGTTTAGTTCTTTCTTCTCACTTTCTTTCATCTCCTTTAGCAGGAGTTCTTGTAGTTTCCTTTCTGTGTCTGCTATCAACACTGTGTCATCTGCATATCTTATGTTGCTAAGATTGTAGCTGCTAATAATGAATCCTGATAAGACTTCTAATTCTCTCAGAATCACCTTGCAGTATAGTTTGAATAGGTCTGGTGAGAAGGTACATCCTTGTCTTACACGCTTTTATATTTTTGTACTTACTGAACTGATTTCCTATCTGCATGTAGGTGGTTAGATGCCAGTATAAGTTTTAGATTATTGTAATGTCCTTCCCAAATATATCAATATATGTTGACTATCTTTACAATTTGTCTCTAACACTTTATTTTCTTTTTACTAGTGAAATATTTCCCAATCATGCCATTGTTTTCAATGATGAATGTATTATTAGACATATTTGTTAATAGAAGAAAAGTAATTAAATGACCAATGAGGAGTTTCATTAACACCTTCAAATTATTTCAGTTTATAAACTTATATGAGATGTACAGGTGGCATAAAGGTTACTGATGTGGAAAGTGGAATAGGTGAGTCAAGTTCAGTCTTTATCAGTTACATACACTTTTGTACTAAAGTTCTTTGGAAAGGCCTGAATCTATCTTCTTTCCCCCAGTTATGGATTAAATAACAGTTCTGCGCTCTCTAGTCTTAGATGTCAGCCCATCTAAAAGAAAGATAACTCTGAATTGCTTCTAACAAAAATGTTCTCTCTCTTAACACTGCTTACATGAAAGCATTTACACAAAGATTAGCTTGCCTTTATGCAATTCAACAATATCAACAAAAGGTATATCTGTATTTTAGAGATTTTATTTATATATATAATATATATATATATATATATATATATATACATACACACAAAAATAGAAAACAGTAAAAGTAAAACAAGGATGTATCTTCTCATCAGACTTATTCAACCTAAACTGTAAGGTGATTCTGAAAGAATCAGAAGTCCTATCAAGATTCTTTATTGTTGGCCACAATCTTAACAACATTAGTTAGATATTGAGATGACACATTGTTGATAACAGAGAGAGAAAGTTAACTACAAGAACTCTGACAGAAGGTATTGAAGGAAATCAAGAAGAAAGAACTAAACATCAATTGAAAGAACCAAAGGAACAGCCCAACATGCAAATTATAAATTGGAGACATCAAAATTAAACCAGTACAACAATTTAAATATCTGGGAAGGCTTTTAAATAAGGACAGGAAGTGTGATACATAAATTTGAAAGTGTATTGGAATAGCTAAAGATGCCTTCCAAAACCTAAGCAAAGTATTAAGAAACAGAAAGATTTCATTATAAACAAAGAAAAGAGTGCTGAACAGTTATGCAATATTAGTCCTCCTATCAGGCAGTGAATGCTGGACAATCTCCTCAAAGATGAAAAAGAGACTTGAAGCAACAGAAATACAGTTCTGCAGAAGGATGTTGATGATACCATGGACCGAACATGTGATTACAAAGTTTTAGAGAAAATTGAAGCAAAAATGAAACTTATCCATAACATCAGGAAGAGGCAGTTGAAATGGGGCACATAATGAAGAAGGGGAACTTGTAAAATCTGATACAGGGCTGATTGAGAGCGAGAGGGACAATGTATATCATACTTGACTAGCTTGAGTAAATGAATGGTGGAACAGAGTTTAGGAGAAATAATGAAAAGACAGAATTTATTTAAAGGTACAAAGAACAGGAAATTGTGGAGAGCCATGATCACTTACATATTGAGGAGGCATGGCACATAAAGAAGATAATTTGTTCAGTTTCAGTTGCTTATTGTCCAAGTTGGAAGTGAAAAAGTAATCCTACCAGAGTATCTTTTGTCCATTTTATTTATGGGTTAATAACACCAACCTGTAAAGAATAAAAGATTGAAAATGGATGACAACTTATAGAGATTATTTTATAAAATAAGGAACACTAGTGGTAAAGTGTACTGTTTGGGTATAAATACTAATGGAAGAAAAAGAAAAATCCTGTAAAATCTAATAGCATACAATAATAATAGCTTGGTGAAGAAATGTCTTCATTGATAACATCTCTGTATGCTTAGGCATGGATAATATTGCAGATTTGAAATAGGCAAAGTGACTTAGTTCTAATTTTTATTTGAAAAAAAAAAATACTTACAAATTTTGACTTTTACAGATGCATTTAGTTCGGTTATATGCTGATGTTGGTTGACCTTTGATAATAAGTGTAACAGCTTAATGTTTCTGAAGTTATTGGCAGGTAAATTAGGTAAATCACTCTCTCATAACTAAATACTTATTCATCTCTCTTTTGTCAAACATCATGGCAATTCTATTTTTTCTAATGTATCTAGTAATGACACAGTCTCTATGGAGATGTGGACTCATGCCTTTTTTTTTTTTTTCCAAAGGCATAAGTCTTGAACGAGCATAAGCACAGTCAGTCGAAATTCAATTCTTTTTTGTTAGAGATGGAAATCTTGGTTGAAAGCAGAAGAATTCTTTCTTCAGAAAAGGTTAGAAAAACAGTCTGAAGAGGTGCTGTTAAATTATAAATACTAGTATCATAGGAATATGAGATAAATGTTGTACAACAACAAAAATCTGTGGTCATGTAGCTGACTCTTTTTTTTTTTTTTTTACTTTGAACCAGATGTTTGTCATATTGGAAGTAAATTTGTTTGGGGTCAACAATCATTGACATTTTTTTTTTTTTTTTTGTTGAAAGTCTCTTAATTTGAATTAAAAGGAAAAGACTTCTGTCTTTATGACTAATAGAGAAAGGAAAAACATGTAAACCTCATGATACACATAAAAAAAAAATGTGTACTTATGTTTTATATATTACACAAAAGCATTTGACAATGTATGTCACATAGATCTATTTGAACTGCTAGGAAAACTCAATCTATTTGGAAATGACATTAGAATAATTCAGAACTTATACTGCAAGCAAACTACTTGCATATGGATAGAAAATAAACTGTGTAGCTATACAAAAATAGAAAGGGGTGTGAGACAAGGATGCATCTTCACCCCAGATTTATTCACTATACATTGATGCTGACCTAAAGGAACTGGAGACACTACCAGGATTTGTTATTGATGAGGATAATCTTAACAATGTAAGATACGCAGCTGATACAGTGCTGATGGCAGATACAGAAAGAAAATTACAGGATTTCCTGTTGTAGTTTTTTGGGTATGACTTTACTAGTGAGCCAACCAAAATGAGCTGACTCATTTTATAGTTCACCAATAGAAGGGTTAACCAATCAGAAAGCTCAAAATATTCAATGCGACATGTCTAAAGGCAGCCACTTTGTTTTTTCTCCCAAAATATCTCCACTGGCAACCTGATATTGAAGACTTAAAGAATTACTTAACAGCTGCTACTTTCTCCAAATCTACATTGCCAACCTCTGATATTGAAGAGATTACAGACTTCACTGGATTCCATATTCAGAGATTATGGCAAACATGGTCAACACTTCCTAGACAGGATGATAAAAGAAAGTTAGAGAAAAGGATTAACCCAAGATGTGAGATACAAATTGGAGATGTCAATATGAAGCAAGTACAAAAGTTTAAATATCCAGGAAGTGTTTAACAGAGGATGGAAAATGTGACAGCAAAATCTGAACATGCATTGGATTAATGAAAAAGGAATTACAAGGCTAAGCAAGATGATGAGAAATAAAAAAGTTTCATGAAAAACAAAGTTGATCATGTTGGATTGCTATGGCAGTAAATACTGGACATGACAACACTGAAAAAAATAAAAAAAAATTTTTTTTGAAAGCAATTCAACTTTATCCAAAAAAAAACAAACAATTGTTTGGCCTTAAATGATCTCATAAAGATTGATAGGTCGTTAAACATTAAACAAACAAACAAACAAATACTGGACATCTTCCCATGGATGATGTGAAAGCTGAAGGCAACAGAAATGTGGTTCTACAGAAGGATACTGAGAATTCGATGAACGAAGGAAGTAACCAATGAGGAATTTCTTAAAGAAAATGACAACAAAAAGAAAATTTATTCTCAGAATCAGGAAGAGGAAGGAGGGATTAGAAAACCTAATCCTCAAAGAGCATATTGAGGGCAAGAGAGATAGGGAAAGTTAGTGAGTCACCTACTTGATGGACTTGCTTGAATGGATAGTGGAATAAGTTGGGGATCCTTAACAAAAGGAGAAAAACTCCTGAGGGCCATAATGGATAGGAAGTTGTGGAGAAGCATGATTACCCTTGTCCTGAAGGGACATCTTACATATAAAGTACAGTGTATGCGTGTGTACATGTGTGTGTGTTCAAGTAACTCCTCAGCTCCCACTGGTTTGATTTCCATGATTCATAGCTCATTCAAAAGCCTTAGGACAATTAGGCGCAAGGAACGATTTTCATTGAGCTCAGATTCAGGGTTGCTAGATTATGTGAGGTTAAAAGTATATATTAATATATTATATTAACCATTATCGTTGCTTTCATAGTTCAAGGGAAGTAACTTTTATTTTTCGTTTATATCCAAAATTGCACCAACCTTAAAATTTTAAGCTAGCTTAAAAGCTGCCCCATAAGGTGGCATTTAAGCTACCATCACAATAGCGAGGGAGGAGTAGATGTAATAGGCATTGATAAACTACAGAAGAACTCAAAACTGATTACTGCATTTAAGTATTGAATTAATGTTTAAGTTTATCTTTTAAAAGTTCAACAATAATTCTTCTACTGCCACTTAATTTAAAGATGATTTGATGTATGTAGATCCTCATTTTCCTGTACAAACAATTATTTTTATTTCATGGGTGACAAAACATGGGACAATTTATAAGATAAAATTAATATAGTGTAAAGATGGGAAATTAGAATTAGTTATACATTCAACATTTGAAGAGTTAGAGAAACATAATAGCTAATTGAATAAAACCTATATTATGGAGTCTATATGAATAAATGCAAAATTGGAGCTCAATTCTCCCATGAATTCTGAGATTAAACAACTCCAGCTCTACTTTATAGTAATTTGGTATTTACTTGATTCCCCATGAAGTCACATTGTGACACAAGGTCGGTTTAATGTGGGGAGCCCGAGTGCGTACACCCAGGCTACAAACAAAAATTCCCCGAGTTCCCGCAACCGTCAGTTGCTCTGGCCTTGGTGTGAGCACTGATCTCTTTCTCTGGTGCAATGAGAGGGCATAGCCTTGGGCACCTCTCAGTATAATTTTCCTCGATTGTGACTTTGTCCTTTGACGGAGTCGCCCCTGAGTGCACTCTGCCCAAGGACACTACTGAGAGATAATAAGTAATGTGTTACAAATCATTTAAGAGAGAGAGAGTAATTTTCACACTAAAAGCTCAATATTGGTGTTATATATTATCTACTTCTCTCCAGGTTTAACTAATTTGCATATTGATTTTAAAAAAGTTTATTTCTTTAATTAACTGTTCTTCATTATTCATTATTATTTTAGTTGAGGATTGTTTTGATTTTCATATAAAAAATAGTTCTTATATAGTGCAGAAAAGTGTTTGAAATTTGCATTTTACTTGGCCTTCAACAAGTTGGCATCTATTTGTAAAACTTTTCTTAACTATAACAAGCCAATTCATGGATAAAATGTTCATTTAAAATTTTTGTTTCAAAGATTTCAAGTAGTGAATATATTTTAGTTTGTGAAGTGATAAGTGAGCGGGCAAAGCCTGCTAGTGTCATAAAGAAGAAAAATGTTGTGATCGGATATAAATCAGTGGAATAAAAATGTAATCTTTCAGTATTTATCAATAAGTTGATAAAGCAAATATAATGCAAAAGATTCATATGCAGAAGACCAATACAAAAGAAAAACTTTCAGAACAATTCTGGTGTCTATAAAGTTACAGCAAGTCCTTCTGTCTTATACACAAAAGATTTGCTAAGCAAATAAAAAAAAAAAAATATTCCAAAAAACTGAGTCAAGGTCACTTAAATGATATTACAAAAATAATGTCTGAAAAGGATATAAAATTACATGGATGTAATTTTATCAGGTTAATCTCTAACACCCAAAGAGCAACTCCACATGACTGCTTTTTGAGTAGAAAGTCAATGATGAATATCATTTCACATTCTGTTTTCTTGCCCAGGCATGGATGTAGTTGTAGACACTCCTGCCTTTGTAAACTGTTTTTGTCAATGGTGCTGAAAATGGTTTCTTCTGAATGTTAATTGTGCTAATACAAGCCTGCTACAAGGTGAAAATTGTGTAATTTTACAGAAAGTAGTCGTTAGTTGTAGTCTTTGTGTGAGTTTCATTGTTAAGCAAATAATAGTAATAGCAAAGTTGTTTCTGTAGCATTCAAGTATTGCTACTGTGTTTTCTAAAGAAGAGCTGCTGATTTTCAAAATGCTGCTTTTTTACCTGGGCTTGAACTCTGACTCTTAACTTCTTTTTCTATGTGCTCTGTCCTCAATTTCCAGTCCTTTGTAGTTCTTAATAAATTTTGAGTTTTGGTTATCACTCTCTAAACATTGTTCTGCCATCCATTTACTCAAGCTCACTAGGTAGGTTATGCATTGTTTTCCTCTTCCTCTCTCGCCTTCAATCTGTCCTGTGAGTATCAAATTTTCCAAGCCTTCTTTTCTCATTATATGCCCTATAAATTTCAACTCTCCCTTCCTGATATTAAGTATAAGTGTCCTCTTTGTCTCTATTTTCTCTAAAACTTTGTTGTTGCTCATGTTCGGTTCATGGTATTCTGAGCATCCTTCTGTAGAATCACATTTCTGTTTCAAGTCTCTTCTTCTTTGAGGAGATTGTCCAGCATTCACTGCCTATCAGGAGGACTGATATTGCATAACTGTTCAGCACTCTTTTCTTTGTTTATAATGAAATCTTTCTGTTTCTTAATACTTTGCTTAGGTTTTGGAAGGCATCTTTAGCTATTCCAATACACTTTCAAATTTATGTATCACACTTCCTGTCCTTATTTAAAAGCCTTCCCAGATATTTAAATTGTTGTACTGGTTTAATTTTGATGTCTCTAATTTATAATTTGCATGTTGGGCTGTTCCTTTGGTTCTTTCAATTGATGTTTAGTTCTTTCTTCTTGATTTCCTTCAATACCTTCTGTCAGAGTTCTTGTAGTTAACTTTCTCTCTCTGTTATCAACAATGTGCCATCTCAATATCTAACTAATGTTGTTAAGATTGTGGCCAACAATAAAGAATCTTGAAAGGACTTCTGATTCTTTCAGAATCACCTTACAGTTTAGGTTGAATAAGTCTGATGAGAAGATACATCCTTGTCTTACACTCTTTTATATTTTTGTACTTACTGAACTGATTTCCTATCTGCATGTAGATGGTTAGATGCCAGTATAAGTTTTAGATTATTGTAATGTCCTTCCCAAATATATCAATATATGTTGACTATCTTTACAATTTGTCTCTAACACTTTATTTTCTTTTTACTAGTGAAATATTTCCCAATCATGTCATTGTTTTCAGTGATGAATGTATTATTAGACATATTTGTTAATAGAAGAAAAGTAATTAAATGACCAATGAGGAGTTTCATTAACACCTTCAAATTATTTCAGTTTATAAACTTATATGAGATGTACAGGTGGCATAAAGGTTACTGATGTGGAAAGTGGAATAGGTGAGTCAAGTTCAGTCTTTATCAGTTACATACACTTTTGTACTAAAGTTCTTTGGAAAGGCCTGAATCTATCTTCTTTCCCCCAGTTATGGATTAAATAACATAGTTCTGGGCTCTCTAGTCTTGGATGTCAGCCCATCTAGAAGAAAGACAACTCTGAATTCAAAATCATGAAGGAAGCAACAGGAAACAACTTCGTTATCTTTTCAAGAAGTTGTAGCAATTATGAGATAATATAGAAAGCAGTCTGTGGAGAACCATGATCGCCTATATCCTGAAAGCAGAATGAAAACTCAAAATGAAGAAGGCTACATGAATCCATTCTGCAATCTTTCCTAAGTTATGGCAAATAAATGAACTGCCTAAGAGTATACTTCAATCATTTGTGAATATCTATGCTGATGGTACAATATATGGGTGCACCTCAAAAACTCTAGATGATCAGAGATTGGCAGCTGATCTCTCATCCGATCTCGCTCTAACATCTCAGTGGGGAGGAAAAACTGGCTTGTTACATTCAATGCCTTGAAAACCAAAGTAGTTACATTCCATCATTGGTGATCAGGACTCTGAACTATCACCAATCATGATGGATGTCCCCTCAGGGAGACCCTGTGCTTTGAGCACCTATTGAGACTTATTCTACCTTTACAAGAATCAGATCAAGCCAAAAGTGGAGTACTATTGCCTTATATAGGCAGGAACTACCCAGTCTTCACTTTCCAATCTCTAGTCTCGATAGTCCAAAGGTGTCTCTGTGGGTAATTTCCCACCCTACAACCCATTTCTCACAGATGAAACATCATAAGCCTCTTAATGCTCTGTTGATATTTCCATAGAAAATGCTCAGACAAACTACACTCCTTAGTTCAACTGGTTCTAATCTTCATGGCTAAGACCTGCCATGTTATGCACATTGTAGTGAACTACTCCCATTTCTTTCATATTCTACTTGTGAGTTGTAAATTCCACAAGCAGCTTCTTCCCATGAACTGTTGCTTTGTGGAACTGACTTCTTGAGGACGTTTCTCCAATCATTACAATCTTACTCTATTCACATCTAGGATTAACTGTTATCTTTCCCAGATATCTGCATAAACTGTGCTTCTTACTCTGTTACCCTCTACCTCAAATGGCTCCGGGCCTTCTACAGAGTGAACATTGTAAAAAAAAAAAAAAAAAAAAAATTTCACAGATAATAAAGAAAAAGAATATGTGGAGAGCCATGATCACCTATATCTTGAAGAGAGAATGAAAATTCAGAATTCAAAACCATGGAGAAAGCAACAGGGGACAATTCCTTATCTTTCTCAAGAATCATAGGAATTACAAGATAATAAAGAAATGGAAGTCAGTGGTGAGCTATGATCCCGTGTATATCCTGAAGGAACATATGTTTACAAAGTAGAGTGAGTGGCTATGGCTAAATGTAAATAAATAGCAGAACTGCCCAACAGACAGAATTGACAAAGTTTGCAATAAGCAATTACAAGAAAAAGAAAAGAACAGCAAAATATAATATAAAGCAAGCAAACAATATATATAAGGCAAATTAACAATAATAAGGCAAAGCGACAGTAATAAGGCAAAAAGTTCACAAACTAAGAATTGGGGTTGACACACAAGTGCTAATTTGGATAAATTACTGTAGTGTTCTGATTTCAAGGCAGATGACACAGATAAGTGGCCTATCTTATTGGCTAGGAAGAAATCCTAGCATTTGTGTGCTTCTGCCTATAAATTGGGGAGGAGAAAGTGTTTTGCAGTCATTTCTAACTGATTGAAACCAACATAAAAAAAATAATTAGTGATAATTTTCTTATGTCACAAAAGCAAACAATACATTGTTATTTTTGTGTAATTATTAGATTGCACATCTTGTAATTCTGCTTGTCCCTCTCTTATTTCCTTTGTTAGCATGCATGTTAAACTCTGTCAATACCTCATCAATAATGGACTATTCCATTTTGATCAGACAGAAAAAATATATCAGAGATGCTGTTTGGTTTCTGTGAGAAAAACAAAGAAAGAAAGAAAAAAGAGGCAATAATGTGCTTTTTCTGTTTCGGTGAAATGTAAAAATTATCAATTTCAAATCTTTTCATTTCACACCCCTTACTTTTTAAAATAATGACCAGTATTCAGTTTTATGATTGTTATTGCAATATTTTGCTAAAGTTGTTAAGCTCAAATATTTAATGAGGGGAATTTCTATGAATATTTTATTGCTATAGAACTCATCATCAGTTTATTCAATCATTAACTTAAGAATTGAGATTTGTTAGAATATTAAAATAGGAAAACTGGGAAATTTTCATGGGGATTGCTACTAAAATTACTACTAAATTTTCTAAAATTACTTTTATTAATTACTTTAATTAATATTAAAATTAATTTTACTAAAATTACATCTAAATATCATTGATATCAGGCACATTGAAGTTTTTGTTTTATATTAAAACCAAAAAAAGTTTAGATTTAATCTTTAGTACTTCATATCTTAGTAAGAATTTTAAATTTAATATTCAGGTAAGTGTAATTTAAATGGGGGCTCAGTTTGCAAAAGGAAATAAGTTTTAAGTATTGCTTTTAGTTGTAAAAATAGAGATTTTTAGGATGTTAAAAAATATGAATAAACTTTGAACCATTTAATGTTATTTGAAGAGTTTTAGGAGATATTAATTTTTTGAGAGAATGCATGACTCGTTTAGACAAGCTTTAACACTTCTCTCTCTTCTTATTGACTTGAACCTCAGATTTTGCCAATGTTGGTTTCTTATGCAAACATTGACAATAACACTTGTCTGATAAATTTCAATTGTCATCAGTACTTATCTTCCCTCAATCAAGTGGGAGAAATTTTCAGTCAATATGTGAAGAGCCAATAAAATAGTTGTCTATCAGCTTGATCCACCATCTGCAAACTGCTGATGACTTTGTGGAAGGACGTCTGCTAGGACCTCCAGCAGATTAATCTGGTACCGGAGGATGTTCTGCCAAGACTGTGAGAGCTGGAGTGACAAGGTTACTCTTTTGGGCTCAACTTCTTCATGGCATGAGATTTAAAGCAGCAATGTGAATAGCAAATGTTATCACTTCCAGCAATTGTTAACCTTGTTTCCGTATCTGGAGTTGAAATGGTTGCAATATAAACAGATTTAAGAGATGAAAAATAAAGAAAACTAAGAAATTCACTGTTCTGTCAAGTAGTTGTTTTTTTGTTTTTTTTTATAAGTATTTTTCTTTAATGTTTTTTTTCTCATTTCATTGCCTGTCTTCTTTTTCTTAATTACTTTTTACTTTTTTCCTCAGCAATATTCCACTTAGCATTTTTTGTTGTTGCAAGAAAGATTTTTGTTGTTGTAATCAAAGAAAAAAAGAGGAAAAAGAAACCACTTCACTTTTCTTTCTTTCTTTTTTTTTTTTTTTTTTTTTTTTCTTTGCTTATCTATTTCTGTAATATTTTTGGCCCACTTCTGTATGCTGAGGCAAAATTATGAAAAAGATATTTAGTTTCTCTTTTATCTTTGTGTTTAGTCCTTTTGTTATTTATTAACTGCAGGCAAAAAGAAAAAGGCCAAAAACAGTGGGCGGAGTACTTGCTTTTACTGAAATGTGTGCACAAGTATGAAGGGGGTGCTGAAAAGTTCTTAGCACCAACCAAGATAGGATAAATTGTTTGGGCATTTTCTGAAATTGGTCAAGCAGAACTTTATTGTGTGTGTGTGTATACGCACACACACATATATATATACATACATATCTATATATATATATATATATATATATATATATATATATACACAATTCTCTTTGGTATCTAACCGACTTGTCAGTAAGCTAAGTATTATTGACTATAAGTAAATTATACAAGGTTTTGTAATGTTGGAACAGCTTCATTACAGTTACAATGGCTTACAAATTCAGGTATGTATCAAAATTTGGCAGATGCTTGGCAAATCAGCTACCAAGACAGACAAAAGACCTTTTCAGGGTTTGCTGATGATTTTTTTTAATGTTTAACCCAGGTGGTTTTTGTGACCAACTTCGTTCAAAGCAGGTTTAGTGTTGATTCAAGATGAGTGTTTACATCAAAAAAAACAAAAACAAAAAAAAACAGAAAGTATGGAGAAAAAATGAAGCTATCCATGAGCCAGATAATGGACTACTCTCCTGATATAAATGGAATCCTGACTTTAGATAAAATTCATATTAAATAATTGGTGGTATTTGACAGTTCACAGGACTTTTGAGCGGTGGAAGAACTGCTGGGATCACTCTGTTCTGATAAAGAACTATTTTGAATTGAATGTTAGCAGTTGTAAGTCTTGGTAACTGAAGAGAGTCTTGAAATGAATCCAAGCCTCACTCAGCTATTTGTCAAGTACAAACCATTAGAATCACTGACCAAGTGACTATTTATATTTTATTTTATAACTCACATGATATTTAAATAGTTTGACAGTTGTCAAATTTAAATATGTCATAAATTTTATTTACTGGAGTATTTTTGTATATTTAGTGTGGGGATTTTCCAATTCCATGTTGTGTATGTAAAATATATTATATGCACAAGGAAGTATTGAAAAAATTCCAGACTAAGTCCTAAAAAATATGCACACACATTTAATCACAAGGACTCAATAAAAACCATTGTAAAATTACAACTAAAAATTTTGCATAGTAAGTGATCCTCAGGTGTTACTCACAACATATGCAATATGTTGTAATTGACACCTGAGGATTGTTATATGAAACTTAGTTGTGACTTTTACAATGGTTTTTATTATATTCTTAATATTGACTAAATTGTAGTTCTGCCTATTTTGGTCTTTTGGCACTGTTTTATTAACTGTGAGTGATAAACTACTTTGGATTATTTGTAATGTCTACTATAGTATAGTTTTAATATATATATATATATATATATATATATATATATATATATATATATATATATATATAATTAATAAACAATAAAATCTAAGATTACATCATATGGGGAATAGTCTAGTTCGGCAGACAAAGACATCATTTGTCTCTCTTATCAACCCTGCTGTAGACTGAGTTTGTTTTCTATACAGTTTTAAATAGAATTTAACTGTGGAAGGTATTTGTCTTAAAGGGAAGAATTTTTATAAAATTAAACCCAAATATTAACCTTATAACATTAATTTGGGGCTATATGAAGAATGAAATATGAATTTAAATTTAAAAGAATAAAAAGGGGATTTAAAAATAAATTTAAAATATATAGATAAAAGGATGTAAGAGATTAATGGAAAGAGAGTTGGGGAGATATTAAAGTCGGGGGAGTTTATAAATTGTAATATAGTGTAACGAGGTTATAGAGGCGAGGGTGGGGTAAATAAAGATATAGAAATTAGACTTAATTACACTTTCCACATTTGAAGAGTTAGAGGGGAGTGAATATTATGGAAGTATAGTAGCTAGAAGTTTGAATTTAAATTTCTCTCAATTAATCTGAATTCTTCTGAATAGAACGCACAGCAGAATCAGGCCAGAGATAGAACAAGAACAGTTTAGGGTTGCCAAAGACACCAAAACAAGGAATGTAATATCTATGCTCAGAATGTTAGAGCAATAAAAATGACGAAGGAAGTGTACCTGAGTTTTATAGATTATGCAAAGGCATTTGGCAAAGTACGTTACAAAGACCTGTTTGAGCTGCTCAGTAACCTTGACATATTTTGGAAAGACATTAGTATAATCAAAAATTTATACTGGCAGCAAACCCCTTGCATATGGATAAAAAATGAGTTCAGTTGATATACAAAAATAGAAATGGGAGTAAGGCAATGATATGTCTTTTCAATGGACTTATTCAACCTATACAGTGAGGCAATTCTGAGAGAATTAGAAGTCTTACCAGGATTTATCACTGGCAGCCACAATCTTAATAATATAACATTTGCAGATGACACAGTGCTAATAGCAGACTTGGAAAGGAAACTACAAAACTACAAGGTACTGAAGGATAGCGAGAAGAAGGGACTAAGCATAAACTACAAGAAGACAGAATGCATGGTCATCAGCAAAAGGATGAGCCCCGAATGCAAATTGTAGGTTGGGAATATTAAAATCAAGCAGGTGCAGAACTTTAAATATCTGGGAAGTGTTCTAACAGAGGACGGAAAGTGCAACACTGAGATTTGAAGATGTATTGGGATGGCCAAAGATGCATTCCAAAAGCTAAGCAGAGTATTAAGGGACAGGAAAATTTTGTTGGAAACAAAGAAAAGAGTACTGAACTGTTACATGATATCTGTCCTCCTGTATAGCAGTGAATGCTGGACAATCTCTTCAAAGATGAAGAGGAGTCTCAGAACAACACAAATATGGTTCTACAGAAGGATGGTAAAGATACCATGGGCTGAACATGTGAGCAATAACGAGTTTTTAGAGAGAATGGAAACAAAGATGAAACTTATACTTAACATCAAGAAGAGGCAGTTGAAATTCCTTGGACACGTAATGAGGAAGGAGGGCTTAGAAAATCTGATACTCACAGGATGGATAGGGAGAAAGGGGAAAGCAGCGTGTGACATACTTAATGGACTTGAGCAAAAGGATGGCAGAACAGAGTTTGGGAAAAATAACAAAAAGGAAAAACTTATTAAGAACTACAAGGGGCAGGAGGATGTGGAGGGCCATGATCGCCTATGAAGAGATACAGCCCACAAAAGAAGAATCAGTATCTCCCTGAAGATTTCAAGTGTTGTTTGGACATAGTCAGCAACATATATATATATATATATATATATATATATATATATATATATATATATATAAAATAACAAATTTAACAAAAAGAAATTTACTCTTCTTTCTTATTTTTGTTTTGATTGATTTATTTGTTGGTTGGATGTTGCAACTCCCTAAAATCAAAAATTAAAAAAAAAATTGGTTTTGAGAATACCTTGGGTTTACATCTTGCCAACTCAAATTTACATCCTCAAAATTTACATAGCTGATATTTTCATGTAGAAATCTCGATTATTAAAACAGATTTTCATGTTTTCAGTTTACATTGCTCATTAAAATGACACCTTGCTTTAGTTTTCTTTTGTAATTTCTAGAAACTTAATGAAATTATCAAAAAATACATGATCAGTTAATATATTCAAAGGGTTATAGGAAAATTGCCCCCATAGGACAACTGTTCTTGGACAATGGAAAGGGCAAATTTAAAAAAAAAATTGCTTTTACTTCAATAACAAAGATAGATTTCTAAAAGACATCTTGAAGCCATCTCCTGACCTGAAACATTATAAAGATTCAACAGACAAAATAGCAAATGTCGTACAAGACTTTGAGAACTGCCATGTCTTGGACTTTTTGTGATGCATATCCCATAATTTGCAATTTTAGTTGGATAATTATAGTGATGTAAAATATAAATCTTAATATTAGATAATTCTTCTTATTGGTTAAGAGATAATGCATGAAAATAAAACACTAATTAGTTTTATTAGTATGTATTCTCTCCTCCCAAAGTTGTGCTTTCTATTAATGGAGGCAATTGATACCATTCAGAAGTTGATTTATCTCAATTTATTGATTTCTCTAATTAAAATAATAGAATTATAAACTTTTTTTCAAGTAAATCTTGATATTTTGTAATCATCCTCCAAATCTAACTACTGTTTTTTTTTAGATGTTTCTGATGTACATCTGAAAACATTTAATTTAGACAAAAGGGAATGGATAAAGTCAGTCCAGAAGATATACAGCCATTTTGTTAATAAAAAAAAAAAAGCTTTACTCAGGCAATTGCATCATCATGCTTATCCCAGTTTCCTTTCCACTTTTTAATAGAAAGTTATCTTTCTGGATCCATCAGCCATCTTTTTACCATTAAGAGGAAGATTACTTCTACTTAATGGTAATTTTTTTTTTTTTTTTTTTTTACGTTTTTGGTGAAAAACCAGAACTCACAGCAAGCCATATCTGAACTCTAGTGGGACTGACATACCTGATGATGCAATTTTAATATCTCTGCACAGGATATTGCAGTGAATGCAATGGGTCAGACAGTACACATGCTCACTCAGTGGTGTCTCCCAGCTGACTAAACCCTTCGATTGTCTGTTCATGTGCAGCAAGGTTCTCTCTGATTTATGTAAAATGTACATCAAAGTCTGGCAATCAATTCTCAAAATATTCAAAATGGCTGGATACTTTCTGGGCAGACTTAATGTTAACCAATTTTGTTACTTATTTTGAAAACCATTTTGTAATTGGTGATACTGGCTTACCAGTCTAGTTTATAGTATTGGCAACATGACAAGTACATATGAAATATGACAACCAAATTAAATAAGTGTCTCAATTGAATGAATTACTGTTGACAGTTATAAAGTAGAGGGCAAATAGATTTTAGTGAGAAAACTTGCAGCTCCTAATTTATAGTAGTTGCGGAGAATATTTCCTATTTAAGTGATAATGTGTTATCTACACAAGAAAGAAAATGAGTGTGTGTAAAATGTTGAGAGGTAGAACAGAGTAAATAGATATAAACCAGTAAGTATTTGCTATAATTTTGCTGGTTTTTATAAAAGGCATCAGTTATTGAGCAGATAATTTAGTTTCTGACTCAAGGTTTTAAAAATTCTGGAAAATGTGGTTTTTCTTATGAAGATTAAGGAATTGATGAAACTGTTGAATTTCAATGAAATTTAGGGTTTTTTTTTTTCTCTATGATTTAAAGAAAAGTTTAAAAATTCTCCAATTGTACATTAGCAGCTGCAGTTCTCTGATAACACTTAACTTTCTGGTTTAATTTTTTTACTAGCAGTTATAACCCGTCTTTTACCGGGACTTTCATTACTGGGAATTTTTACCGTTCATTTGGAGCAGTTTAAGTTTAAAGTCAGTCGACCCAAAGATCAATATTACTAACAACATTTGAATGCAATTGAGGCATATCACCAAATGGGGGGGGTTAACAATTTGAATGGGGGCGGGTGGCCCTGAACTGTATAATAAAAAATAATATTATTGTAATAATTTATACTATTTATTTTTATTAAAGTTTTTATGAAAGATATATATCCAAGAACAGATAGTAAATAGTAAAACATTGCTGAGAGTTATAATGGACAGGAAGTAGTGGAGAGCCATTGTCACCAACAATTTGGACTCAAAACCAGCACTGAAGAATTATGTATCAAACAAAAAAATTTAATTGAATTCAGATGAAAATTGTGGAAATGCATAAACATCCGATCACACAGACACACATTTTGAGAATTATAGATACGGCAGGACCCGTGGAAATTTCATGGGTATTCACAATTAAGAGTATCTATTCTTATGCTTCTGCTCTTTTCTAATTCTTTGTCTGTATCTTCTCAGTTTCTCCCTTGTCCCTTTTAATTTTTGCCTGACAGTCTTTTTATTGAACTTTGATGCAAATGTGAATTAGTTCACTTGTGATAAGGAATTAGGAATACATAAATATTTTTCACTACATCTTTTCTCTTTTGCTTGTTCTCTTTTTCTGTATTAAATTTTAATGTACTGCAATTTTTATGCCTTTCCATTGCTATATGGTTTTTGATCTGTTGCTCATTGTTGCTTTTATAATCAGCTAACCAGCCACTTTCTACCTTTTCATCTTTCTTCTTTTTTATATTTTTACGTAATTTTTTCCCTTTTCACCTGGTTTTCTTTTTGTTATATTTATCTACTTTTCTTTTTTACCTTCCCCTTATCATACCTTATTTTCCCAATTCCTTGCCACCTAATATTATTTAGATGTCTCGGAAAGCATAACTGATTCCAGCTCAGATGTGCTGGTGATTGGGTGCAGTTACTACTCTCTAATCCAAGATGGAAAAGCAGAAGCTGTGCATAGACAAGCAGAATTATGATATAGATTTCCTCTTGTAGTAAATGTCCTCTCTGTATATCTGCCTTTTTGTTTTGTTTTTGAACTTCTCTGTATTCAGTTACATTTTTCCCCTCTACATGAAACACATAAAAAAAAAAAAGAAATTCAAAAAATACAAAAAAAAGAAACTGCACTTGTAAGTTTTGTATAATTGTTAGTGACTTTTAAGTACATAATTTATCTCAAGTTTGATACTAATTTCTTCACTTATATTGCTATTCATTTAAATTCTTTGTGTGTGGATATATGTATATATATATATATATATATATATATATATATATATAGATGTGAATAATATATAGAAAATAGGAAAGAACTCGTTACGTAAATTATCCAAACTTCTTTCGTATTTTTGTTATTATTTTTAAAAAAACCCTGCTCGATACAAAAGTAGAGGATAAATATAATTATTTATTTAAAAATATGATTCCAACACGCTACATAAGAGTTCTCATATTTCAAAACAAGAGCTGAAAACTTCAATATAATTATTTGAATTAAATTGAATTAAAGTACCAAGCTCTGTTCCATCTTAAAGCAAAATTTAAAAAAAAATTTTTTTTTTTGGAATAACTTATATCTGAAGTTTACGTGTTTTATAAGCATATTCATTATTGAAATCAAAATTTCTATGGTAACGGCTAGAGCAATTGTTTAAAGAAAAAGGGGCGTAAGGTGTTAATAATTTGAATCAATGTCTCAGTTACATTCAACAGATGTCAAGTCAGGGTAAGGTTGGGGTGTTTAAAATTAAAAGCGGAAGATGACAGCACCTAGTCTGGTTAAGCATCTATGGACATTTATTTATTTTTTTATTTTATTTTTTCTGAAAGGGTTTTGTGTATATAAAAACTGTCGTAAATCGCTAACATTTGTTTTTTGACGACTTCATAAAGGGTTATCTTTTTTTGTAGGGCATTTAAACTATTTATTATGACTATGTATTTTAAAATTATTTTATAATTTGTTTTTATGCTAATTATTCAATGCAAAAATTTGATGATGTTGGCAAAAAACCGTCAACTCATGTCTATTGTTTAATAGATTATTATCATTTAGAAACTTAATAATGTGTAGTTTTTTCATGTAGGCATAAAGGGCATGGGTCATCCCAAGTTTTACAAGTTCTAGTTTTGTTTATAATTTTCCATTTTACTTTTGGTGTTTTATTCATTTCTTTCAAATGCCAAAACTATTTAGATAGAGATGTCTGATTTCTTTTATTTATATTGTTGAAAGAGCACTTATGCTGCCTTCATCTGGCTTTAAATTCATTCTTCGTAGACCCAATGTATATCATATTAGTATTAGGACTCTCAATGGATGAGATAGTACATTGGTATACCACAGATTTAACGCAGCATTTATTTTCCAATGAGCAGTTTTCTGGGTTTCTGCAATCACATAATTTTTCCCAATTCCTTGCCACTTAATATGGATGATGCTAACATCAGTATGGATGATGCTATCCTCTAGGAAATTGACTCATTGTGCCTTATTGGGCTAATGTTCTCAGCTGAGTTTGATGTAATTATGCACTAATTGGGATGCTACTATTATTGTGGTTATATATATATATATATATATATATGTATGTGTGTGTATTTCATTGAAGATGACTGACAAGGTGCTGCAATTAAGCTTTTTATCATATTTTTTCTATTCATACAAGTGTTTTCTATTTTGAATACAGTGTGTAAGAATTGTTAAAATGGTCAGATCCAAGTAGTTTGTTCTAATCTGTTATCAAGGATGCTTTTTCTTTGTCTGAATATTTCTTTCTTTCTTTTTTTTTTTTTTTTTTTTTTTAGCAGTAGGAATATTTTGGTTTCTGAACACAATAGGCACATTGTAGCCATGTTCATAATGCAAATAAATATAATTAAAAGCTTACACAGTATCTTGTTAGTTATCTTTAATGAAGCCTTTATAAAAAAAAGTATTGCTGCTGAATACACACACACATCTCTCTCTCTCTCTCTCATATATATATATATATATATATCTTCTGATTAAACTGAATTTTATTAATAATTTCTGATAAAACTAAATTTTATTAATAATTTCTGATCAAACCAAATTCATGAATAATTATATTGGATATACCACTATATGCTTATGATGATGATACAATGTGCTGACAGTGTTTGGAAAATAAAGAAAAAAACATTTCCATCACTATAGATACACATACATAAAAATCTTCTATTCAGTTAAAAAAATTCCTTAATAATGGCTAATAGAATAGCAGAAAGCACATGGAAATGCAGAACATTTAGACAGTTTTTAAACACTTTATGTCCAGAAAAGAAAACACTTATACAAACACAAGGAAAATTGAATAAAAAGCTTAATCGTAGTACCTTGTCAATCATCTTTAATGAAACATATGTATATGTGTGTGCTTCCAAAAGTACTCTTCATACAGCAGTGGGTATAGAATATAAACAAACACTGTAGTCAAGTAGCCCTGGTGGGACTTGAGCTTAGTCAGATTGACAAACTGATCAGTTGAAGCAGCTTTAAACCTTTTGCTGAAATGCTGTTAATACAAACAAATCAATATTATCTACTTATGTTATTAGCAGAGATTAATGTCAACTCAAGTGATACAGACAGATTGATTTTTGTTGTTTTTTATGTGGTGGGGTTGGAAAAAAAAAAGCTTGAATATTTTGGATATAAATTTCTTTTTCTTCAAAATAATCTTATATGATCAACTTAAATATTTGTAATATCATAAATTTTCTTATGATTTTTTTTTCTTATATATGTATTTGCAATTGTAGCCTATAACCCACACAATAGTCACTATTTGTGGCTTTTGCTTTCTGTGGTTTTCCTTACCTGTGGTCATCTCCAGAAATAATTGATGAATTTTATTTAATAATGATCGCAATATGCTAGACCAGTGCTATTCATAATTTGGATATGCCAAAGAGAATCTGTCAAGTGCCTTCCTTTAAGTTAAAAGGTGAAAGTTCTTGTCTTCATAAAGAAAAGAAAAAAAAATTACATGCTGAGATTTGCTAAGATCTGTAATAAGAATGAATCTTCTATGTTGTTTATGATCATATCATGTTGAAACATAGATTCTCACACTATCACAGAAGTAAAGCAACATCACAACTGGTAAGTACATTGATGAGAGACCATTTAAGAATACCAGGTGCTGTAAGTTTGGATGTATGGCTGGTGTAATGGATAATCGCTTGGAATTGGAAGCCAGAGACCTGTGTTCAACTCCCAGTCGTATTCATTATATTCACTTGCATGCAAATACTGTTGGGAAAAGTATGAATCCATCTCTTCTCCCCCAGCTATGGGTTAATTAGCAAGAATTGTATCAATAAATCTTACTTATTATAAAATGCAGATTGTGTGTGTCTCTCTACATTTATATATTGGATCGGATTTCCTACATTTTTCAACCGATTTCAACAAAACTTCACAGGACTACATAAAATTACCTTGCGGTGGTTCTGACAGTGCCAAAAATTGGAAAAACACAATTGTTTTTGCACGAAATCAATTTGAAAACACGATTAAGAGGCATTAATTAAAGGAGGACAACTCATATCGAGTTATACTTATTATAAAATCCAGGTTGGTTGGTTGTTTGTGTGTGTTCGTTTATATATGGGATCAGATTTCCTACATTTTTCAACTGATTTCAACAAAACTTCACTTTTTTTCCACAGGTAGTGTTTCTTATTGTCTTGCACACTTTTTTCTTTATCTTTACATTCAGAATGCTTTAAAAATTCCATTTACAAGACAATTGTTTATAATAAAATTCTATTCAATCGGTAGACTCATAACGATTGAAAACAATGTTTTTGTTTGAGTTTGGGTTTGACCAATTCGTAAAAAAAAAAAAACAAAAACAAAACAAACAAATAAAACTAATTAAGACATGCGTGTCCGTCGATCTTAAACAATAATCTTTGTCAATTTTATTTTTCAGTCTTTATGATGGTCGATACTTGATCTATCTCTTACTGTTACATCCCCGGGTAACGCCGGGCTCTACTGCTAGTCATTATTATTGTCCCCAAAATCTTGCAATATAAAAAAGAAAAAATATTTTTTGGCTTTAAATAACCTGCAAAAAACAATTCAATCAATCTGTTGATCATATAACATTTATTACTATATATTATGATAGTTCAATTATTAGTTTTTATTGTTAATCTCTCATTGTTTCAAATTTCTAAATTCAGCTTTATTGGGGGTATGGATGTACAGTGCAACCTTGGTTCTTGAATGTCTCACATGTCAAACAAATTGGTTTTCGAACAGAATATTCGAGATGAAAATGCCTCAGTTATCAAACAAAATTTCAGTTCTCGAACAATATTGCTGAATCAAGCCGAACTGAGTTAACCTGAACAGAATCATTTCTTAGTCGACCGCCATGTTGTATACATTCATGTGTTGGGCCGTGCTTTTCTTTTCCAATTTTATTGTACTGTGGCTTTTTTTTTTCTCTTCATTAGTCCTCAGTCATGACTCCAATGAAAGCTAGCAGTGATATTGGTAAAGGAAAATGAAAAGTTAAGAGAAAAACAATTGTTTATGATATTGTCTCTTCCTACTCAGTTTCATATGGCAAAATCAACGATCTTTACTATTCTTATAAATAAAGAGATGATAATGTCTTTCCTTCCTTTTACCAAAGAATAACATCTCTTTCCTTCCCATTCCACTTACGCCTTCAACTCTCCTACATGCAGGTACATTAAAACTGAAGTGTTCCTCTATATTTTTTCTGTTTAGTATTGCTTTTTTTTCCTTAGATTTAATGATTTTCATTAGTTTTATGTGTTATATGATTTTCATTAGTTTTGTGTATAAACTTGTGCACAAAGTCCTGTTGTTAAAGTTTAAATAAGCAATCATCTTGGGGCAAGGAACGGATCAGTTCATTTTACATTAATTCCTATTGGAAAAAATGGTTTCAGTTTATGAACATTTCGGGTTATAAATAGGCTTCAGGAACGAATTAAATTCATGAACCGATGTTCCACTGTATATGGAAAAATAAAAATGATACTATATACACTGTCTGTGATATCAGGGGGTCTTGGAACATGCCTTCTCTTTACAAGATAAGTTTCTACTGTAATATATGAAAGTTACTCGGACATTTGCAGAATTATGCCTTTTTAATAAAAAGCTTTTACTTTATATATTGGTACTTCATCTGTTGTTGGCAAAAATTGTAATCATGGGGTTGATTTTCTAATGGTGAAAAAAAGGCTTTGAGTGAGTATATCCTGAGGGTCTTGTCAAAGATCATTGTTCTTTAACATTGTGGACTGGTGCTGCAGAATCACAAGCAAAGAACTGTACCAAATAACAGAAACTACATCACTTGAGGACTACCAACAGCAGCAACAACTGAAATGGGTATCACATGCAACTTGAAGAGAAAATAATAACATAATCAAGATGTTAACATTCCAAAAAAATTCAAATAGAAGGTTCAGAAAGAAACCCCCTGCCATCAATACTGGAAAAAATGATAAAAGTTACTGGACCCGAGAAAAAAGTGTTTTAAAAGAAAGATTTTATGAATTTCAAGTAAAAACAGTACTGGTTGCTCAGTCAATGAATGCCAAATGTTTCCTTGTAGTGAAATGGCTAATACAGTGTAACCCGGATATAAGAGAAATTTTCTCTGGTCCCAAATTAGCGCCATACTTACCTAAACAAAATAGACCAAACCCGGATATAAGAGAAACCCCCGGATATAAGAAACTTCTCCGGTCTCGACAACTCTCTTATATCCGGGTTACACTGTATTACCATTTAAATATATTGTATAAGATTGAAGTAAGCATGAAATACAAATTGCAAATATAAATAAATTCTAAGATGGAATCCTTTTTAGTTATGTTTAGTTATGTACACTTCAAAATCATCTTATTTTGTATTTTTTTAATGCCTGCAGCTGTTCAAGAGTATTTAATTTCTCTCAGTTTGATGTAATGAAGAGTTAAACAACTTCTAATCCATATTGCCATCATTTGTGAAAAATAAGAACTTATTTCTAATAAAATGTCTTTGATTTTATAGACCTAGCTGCATATATGTACATAAGAGCCCATAAAATTAAATCTAGATGAAAATGGTACATATATAACTGTATTCTGTCTGTGATGTTTGCATGCATCACAAGTGACATTTTTGAGGAACACCAGGGTACATATCATCAGAGATTACATCATAAACCTTCATTTAACTGGGAAAGAAAAGGATAAATCTGGATAAAACATCTTCCAGATATGGCATGGGGATTAATGCTGAAAAAACTAAACTCATGATGAACAATGAGAAAGGGCTTTTTATCAAGATAAAAAGGTCAGTGGTCAAGAACTTAAAGTAATGAGATAATTCAAATATCTTGGCTCAGTTATCTGTGAAGAGGAATCCAGAATAGAAATACTTTTTAGGTCATACAGTGTACGATGGATAAATTGTCATCTAAATTATGCAAAAATGAAAATAACACTGATATTTCATTTTAACAGATATATTTACCAAAATTACACAAAAATGCCTTCAAATAATAAATAGTAAATTTATTCAATAAAATCGCCATTGACATTTTAGCCATGGTCTCCAAATGACCGGAATCTCCTGCAACTCTCCTGGATGGTCACTTTGTTTAAGTTGGTGAATGCTGCCATAATTCTTGCCTTCAGTTCAACTTTGGTATTATTAGGAGTTTTGTTGGTCTCACACTTGACTGCACCCTACACATAATAATCAAGGGGTTGCAGTCTAGGGAGTTAGGTGGCTAGATGTAAGGGGAAATATGGTCACAGAAATTGTCTGATAGCCATGACTGGGTTCTTCTGGCATGTTGCCAAGCATAGGTTCTTCCAACAGCCACCCTCTTGATCCAGGACAGCACTACCTCCTCAAGGCACTTGATGTAGGCCTCCATATTGAGTCTGAGGTCCACACCAACAATTTTTGGGTGTTCTTTTATTATCAGAATGAGTTTTCCAAGCTGCCATACTTTTGTAATCATCATTACACTCATTCAACTCTTTCTGAATCCTCTGCACTGATCTCAGATTGATATCCAAACATTGAAATGTCCATATTGAAAATTCCAGTGCAAATGCCAAGCAGTACAGTATACCGTTTCCAAATTTCTGGTAGACTGAATTGCTCATTTTCTCATAGATGGTGCCCAACTGACCCTACTATAATGTGTAGTCGACAAAATATACAAAATTAAAAATGTAAAATGGTGACAATTTACCCATCACAAATACAAGGGCTGCTGTCATAAAACTAAGAAACATCTGGAAAGAACAAAACATCTACTTGAAATTAAAAATCAGACTGTTGCATGCAATAGCTTTTTCAATCTTTCTGTATTCCTGTGAATCCTGGACATTAACAGCAGAATTAGAAGGAAGAATCCATGCATTAAAAATAAAATGTTGTAGAACCACCCCTCGGCCCTCTCCTACAAATGATGCAGTACAAAACAACATCAAACAAGAAATGGGTTTATTGGAAGACATATTCACTATGAAGAAAAGTTGTGATTCTATGGCTACATTGTAAGAACCAATAATCTTTCTCACTGGCATTTTACAAGGCAACATATTAAGCAAAAGAGGTAAACAGAAAAAAATGGTCTGAAAATGTGACTGGATGGTCTGGAATATCATTTAAAGACATTCAAACATTGGCATGCAACCAAGACATGGAAGAAACTGGTCAGGTGTTCAGTGGTACAGTGACCCAATGGCTGCCCCCATTTATCAGGTGGATGATGATTTTTTTTCTGGTGAGGATTTTCTTTGTTGTTTGCACAGCCAAACAACAACAAAAAAAAAAAAAATTTAACTTTCTACCAAAAACAAAATTTATCAGTTGTAGGTTATTACAAATTCTTCTGGGAGGTGGGTAGTAAAATTTATTTCTGTTCTATAGGCATACTTATAAAAGTCAATATTTTATATAAGTTTTCTAGTAGAAGAGATGAGTAATGATATTTCCATTCATATATGCAGTGTACTTTGGAAAATTTTACATCTGGTTACTTTTTGATTGCTGAGTTAGTGAACACTTGCTCGGCTGCTTCCTGGCAAAGTGGACATGAGTTATTGGAATTCAAATGAAGCATGGTAGTGAGTACCAGAAGAATGGAATATTTCATTTCTGAAATTTTGTGTATAATTGAAATACCTTCATCTATGATGTACTAAGAATTCCTTATGGGAAGCATTACTGCCCATTATGGACAGTGCATTGGATGACTACAGGTCCTTAATTATTGTGTCCAGATGGGTTTGAGAAAACTTGTCTCTGATACTGGTTGAAATCACATCCACATTCAATATCCAATAGGTCAGTTCAGTACTTCCATGGGATATGGGAACAGAAGACTCTCCAAGATGACCTGGGATCAGTGTTGTGTGGTCTGAGAGTCACAGTTCTAGTTGATTTGGGTTGATGGTAAGGTTCGGATACTGTGCAGATCCCAAAGAACCCAAGCTGTTAACAAGACACCATGCAAACTGGTGGCAGTTCCATAATGACATGGAGTGTAGTCAGATGGCTAGAGTTGGGATTCTTGTCATTAATTAGAAATAGCTATATTGCATAGTTTCATGAACATTTGCACACTTTCATGGACTCCATGTACCCTAACAATGATCAGTTATTTCAGCAAGTTAATGCACAGTGTTATCAGTAAACTTAATTGCCTAGAATTGGTTGGAGGAGGATTTTGGCAACTTCCATGAATGATGTGACTGCCATGTTCACTCAGCATGAGCCCAATCAAACATTTATAGGATATGGTAAACAGTTCTATTCATATGAAACATCCTGCAGCTCCAAATATTAGGACGCTGTGGACAGCTATTAAAATATCATAGCTCAGCGTCCCTATACAGATCTTCTGATCAATTGTAAAATTGCCATGTTGAGGTGCAGTAAAAAAATAACAGGGTTAACAATAAATATAATGAATAGAAATTAAGTAAACAATGAATTAAAAAAATGAATCTATTCTATAAAACAATGTGATTAGATTATTTATCAGTCATGCAGCTGAATATCCTCGGCTTTGTAATGAGATATACTGTTGTTATGGTAACAACGCATTACTCTATGCCAGTAAAGAAATATGCTTTGTATTACTATTACAACAGATAGGAAAGATCAGGTTGCTAATGCATTACTTTTTTTTTCCTTTTGTTTTGTGTTTGCTGTTTGTGGTTATTTTTAACTCTAAAGGATTTTAAAAAACAGAATTCTTTCTTATTAATTATACAAGGTCTGATCAAAAAGTATTCGTGCTGGTGCTATAAAACATATATCAATTTGGCATTTAATTGCCTTTGAAATATTCCACTTCTGAAGACAAACACTTTATCCAGCATTATTTCCATTGGTAGAAGCATTCCTGGAACTTCTTTTTCAGGATAGCAAGCAGCTGCCTGATTGCATTCTCTTGGATTTCTCCATTGTCATGAAATCTAGTTTCTTTCAAGTGGGATTTGATTTTTAGAATGAGGAAGTCACAAGGGGCAAGATCTGGGGAATATGGTGGTTGTTGTACATGAGGAATATTGTGCTTGGACAAAAACTGCTGCACAAGCCATGGCCACTGATGAAACGCCTGTGGTGCAGTGAGACGACCACACTCTACACACTTTCCTGTCAAGCATTGCTATAAACAACAAAATTGAATTAGAACATTACAACTTAGTGTACATGCATGACAGACTTCATGGTCAGTCTGTGCAAAGTGGCTTCACTCTGTGTACTTTAGCTTTGTTACCATAACAACAGTTCAGATACTTTTTGACTGGACCTTGTATAGGTAAAAATCCTAGATTACTCATGCTGAAAATATAATTAATGCAATTGCAAAATGACTCAAATACTACCATGCCCCTCTCTCTCTCTCTCTATTTTTTTTTCTAAAATGGTATGGGCTGTTGAGTACTAATAATTAAAAAAAAAAAAGAAAATAAACATTGACTAATGATGAAATATTAAAGTGTTGACTAATATACAAGAGTAACAGTTATCAGGTGGTTCTACTTCATACTTCTTTCCTGCCAGTTTCGGTTTAATGCTTTTTATCTCTCATTAACACTTTCTTAACAGTATTTTGCAATTGAAGGCCTTAAGTATTGCAAATATAAGCCACAAGTATTTCTTATTTTAATTCAGGATTATTTGAATAAGATAGTCATTAATTCTGGTGAAACTGCATTTGGTTATCAAAGTAAGAATTATTTTTCTGTCAGTAAAGATCTTGGTGGTTTTCTTAATTTAGTCAAACACAAATCTTCAGTAATACCTGAGAAAGAATTAGACTTGTTCTTCTAATGAGTAGACTTAACCGTTTCAATTTCTGATTTTGTTCCTTGCTGGTATTTTTTCACTTGAACCCTTCCAATGATTTGATAAAATATTAGCATTTCTCATGATAAAACCCTAATTTGAAAAGCCAGAATGTATTTGAGATATGAAACAACTGAATTCAAGGTAAAATCCCTCCAAAACTGAAGAGGACTGGCATGGAAGCAAGATTTGTTCAGTTCTTGTCCTATATATAATATATATATATACTGGACACTCCTGTCATTTTTTTTATGTATGAGGGTCAAGCAACTTAGTTCTTAGAACCAGTAACCAGACTAGCCATGCAATATAATTTGATTATGGTGGTGAAAGCTTATGTAGAACCAACCACATTTTTTGAAAGAACCAAATACAGAAAACTGGTGCACAGTATGCCACAAGGCCCCCAAACGACTCTCCATGGAGGCATCATGGAGTAATAGATTGAGGAATCAAAGGCAAGTTTGAATTCAATTTCAGTTCATTACATTCACTTACATGCTGATACCCTTGGAAAAGCATGAATCCATCTCTTCTCTCTCCAGTTATGGGTAAATAGCAGGGCAGACTTGGTCCTATAGCCTTGAGTGGTGAATGGCATCGGAAAAGGATAACTCTGAATTCAAAAGTGTGTGTGTGTGTGTGTAAAGAACAAAAAGATTTATTTAAGGTTTTTTATTTATTTTCTATATTTTTGACCATTTTCCTGGTTTGCAGTACATGTCTAAATATAAATTGCTTGATGTTTGTTTAAGCCATTTCATAAGTTCTTTGTGTTATCTTGTTTTCATCTGTTTCAAATATCACATCTACATGTTTGTGTTATTGTCTCCTTGAAATATATTTAGCATTTTTGTTCTGAAATTTAACATTTTATTGAGTTGTCATACTTAGAGCTTCTGATATTTGTAGTCATTTTTTACAATTTATGCAATATTTTTGTGTAAGGATTTTTGGTAAAGATTTGTTAGATTTCTTTGTTTTTGTTGTTGTGTTGGTTGATTGCAAGTGATTTAATTGAGCAAATAGCAGATGGCATAATAATGTAATAGTTGTGTAACCAATATATGTGTCTGAATTATTGTTATAGATGTTCTTGAAGTAGACAAGTGAATTCATAGACAACAATGTTTTGATGTTTTTTCTTTCTTTTATTGCTGATAGTAATCATGTTGGAGGCTTTAATAAGTGATGGGTTTAATTTGTTTTTGTTGTTAGGTAATATATATCTATGTATTAGTTTTCTTTATATACATGAACAAAGATTGTGCTTCACCAATAAAAAAAAAATAATAACAAAAACGTGAACCAGTGTATTATTAAAAGATAATACTTTTAAGGGAAGTAAATGTAATTAAAGTAATCAATGTTAAAAACCGGAGCATTAGAATCAACAAATGAAATTAATTGTTCAACTTATCTTCTTGACTTCGATACCATATCTGCAAAACTCAGAGTTGAGAAGATAAGTTGAACATTTAATATAATTTTTTTTTTTAATCATTCCACTTCCAGTGATAATGCCATTAAGATACAATGGATTACTGGGAGTGAAAAGGAATGAGAAGACTTTAGAAGGAACTGGAAACCCAAACCCAAACAAGGTATAAACTTCTATTCTTGTTCAACAGATGAGGAAAGAGTGTGGTGATAGTCAAACCTATGTAAAGGTACAGTAATTTTTTTTGCATCTGGTGTTAAAAAAATGTTTTAATTCATTTTTCATTTTGTATAATTTAAAAACCATTGAGTTACTTTCTAATTAATCTTACTTATTATAAAACGCAGATTGCGTGTGTATGTGTGTGTCTGTACGTTTATATATTGGATCGAATTTCCTACATTTTTCAACCGATTTCAACAAAACTTCACAGGACTGCGTAAAATTACCTTGCGGTGGTTCTGACAGCACCAAAAATTGGAAATACACAATTGTTTTTGCATGAAATCAATTTGAAAACATGATAAAACACAATTCTGTCGCCAGAATGAAAAGGGGACAACTCATATCGAGTTATACTTATTATAAAACTCAGGTTGTTTGTGTGTGTTTGTTTATATATAGGATTGGATTTCCTACGTTTTTCAACCGATTTCAACAAAACTTCACTTTTTTTTTTTTGGCAGGTAGTGTTATTGTCTTGCACACTTTTTTCTTTATTTTTACATTCAGAATGCTTTAAAAACTCCATTTACAAGACAATTGTTTATAATAAAATTCTATTCAATCGATAGACTCATAACGATTGAAAACAATGTTTTTGTTTGAGTTTGGGTTTGACCAATTCGTAAGTCCGTCAACCTTAAACAATAATCTTTGTCAATTTTATTTTTCAGTCTTTATGATGGTCGATACTCGATCTATCTCTTACTGTTACATCCCCGGGCAACGCCGGGAGCTACTGCTAGTATTTAATATTTCATTTCAATATAGATTTTTTTAGGTTTTTTTTTGTCATGCACTAGACACTACTTGTCATGCTGTTCATTTCATTCGAAAAAGAAAATCCATTTTTGTAATTATGAGTAGAAGAGAAGAGGGTAGCAATTTGCAAACAACTGTCTTAGTTGCTTGTAACCGAGACGAATGAAAAGAGCAAGGGTGTGGAGCCAATTAGCTGCCTTTCTTGCTTCAGCTGACAGATTTCTGCATGACAAGTGTGCAGCACCAGTAAATGTAAAGCCATGATATTAACAAGTCGGCAACATAATTCAGTGGGCTATAATTAATACTAACCTTTTGATTTCTCTTTCTCTCTCTCTCCCTCTCCACTCCCAACTCTTCTCTGAGGGCCTCTCTTAGGGAAAGGAAGACTTGTATTCACATCTGTAGCTTTTTGGGTTGACCAACTCATCTAGATTTGGGCAATTAGATTAAGCTTTTCAACACTGTCCCTTCTCGATACTCTCTGCCCACTTAATCAAAATAATATCCTAGGCTTTTGAGAAAATGGATAATTTTTATATCTCCTCTCACACCCACACTAGAGACTGCTGTTATTTAGTATTGAACACTGTGTCCACACACACACGCACATATATATATATATATATATATACATAATTTTGATATACTCTATCCTGGATATTGAGGATTTTTACCCTATAAGTATAGCAAATCTTAAGATTATATTTTGCAATATATATATATATATATATATATATATATATATACACACACAGATGATATGATGAGTAAATTGTCGTCATTTTATATTTTTAGTTTTGTGCATATGCATTGTTTGTAATTGAATTTGTTGACTGCACAGTATAGTAGGTTCAGTTGGGCACTGTCTGTGAAAAAAAGAGTACCATGACGCAATTTACTCTGCCAGAAATTTGGAAATGGCATACGGTACTACTTGCTATTCATGCTGAAAGCTCTAATACAAACATTTCAGAGTTTTGGGGTATCAATTTGAGGACAATGCAGAGGATTCAGAAGGAGTTGGATGAGTCTAATAGTGATTACAAAGGTATGGCATCTTGGAAAACTCACTCTGGTCATTCTGATAAGAACTCCCAAATTTTTTGGTGAGATCCAATAGAGTAATGATAGGCTTGTTATGTTTCCTCTGTGTGGAAGGGGCTGCATTGACTTCTTTCAAATGCTACTGCTTGGATAAGCAGGAACATAAAATATATAAAATTCAAAGTAATAATTTGTTTTTGTGTTCATGAAATTTTGTCAGAAGTTAAAAAAAAGAGCTAGTATATAAAGTATGGATGTGGAAATGATTTTTGTTTCATATGGGTAGTAGTAGTAGTAGTTGTGTGTGTGTGTGTGAATTATATCTGCTGGGCTGTGCATTCAAGAGCCTTTGATATTGATATTTTCAAAGAAAATGTTCAGACAAGCTACACTTCTATGGATCACTTTTGTTAAAGAAATTCTTCTTTGTTTAAATATCAATACTTTTTTTACGTGTTACATTTTTACAACTGTCAAATATGATGCTGTAATTTCTACACTTAGAAATTAGTCTCTAACCTGCCTTACCTAATTGGAGAGCCAAGTTCATATTTCAGTTGGGTTTGTTACATTCACTTATGTGCAAATACCCTTGGGAATGAATCCATTTCCTCCCCCAGCTATAGGTTAAATAGGACTGGTATTGAGAAAAATCATTATCATTCTCAAAATTAAATGTTACTACAATATTCACTTGCAAATAAAAGGATTATTTGTATTATCCAAAATGTTTCATCTTTAAATAACCTACAAAGGGTTGGTAAGCTGTAAAAAAAAAAAAAAATCAATTAATCAAGTGTTTCACCTATTTGATAAGCAACAGTAATGTAAATTATTCAAACTCAGTGGCAAAGTATGTGATCAGTAAATAAATAAGCAAGGATTATTATAAAGAGAAGACACCAATGAAGAAATATACATACATATATATATATATATATATATATATATATATATATATAAAAAAATTTCTTATAAATATATGTATATTTCTTCAGTAAATAAATTAGCAAGGATTATTATAAAGAGAAGACACCAATGAAGAAATATACATATATATATATATATATATATATATATATATATATATATATATATATATATATATATATACATATAAAAAATTTCTTATAAATATATGTATATTTCTTCATTGGTGTCTTCTCTTTATAATAATCCTTGCTAATTTATTTACTGAAGAAATATACATATATTTATAAGAAATTTTTTATATTAACTGAAAGAACTGAAATAATTTGTTGAACAAATATTAGGTTGGTGCAAAAATAATGACGTAATAATGTCGTTTTTTGACGTATTTTTTAACGTCAAAAAACGACATTATCACGTCATTATTTTTGCACCAACCTAATACTATCGCTGTCCAATAGCACTTGTTAAGTTTTAGTGCATGAAACTTGTATGTAAATGTATCACGTATTATGATAGAGGCAGTAATATATATATATGTATATATATATATATATTGTGTATATTTAAGCAGCATATTTTCATTCAAACAGGATTGGTTAAATAATTTTGACATATCTTGTCGATTAGTTTTCATTGTGATCCTTTTAAGTTCGCGGAACTTTGAACTTTGAAATCTAGAATGCTGCACAAGCAGTAAAAACGAACAGTTGAATTTACAGAATTTAAAGAGTTTTGAATTTACAGAAACACATATACATACTTACAGACAACTTAACCCCTTGAAGATGGTCTCAGATGGGATTGAAAGTACTTGGGAAAATAAAAACTATTTGAAAGGAAATTTTGTTATTTTTCTTAATTAATTTTCTAAGACTACCAAGAAATTAATCTGCGAACTTGAAAGGATCACAACGAAAACTAATTGACATATGTCTAAATTATTTAACTAAACTTGTTTGAAAATATATATATAAAAGCTGTGTGACGATGGCCTAGGTGTAAGATATCTGACTGATGTCGAATCAGTCGGGTTTCAATCCTGGTTTGAAGCAATCAGATATCTAGCCACACTGAAGAGCTGTGATACAGCAAAACAGTCTGTCTGTGGATGACACACACACACACACATATATATATATATATATGTATATATATATATATATATATATATATATATATATATATACACACACATGGTGCAATGGAGCATTTGCCTGAATTACACAAAAATGAAAATAACATTGATATCTCAGTTTAACAAATATATTTACCAAAATTACACAAAAATATCTTGAAATACGAAAGAGTAAATGTATTTAATAAAATCGCTATTAGCTTCAACCATGGCCTACAGCCAGATGACTTCAGAATCTCCAGAAGATTATACTGCCATAATCCTTGCCTTCAGTTTGTCTTTGGTATTACAAGGAGTTTTGTTGGTCTCTCACTTAACTCCATCCTACACATAATAATCAAGGTGGTTGCAGTCTGGGGTGTATAGGTGGTCAGATGTAAGGGTGATATGGTCATAGAAATTGTCTGACAGCCATGACTGCATTCTCCCACTTGTGTGGCATGGTGCAATGTCCTGTTGCCAGGCATAGGGTCTTCCAGCAGCCACCCTCTTGAGCCAGGACAGCACTAATTCCTCAAGGCACTTGATGTAGGCCTTCGGGTTGAGTCTGAAGCCCTCACCAGTAAATTTTTTTCTTATCAGAATACTCAGTGAGTTTTCTGAGTTTCCGTACCTTTGTAATCACCATTAGACTCATTCTGCTCTTTCTGAATCCTCTACATCCAGATTGATACCTAAATACTCTAAATGTATTTAATTACAACCACAAATAAATACTTAACAAGAACAAAGTAAAAGACAACCAAAGATAATTAGCCATTTCAGTGAATACCTTGTTAGTAACGTGGCTTGGTTTAATGCCTGGAAAATCCTAAATCAAAACCTAAATTATCGACGTGCAATAATTCACACTAATTCAACTGGATAGTTCCACTGAATAGTTACTCAATAATCACTGCAGTCAATAGTCTGACACTGCTATTTATACACGTGATGGAAAACATATATTCATAATTCCAGAGTGTCATGCTCGAACCTTGGTATTGGTAGTTACTCATTTTCTTCTTATATGACAATATAGGATTAATATTAATATAAAATTTGTTACTTAGGTGATTGATGTTATATTCAGTGCTTCTACTCCACAGTTTTGTAGACAAACCTTTGTGTAATTGTTTGAACCACTTATTAGGGAGTAATATAAAATATTGCACATATTAATATGCTAATGGTTTTAATAAAATAGTGCCCAATTTGTAATAACAGAGGTATCATTTATATTAATAATAAATATAATTTAAAATTGAAAACTGCCTTTTCAATCAACACCTGACAATTACATTGTGCATGAAACTCAGAGTTGTGCTACTGATGAGGTGAAAAAAAAATGTCTATTTTATTTATTTATACATACATACACACACACACACACACACACACAAAACATACATACACACATATATATATATATATATATATATATATATATATATATATATATATATATAATCACATTTCAGGTGTACACAGTCCAACCACTACTATAAGTTTCATGCCTTTCAGTAATCATCAGGCAGTTGGCAGTAATATAAAAATCAGAGCTTTTTATACCCCCAAGAAAGACTAAGATGGAAAAAAAATATGGATGGTGGTTGAAGCACAGAGGCGACAGACTTCAATGTCCACTTTTATATTTACGTACACTCTATGCTTGATATTGAGCACTTTTACACATAAATATAGCACACCATAAAACTACATTTCTTCAAATATATATATATATATATATATATATATATATATATATATATATGTGTGTGTGAGAGAGAGAAAAAGAATCTAAATGAAATCAGCTAGATTACCTAAAACAAAGAAAAAAAAATAGCATTTAAAATTCCCAGCATCCCTTGTTCATATGCATGTGTAAGTCACGCCAACAAATTTAGTCCAATAAAGTTCTAAAGGATGAAATGCACAATGCAAAAACTTTTCCATTTTGTCATATATCTTTCCCCAAAAATTGTTCTTGATATGTAAAAATTTATATATTGTTATCCCCCCCATATATATATATATATATATATATATATATAATAATAATAAATTGTTACATGCAGACAAAAACAATTACTCATGACAAAGATGCATTTCTGTTTTGATGCATAAGCATCTTTACTGGTAAGAACCAAAAATGCTTCTGAACAAATTCTATTTAAAACAAGCCGCCTATATATATATATATATATATATATATTCTCTTTAAGCAACATTAGTATAAGCAAGCAAAACTTTTGATTGATTGATTTTTCGTTTACACCTTATCAACAATTTGTGGTTTATCTAAAGCTAAAACATATTTTGGATTCTGAGAATAATTCTTTTTCTTGCAAGTCAATATTGCAGTAACAATTTTTGGGGAGATAATAATGACTTTTACAGATACATGTTCTATTATTAAGTTCTCATGCTTTGAAAGGAGAAAAAAATGAGTTCATACCTTTCCCAAGGATATTTGTGCATAAGTGAATGTAAGAAACCCTATTGTACATACAAAAGCCTCATTGATTGATTGTTATTTCACTAACCTTATTTTGATAATGACTTCTCAAAATAATCTATAATTAACATTCCAAGATTTGTATTACTGATCTTATTACCACAAGGTTTCAGCTGATCCATTATACAGCTTTCTTCAGGTGTATTCTCCATATGGATGATACCATCTGAAATTTTGAAAAGTCATGGTCACTTCTGTAATTCTTGCATTAATGTCTGACTACTGACAATCTCTTTTTTTGATTTATTTATTTATTTTTTTTTAAATGCACTTTTTTTCCATGTTCCTTTAGGACATTGCCAATCATGGCTCTCCAGACATTTCGATTTTTGTTATGACTTCTTGGGAATGATAGTGGAGAAATTTTTCATTGCCTTCTCCGTATTTTCAAATTCAGAGCAGTCCATCTCCTAAACAGAATAGAACAGTCATGGGCAAACAGTGGCCCTTTTGGTCTTTCTAAATGGCATGCTTAATTTCATAAGGAAAATGACATTTCTTGTTTTGTTTCCTTCTCACTTGTTCACTCACACACTCTTTCAGACATAACCACATACATAAACAATGATTAAGTACAATGTTTCTTGGATTTTGTAAACTGTTTTCATCGTTTTAAATCATTAGCAATTTTTCATTAGTAAGTAAGATCATGCATGTAAACATATTTTACTTGGGAAACATTAAACATTCATAATAATTTTTTTTCTCTGGAGAAGAAATATACTTTTTTTTAATTTTCAAATGAATAAGAAATAAATATTTTCTGGTTTTAAATAAACCACAAAAAATGAATCAATACTGTTCAAGAAAGAAGAAAAAATTATCTTTCTAGATTCTTTACGCTAGGAGGGGGCTGTAAAATGGATAAGGTGAAATTGGAGGAGTTTGTCAGTTTGACATACAGATAGCATTTACCTGGCCTCCACACTGTGACAGCTTGTGATACTTTACTTTTCAAAATGGAATAGTGTACATTTTAGAAGTAAAAAATAATGTAACTTTACATTAGGGACCTCCAAAAATTTTCTAAAAAAAAATGCATACCATAATGAAAAAAGGCTCCAGACTTGATAAAAATAGTTTTATTGTCAAAATGTTATTAAGAGGAAAGATCAAAGTATTTTTGATTATTTTATTAAATTTTTTAATCCTTCCTAGCACATTTGAAATTTTGATTAAAATTCTTGTTTTTCTTGTGTCTTGATAATATCAAAAAATAAGAGCAATGACTATAGTAAATTTAAAGTCAACATTTCTAAAATTTAATAAAACATTAGATTACAGAGAATATTTTCCTAAATTTTTAAAATTACTGCGTACTTAAAAATTGTATAAAAATTCCTTAAATTATTTCTTTCAATTGTTTTACAGAAAACGTCTCTATAGAACAACACTAGATCTGTCAACAGGCTGTCAACACATCAAAACGCCTGCTGACGGGTTAAAAAATGCATTTCTGTGATATTTTAGACTTAAAGAAAATAACATTTGTTTCAAATCAGATTAATTGTACTATAAACTAGCTAATATTCCTCAAATAAATTTTTGGAAAAGTATATTTTATTTTTGGAAAATTTTTAGTAAAGAGAATTACATTGTGATGAAAGACTACTAAAAATAGACACTGATCAACTATTTTAACAAAAAAAAACTGTTTCCTATCAATTTAATTTAGTTTTTGAAATCCAGCAAAGTATTGGAAACATTAAATTTAAACTGTTAGCTTGAAAGTAAAACTAAAATAAAAGTGTCAAGAAAGATTTTTCATTTTTAAAAATTCATTTTAAACCTTAGGTATCGTTTATTTTTTTTATTTTTTTTTTTGTATGTATCTACTTTATATATTTCAGTTAAACAATCTGATCATCCCTTCTTCTTAGAAATGAAATATTCTGATGTTGTAATAACAGAAAACATTCCCTCTTTGCCAAAAAATAAATCTCAATAAATAGATGAGATCTCAAGCTGCTAATATATTGTATTCTTTTTGTTAGCTTTCTTTCTTTCTTCTATGTGCCATGCCATTTCAGAACATTGCTGATCATGGCTCTTCACAATTTCTTGTCCTTTGTAACTCTTTAGTAAATTATGTCTTTTTGCCATCTTTCATAAACCCTGTTCTGCCATGCATTTAAACAAGCTCCTTAGGTAATTTATACACTGTTTTTTTTTTTCCTATGTCTCTCTTGTCTGTTCCTGTCCTGTGAATGTCAAATTTTCCAAGCCCTCTTTTCACATTATACAAATTTCAACTGTCTTTCTGATGTTATAAGTGTTCTTTTTCTTCACATTTTCTCTAAAACTTTGTTATTACTCATCTGTTCAGTCCCTATTTTAATGGTTTAAAAATGAGATTTCTTAGATGCATCTACTGCATTAGTTGTATATATAAAAATCCTAGATTTGTCATGCAGAAAATATAGCCAATGCAATTGTAAAACAACTCATTATATTGCTATTTTTATTTCTTGATTGTAATTGAGTTTAATAATAAAATATAATGTTTTTTTCAACTTGCTGGCAGGTGGAGATTTTAATTCACAATGATGACGTTTTTAAGCAGACTTATAATGACGTTTTCCTTATTGATAGATATTTTTAAAATGGTTTTCTTCTGAATATAGAACAAAGTAAAAAGAAAAAATACACTGGTAATTTTTATTTTTTTGCGATAATCACTCTGTACAAGGCTGAAGAGCTATTCAAGATAGAGAGTTACAAAGTAAGAGGCACAGTTGAAGGATTTAGTGTGTTGGCTACTTCTATAATTATTAAGTTTTCAACAAGAATATTTTACAATAAATAATGATGACAAAGAGGTACATGCACAAAATAACAGCGACCAATTGATTTACAATGCATGATAACATTTATGAAATAAATATAACAAAAAGAAAGTCTAAGAGTTTCTTTTCCTAGAAATAAATTGAATACACAAGGAAAATGGTTAATGAACGTATTTGAGTGTGACTTGCCTGTGTCAGTGTCACAGTGTGTGAAGCGTTTACAGCCCTTTCTTTCTTCAGTGTGAAAAGTCGATGACACACATTTCAAAAGGAGAAAGAACAGGAATAGAGAGTTACTTAATGGTTTGCTTATTTTTATACACTCCAGGCTGCTGCTGATATGTTTATCAAAGCACTACATGGGGATAGAGGAAATTAGTAAGTAATTAATATCTAAACCAAAACTAGTATCAGTTCTTTGTTACTGAAGATTTCTGTAGTCTCCCAATTCTTGTAGTTTCAAAGCCATACATATTGTTAACAATATATACTAATATATGTACAATATCAACATTTCTTTCTGATCCTTGCCAATGACAGTATTCTATAGTGCACATAAAACTTTTTTATTTTTTAATCATTACTCTCCAAGCAAGGCAGGAATGCTATGAGTATGCAGTGGGTTACAGGGAGTTAAAGAAAAAAATGGGATTAGGGAGGATTGAGGAAAGGACAAAAGATGAATGAGGTTCAAGAAGACAGGAGATGGCGATTGATGTTGCATTTAAATTTTTGAAGATTGTAATTATCAGGGAAGCAAGTAAACAAAAGGGAGCTCTACAGGTGGGAAATGCGAGAAAAGAAACTCTTGGAGTAGAAGTGGCAGTTGCATTTAGCTTCTGCAACAGTAAAAGAGTAGAACTTAGATGCCAATATAGTAGCACGTTTAAATTCATGTAGTCGGGGCACCAGGGTAAAAAAGCTCATCAGAGCAATCGCCATGAAAATATTTGTAGAAAAGATAGAGGGAAGTCACGTCACATTGGCGAGAAAGTGACTGAAGTCAACATGCCAAGAAATGATCGATTACATTAACAGACATTAACAGATTCTACTTTAGATTTTGCCAAGAACCTTGAAATGCACAATAGAAGCACCAGACCAGATATGGCAACAACATTCAATGCACAGTTGAATGGTCGATTTGTAAATGTGCTAGATGCATTCTGATGAGAAAAATTTTCTGCCGCAACACAGTGACCCAACTTTCCTTGCAGTAGATGTAGCTATTGATTAGATGTAGCTGCTCTGCTTTAAGTCAGTGGAAAACATGAGGTCCAGAAGGTGCAATGTCTTGCTCTCATAGAGTCTGGCAGACAGAAAATTTAATTTCTTTACATTATTTATATTCAGACTATTGTCCTCATCTTTATTATCATAACGTTTCGGCTATTGTATCCACCTGTCTTCTTCAGGTGCTTGTTGAACTGGTAAACCTTCAGAGAATTTTGAGCTGAACCCTTTATTTAATCTACTAGGATAAACTATCCCATTCTGCTGTCCATGTCTCGAGATATTTCATCTGATATTTAGTACTACTCAGTTATTTCTTGCCCTATATATATATATATATATATATATCTTAGGCTGTCTGTCATTGCTGACAATGTCCATCCATCTCCATTCGTCTTCTGTGGGTTGCCAAATGAGATAGCAGCTCGATCTGTAAACGACAAGTTCTTGGGCACAAGTGGCAGGGAAACATGTCCACTGCAGAATTGACAGGTTAAAGATGACACTCACATCACCTCCCCTTGAGTGCTTCTTGTCTCACCTCCTCAAAGTGCACCATCCGACGACGCAGAGAGACTGCCAGCTGATCCGATCTCTTGCAAGTTTCTCCAATTGTGTTGGGTCAATATTGCAGGCAACAAGAGCATGCTTATGGTAGTCCTGAAACTGTTTCTTTGGGCCCCCACATGGCCGGCAGCGGATCTTGAGCTCTCTGTAGAATACAGTATCATAGGAGATATATATATATGGGATAATGATATATAAGCTGCCTCTGTGTAAACAAAATCAGCCAAATCAAATCATTACTAATGGATTGCATTTACAACTCAAGTGGTAACATTTAATTTGTATAATAATTTTTAAAACAATATTTCGTGTGTTATTTATTTTTGATTCAAATTTGAAAAATTGCCCTATATAAACAATATTTCTGTTGATAATTGTGTTTGTATAGAAAGAATTTGCTTTGTCAAAGTTCAGTCGTCAGCAGAAAAATATCAACATGTTTACATTAAAAGAAAACAAAAATATAATCTTGGTTTCTAAAAATAATGTTTTTTTTTCTAAGAAGTGAATCTAAACTAAATGATTTTTAAGAATATTAAAATTTTATAGAATTCTATAATTTTAGGCCTAGTAACATTAGTTATTTCCTGCAGCGTTCAGTCACCATTGTTGTCATCTGACATTTTGCATTACTACAAATTAGTCTAGTGGAGCCGTGAATTCTTAGGGAATTATCTAAAGAAGTCAAAATACACATAATGTCGAAACACCAGTTCCTGTACAATTACCGAAGTTTAGCAATGTCAAACCTGGTCAGTACCTAGATGAGTGACTGTTTGGGAATACCAGGTGTTGTAAGTTTTGATATGTAGGTGGCTAATGAATGACTCAAAATTATTAATTGGAGAGCCATGTTCCAATTTCTGTTGGGTTCGTTATAACCAGTTACACACAAATACCTTTGGGAAAGGTATGAATCCACCTCTTCTCACCCTAGCTATGGGGTTAATTTGTAAGACTTGTATCACTAAATCATTATTATGTTAAAAAAAGAAAAAGAAAAAATTGTGTACAAAATATTTAGATTTCGGCATTAAATAACCCATGAATTTTGATATGCTGCTAAACAAAAGCAACAAACTCTTTAATTAGATTTTCTGCAAACTGTACTGAATTATTCAAATGAAAAATTGTAAGTTTACTAAATTAATTATTATTACTAGTCATGGCCTGGTTATTTTATAGACTAGTAGAGACTGAATCCTAGATCCCATCAAGCTTGGTTATAAAAAAATCTGTTTTTTTTTTTTTATTGTTTGTATTGAAATATTTGCAATAAATAGTAATATAGTGGAATTTCTCAAAGAATATTTTTATTGACAAATAAAAGACAGCTTTTCTAGTTTATTTAAAAGATTTGCAATAAGTTTAGTGTAAATGTCACTAAAATATATTGTGATTAAAAAAAAAATATTCAAGATGATTGGGCATGAGTTAAAAGTTATTAAGAGCTATTCCGTCTGAAGGGTGTCCCATAATTTCATTAGCCTAGCAGTCCCAAAAGGTCATAATCTGACCCTGATTTTATAATCATTATAAAATTTAAGAGTTTATCTCATGGTTAGCTCTGTCCAGCATAGGGAATTTAACTGGACTTAGCATAACAACAAAAAGAACTTTAGAAAATAGACGTCTTGCTGAAAATGTTTGAACAGAAATTTTTGAGAAGTAAAATGAACTTCTATGACAATTTACTTTCTTCTGTCTGTAGGGCTGGTATTTGGCTATGAAATTCTCTCTCACTCTGATAATCTATTGACAGACAGGCAAAAACAAAAAAAATGCTTTTTATATACTACTTGCCATTGTTGTATTGTAAGTGCATGTATATAGATTTTTGGTGACTTAACCAAATTCATCACAAAGCTATAAAAATATTAAGTGCTTTGCTGTGGTCTAGTTATTCTTAAAGGCTTACTATTCTTTTGAGTTTGATATTCACTAGGTGCCCAACACTTGTAGTCAGATTAAACTAAAACCATGTGATAACTTTTGTGCCTTTTCTTGTAAGGATTAATGAAACTTGGATAATCGTAAAAACAACAGATATTATTTCTAATCAACAACTTGGGAAAGAAAAGGCTTTCTTTTCTATATTTAATTGCCTTGTTAACCTGGAAATCTGGCAAAATTAGCCAATTAATTTTAATGATAATCCCAGCAGCTATTTCGGTTTGACTGAAGCCAGATCATCTATACAGATTTAATGTCTCTTCCAGTAAAATGAAATGCTCATCAAAATAGTGGCCCTATTTCAGATATTATCCTGTAGATTTTTTTTTAACCTAATATTCTCTCATTTCAGGAGCTATCTTCACTGACATAGAACCTTAAAAATTCATTGAACTTGAGATTCATCCCACATGCAGTACCTCTTTATAAGGCTTAATATCTTTGGCAATATTTGAGAACCAAATGTTTTTTTAGATGACAACTAAAAAATTTTTTTTTTTTTTTTTTTTTTTGCTAAAAAAAAATAATTTGCCTTGTGTTACATTTTGGCATTTGTGGGCTTGTAAATTAGTATTTCGTCTCAGATGAATGGACCTAAAGAGAGTTTAATAAATAGACTGTTGAATTTGAGACTGGAATGTGTAGTGTTCAATTTTTAGTGTAAGGTAAATGTTATTATTATTACTTTTCATCGGTGCATCATATTATTCACAACTTCCTGTCTTTAGTTGCACTAAGTAATTTTTGACTGTTTACCATGCCTTTTTTTTTGTCCTTGTTTTGTTATCCACTTACTTAAACTCATTAAGTAGGTCACTTACTGTTTCTCTTTGCCTCTCTTGCCTTCAATATGTCCTGTGAGTGTTAAATTCTCTAGGCCCTCTTTCTTCATTATATATCATTTGACATTTCAATCTCACGTTTTGATTGTAACTATCAGGTACCTTGACATTTTTATTTTCTTTAAACCTTCCTTGTTGCTCATATGGTGATCTCAGTTATTACTATAAAGTCAAAGGCTATATGTGACTGATCATGTCTCTTTTGTTTCATGAATGGCAAGGCAGAAGATTTTTTCACAGTATATTGCCATTTCTTTCTGTGGTAGACTGGTTGCCAACCAAGGCTAATAGGACCCAGTCTGATATTCAACCCATAGTTGGAGAGACAAGAGATGGATTCATACATTTCCTAAGGGTATTTGCATGTAAGTGAATGTAATGAACCCAACTGGAACTTGACTCTATGCTTCTCATTTGGAACCATTATCCATCACACCTCACATCTAAATGATTTACTGAAAAACAGTGAGTTTTAAGATCCCATGTTAAAAAATGGTGAGTCTCAAGCTCCTGTATTAAAAAATGGTTAGTCTTAAGCTTCTGTGTTAAAAATATGGTGAGTCTTAATCTCCCATGTTAACAAAAATACAGTGAGTCTTAAGCTCCTGTGTTAAAAAAACGGCGAGTTTTAAGCTCCCATGTTAACAAAAAAATCCACAGAACATGATTTAATGTTTTCTATTAGTCAAGAGATTGAACTATTTTGTGTTTATTTTTTGTCATATAACCAACCCCATGTTTCATGTTTTCATTGACAAAATTTCTAATCATGAACTCTGAGTGTTTGTTCAACATGATTTTTTTTGCCACCACTTCACCTCCCAATATGTACCCAAGTGAACTGAAGTTGTCTAGCCGAAGCCAAGGTTATTTAGATATTAAATCCAGTGCCAAATCACTTCTTTTTGAAGTGCAACTTTAAAGATGTAAACTTATCAGAGTACAAGTGATGACCACTTAAGTCTCTTTAAGAGATCTTTTGATTGACTTGATTTTTCTCAATTTCTATCCTGATATGTTACTTATATTGCAATCATATTATTTATGTGATAATGCATGGGTTAATTTCAAGGGATTAGTTACTACCCTTAAAATAGTTTGGTGTATTATTGTTAGCAAAATTTTTAATTTCCTTCCACTTTCCAAGTTCTGTGAATAGCTTCAGTGGCTTTGAGGCCCACTTTAAAAAAATACTTCCAATTTACTAGGAATCTCAATATTTGCATCTCTTGTTATGACATCTGAAATAAAACGTACAAATAAATATTAATGATGTATAAATAAAAAATATACTAGCATTATAGATAGTCTTTAGTACATGAACTAAGCTTTGGTCAAAAGATGAAAATACTTTTGATACACTCTAATTAAAACTAGTTGTTTATGTAACCAGTGGTATTGCAGATAGGGTTTATTATTTAATAAAACCTTTTTCAAACTCATGATTACATATATCATTATGACTTAGCTTTGTGGCACTGCTTAAATAGACTGGTCCATTTTGTAAAAAAAAAAAAAAATCTAACCTTGGTTGTTGGTGCTGCCAAGCTGAGGAATTTCAGTATAGTCATTCTTTCTATAAAATGTAACAGAATGCCCAAACCAAGTTATTTTATAAATGGGATCACTCATGGTACTCTGAAAAGAATAAAATATGTAAAAGAAATTATATTCAAGCTAATTCATTAAGAGGTGAAATTATGTTGACCAAAGCTGGATATTTAGCACATAAAATTTTGCTTTTTGTACAAGTTGACCATCTACTGACTGCTCACCATTATTTTATATGGTTTAAATTTTTATAGGTTGTTTTTCTTTTTATCCAGAAACTGATTATTTCAATAAAGAATAACAGTAAGAGTTTTAATGTGACTTTTTATCTTTACTAATAAAGATTAAGTTTTTGACCAATGAATTTAATATTTTTCATATTTGAATGTCTCATTGTTCGATGTCCACAAATGCATCATTTACTTTCCAAGCAACCTAATTTATGACCAGACAAAAATAAGTAAAGAGAAGAAATTAATCTTTTTTGTTAGATGTCAAATATTTATTACATTTTTTCTGATGAAATCTTCAATGTTTCTTTGTTATCCTCCATTTCTTTTTTCATTCTTAATTTCTTAATTAAGTCATAACAATGTCATTGAGAGGTTGCATCTTAACTATTTAAAATTAACTTCAATACCTCTCCCCGGCCTGCTTCCAGGTTGAAGTCTTTGTAACTGTTGTAATAAAATGGAGAGAACCTGTTATTCCTCAAATGTCTTCCTCTATAGAAACTGATATCTATTGGGGAATTTAATTCTCCATTTATTTTTGTCTGTCTGCATGTGTATGCATATACACACGCACACACACAAAATGTATGTTTTCTTTCTTCTCTCACCTCCTCTTTTTGGCTGCCATCCACCAAGCTATGCAGTCCTTGGGAGACATCTATCTGGGGATGTGAATATGTGAAAGAAGCATTGTTTCAAAGTGGTTTCTGCCTCAGAAGAATACCTGTGCATGCCTGTGCACTGACATTCATCAACTGTTTATGTAACCTGTCTTATCACTGGCAGGATTTATTAAACAAATAAACTGAAGTGCCTAAAAATTAGTCAAAAGCACAAAGGATAAACTCCTCCTCCCACCAATTTGTAGAAATAGATTCAAGATGGATGACTCTATGCAATGTGTATGTTGGTAGTGTAACTGTGACAGCATGTCTGTGAGTAGGATTTAATTTTTGGGACCATAAAGATTGGGGGGGGGGTCTCTATTTCTGAGATGGCAACAGTAACAAAGGTCTACTGGGAATATGTGAATTCTGGATAGGCATGTGAAAATGACTGGTGATTCAAGAATGGGACTGTTCGCAAGTGACAAGGATGATCAAAAAACAAAGGGTAACATGACATTAAATCCTAAGGAGTACCATTATGGATTAACTATTCTACCTCACCTGGGCTAGTGGCTTATGGCCTTATCATATTCAGGCATTGGTTATTGTCTGATCACTAAAGTTAAGCAATGTCAAGCCTGGGTGGTATCTAGATGAGTGACCACTTGGGAATACCATGTGCTGTAAGCTCGGATGTGCAGATGGTGTAATGGATAATAGCTCAGAATCAGAAACTGGAGAGCCAAGTTCCAATTCCAGTTGGGTTCGTTATATTTACTTATGTGCAAATACTCTTGGGAATGGTATGAATCTACATCTTCTCCTCCCAGCTATGGATTAAATAGTAAGACTTCTATCAGTAAATCACTAACTCCAAAAATATCTTACAATCCAAAAATACATTTCAGTTTTAAATAACTTTAAAATGTTGAGCTGTAGAAAATAAATTAATCAATCACCTGGCATTGTGTTGCCAGGTCTGGTGAATCCACTTTTTTAGCTCTTTCAGGCAGACAGTGGAGTTAATATGTGGAGGAGACTGAATGAGTTTATGAATCCAACCTATCAGCTAAGTGTTATGCAAACCAGTTGTACCTCTGTAATGGTGGTACATCTATTGGAAAATGTTGATAACTTGTTTGAACCCCCTTTATATTTGCCATGTTTCCTTATGGTGAGGATTTGTTTCAGTAAGATAATGCAACTTCCATCATATTTGGATGGCACAAAACTGTTACTTGGTTGATTTAAAGAAGTCTTCAATGTGCTTCGTATATGTTCAATGGGGTTTAAGACTTGGCCTCTTGTCTTAAACTCCATTGAACATATACGAGACACATTGAAGACTTCTTTAAATTCTTTGTCGCCACATCCATTAAACAAAACTTGATTTGTTTTTATTTTTTTTTTAATCATTTCACCCCAAGCAAGGTGGGAATGGTACCAGTACACAGGGGATTACAGAGAGTGAAAGTGAGAGAAAAGACTTGGTATTGGTAGGGAGGTTGTTGAGGAAAGGATAAAAGATGAACAGGGTTCAAGATGACAGAAGATGGCAATTGACATTGCATTTAAATTTTTGAAGATTGTAGTTTTCAGGGAAGCAAGTAAACAGGAGTAAGTTCCACAGGTGGGAAGTGTGAGAAAAGAAACTGTTGGAGTAGAAGTAGTGGTTACATTTAACTATTTCAACAGTTAAAGACTGCAACCTAGATGCCAGTCTAGTAGCACAATATAAATTCATGTAGGGGAAAAAAAAGCTTGTCAGAGAAATTGCCATGAAAATATTTGTATAAAAGACAGAGAGAAGCCACGTCACATTGGTGAGAAAATGACTGAACTTGAGATGCCAAGGCAGGATCTATTAGATTGCAGATCCTTGTTTGGATTTTGTCAAGAATCTCGAGATGAATAGCAAGAGCTTATCTTAAAAAAAAAGATTGGTCAGATGTCATGGAAGTGGGTATGGCCAAGAAATTTTCAGTTTTGTAAAATCATGGTTGTATTTTAAGGCTGGCTACATTCGAATCTTGTATATGCAGGTAAAGAGTTGATTTATCACTGCCTACTGATTTTAATCCCCCAAATACAACTCAAGGGATTTCTATGCAGAGTGAATATAAGGAGTGAAAATATCTGATAATTAAATGTTGAATTTTGCAATTTTTATCTGAAAATTCTTTCAGGAAGTTTTGATATACAGTCTGTGTGTTGTGTGTGTATTGTACACTGAACATGTAAAAGAAAGGGATTGCCTATGTTCCAGGATTAATGCAAGAATTGATAGAAGTGGATTATTATAATTAATATGCCAGAAAACTTAGGATTATAATAATTTTGTTCTCTTCTTTTTCTCTTGTTTCTTTTTGTCTTTTTCTCTTGTTTCTTTTTCTCTTTTTCTCTTCTCCTCTTCTTTCTCTTCTCCTCTTCTTTTCTTTTCTGTTTTTCTCTTTTCTTTTCTCTTCTTTTCTTTTCTCTTCTTTCTCTTCTCTTCTCTCTCTTTTTTCTTCTTTCTCTTTTTCTCTTCTTTTCTCTTCTTTCTCCTTTTCTCTCCTTTTCTCTTCTTTCACTTTTTCTCTTCTTTTCTCTTCTTTCTCTTTTTTCTTCTTTTCTCTTTCTTCTTTTTTCTTTCTCCATTTCTCTATTTCCTCCTCCTCTTACCTTTCTCTCTCTCTGTCTTCTTTCTCCCTTTCATTTCTTCCTTATATTTCTTTACTGGAGCTACTTGACTTTGCCAAGATGTTGCATTTTTTGTCAAAGAACATTTACAAATTTATGTAGATAATAGCATTAAATATACTTGTAAATTATTTTGTTAATCTAGTATAATTTACATGCTGTTAATGAAGATGCTATCCTGAATAATAAATTGTTAAATAGTGGTTGACATACTTTTGTAATGTGATTTGTAAAATACTGCATTATGTTCAATACTGGAGTTGGCAATTATCATAACTTTTTAAATATAAATATATATTAAAAATTCTTTAGTAACTGCTCTGGTATCGAGGCAGGATTTGCACCATTTTGCCAGTATATGACTTCATTTATTGTAATAAAGATGATTAACTTTTATTGCTGAGTTAATAACATCAAAGCTACAGTGTTATGTAGAAATGTAATTCTTCATAAAAAAAAAATACTGTTCTTACATTGCTTTCTCCATTATTTATTCCATATAGCACCAAATTTTTTGGAATTGAAAACAAAAAACAAAAACTGATTTTACTTTAAAAATAATGAAAAAAAAAAAGAGAGAAGAAAGTTTATGACACGGTATCATAAGCATGAGTTTTTTATATTGAAGTCTTTATATTTAAATATCTGTCTGGTGCTGTGGATATTAATTGCTGGTACATTTTGTGGGCTACAATCAGATGCAAAACTAGAAGTCTAAAGATTTTTCATTTGGGAAAGCTAACAGAAAAGGAGACGATGTTGACAATGTTAATGCTGTTTATTTATAGAGTGTACTTGATAAAACTAAATAGAAAAAAAGAAAACAGCCTTTCTTCCTATAAGCTGCAATTTAACCTTTCCTCTCATGAATGATTTGTATTTCCTGAAAATTCTCTTTTTTTTTTTTTTTTTTTTTTTGCTCTTACAGTTTGTTATTATGATAAGAGAAATGTTGATATAAAATTACTTACTTTATAAGTTCAGAAATTTATTTTTGAAAATGAATTTGTTAAAGCAGAAATTAGAATGTGTTTTGAGTTTTAAGATGTTAACTTTTTATATTTTTTTTTTATATAATTTCACCCTGAGCAAGGCAATAAAGCCATTAAGACGCAAGGGGTTACTGAGTTTAAGAGAACAATGAAAAAAGAAAACATTATTACATTATTTACATTTTTGAAGCTCAAAAGAGAAAATAAACAGATTCCAGACAAAAATAATGACCATTTGTACTTTTTATTTATTTATTAATTTTGAATCATTTTGTCTGAAGCAAGGCAACAAATCCACTAGGACACAAGGGTGGTTACTGAGTGTGAAAAATATCAGAAAAATATTAAGGAGCAAGAACAATAAAAGAACAGAATTTAAGAGGACAGAAGATAACAAATGATATTGCATTCAAATTTTTGAATATCAAATTGGACTGGAAAGCAAGAGGCTGGAAGAGAATTCCACAAGCGAGAAGTACAAGAATTGTTAGCAAAGAACTTACAGTTACATCTAGCCAATTCAACTTTAAAATGATGAGACCTTGTTGCAAATCTACTACTGCACTTAAATTCATAAAATCTTGGTACCAAAGAGGAAATCTCATCAGGACAATTGCCATGAAGATATTTATAGAAAAGAAATAGGGAATCTATATTACAGCAGTGGGGAAGGTGACTGGAGCAAAGATGCAAGGTCAGAACCAATAACTATGCAGAATTCATTTGCCCAGAAACTCCTTTTCCCACCTTGATAGTGTTCAAAAGTGTTTATGCAGCCTAAATTATATATTCTTTCTTCTTAATCATTTCATCTCAAGCAAGGCAATAAAGCCACAAAGATGCAAGGGGATACTGAATGTTAGAGAATATGTAAAAAAAAAAAAAAAAATTATTAAGGGGAGAAAACCTTAAAAATAATCTAGTACTGTGCTTAAATTCATAAAGTCTAGGTACCAAAGAGGAAAGCTTATCAGAAACATTACCATGAAAATATTGGAGCTGGCTCAACCCACCTTGGGTGAATGCTGTTACAAGAATAAGAAGAGAAGATGAAAATATTTATAGAATAGGAACAGGGAAGCTACATTCTGGCAGTGGGAACAGGAACTGAAGCCAAGATTCTAGGTTAGGACTGATAACATTGCAGATTCTTCTTTTGTATTTTAGCAAGAATCTTTAAATACATAGCACATGAACCAAACTGGACTTCTCTTGACATAGTATAAATTCTTTTGAAGAAATTCCTTTAATATGTATATAAAAATATGTATGTGTCTAGAAGGTGATAAGTAATGTGAATTTATCATGTGGATTGGTGTTCTTCCAAAACATTCTTTTATCAACCCCCATGAGGACAGATTTTCCCCCCTATCAAACTGAAATGATTGTAAAGCTTTCTATTATGTTTGTATGATTTGTATGTTTATCCTAAAACGACATGTGACACTTGTGCTTCTTAAACCTTGTGAAAACAGGAAATGCTTTTTTAAAATTCAAGAGGTAGTTTGAAGTTATAGTAACAATTTATTCATGGGGCTATAGAAATTAAAATGTGAAGCTCGGATCTCCAGGCAGCATGAATTCAGTTAAACAAGTTTGATTAGATTCAACCAACAATGTCTGTCACTTTCAATATATATATATATATATATATATATATATATATATATATATATATTTTTTTTTTTTTTTTGAATGATTTTCAAATTTACAAATAAGTTGTCACACATCCAGATCAAATTTGTGGAGAAACTGCCCAAAGTTTGTTTTTGTTTGAGTTCTTTTATTATCAAGAATGTTTATGCTGTCAGTGTCATAGAGAAATATTTTTATTCACTTCATCCTGCCATTTCTGGTAATGTTATATTTTAAATATAAACATAAATGCATTATATAAATTATGTCATGTAGAATGTTTTCACAGTGTTTGACAGCACCAAAGGACAAAGATATTAAACATTTTATACACATTTTAAAATATTATTCCTCTAAAACAGTGGTTCTTAACCAGGGGTGCTTGCACCCCTAGTAGGGTGTGATAATGGTTCCTAGTGTGTGCAAGAATACTAAATCATTAGGGTTTGTTTATTAAGGAAACTCTAGTATAGTGTTTGACGATCTGATATAAAAGAAAAAATGAGCTGAAATTGGTGTTAAAACTGGTAAAGTTGGAGACACAACAGTGTGAAGTTTGTTTTGATAAAGAGCAGAAACACTGTTGATGTTTTTGCGCAAAGGTGATCTTTAAATATTGTTGAATTGTTTTTGTGCTTACATATAATTATTTATGTGCTGGGATGGTGTAAATATTTATACATAGACATATTTAACACCTCATTAATATTTTCAGAAAGGAATTTGAATTCTATGAAAGTATGCATTAATTGTTGCTGGGTTAGTTTATAAGACAGTTGATGTAAGTTATAGTAATAATTTTTACATAAATTCTAGTTTGATAACTGGTTGGTGGTTTGAAAGGGGTGTGAGAACTGGTCAATGGTTTGAAAAGGGTGCAAAAGCTGGTTGTTGGTTTGAAAGGGGATGTAAACAAAGAAAAAGATACAGAATCAATGCTCTAAAAGATATTTCATTTAATGTGGGCAGTTTCTCTTGTATACTGGTAGCTTTGAATATTTTGAGTTTTTCTTTACAGTAAGTTCTGTGTATCAGCATTATCTACTCATATTCATTTTATGTTAATAGTTTGATTGTTTATAATGTGATGATCAATATGTACAAGTTTTGATAAGTGGCAAGTTAACCTATAATACAGTGTAGTGGTTGTGTGACTAATGTGACAAATGTTGTTTTTTGTTTACTAATGTTAGAGATGCAATCTTCCAAAGGGCACTAGCATTTATAATGTCTTTACATAGGGGAATTTTTGAGCATATGAGTTACTGATAATGATTAGGTTATGTTTTAAACTTTTTATAATAAATGATAAATATAAGATGTTTATTAAAATTGTTTAGTGATATGTACTGGCAAATGACTTGGTGTTAGACAGGGATACCTACACTCTTCAACCTGTTTCTGGAGAGAATTATGCAAGAAACCCTCCATGACCACAACATTTCTATCTCTATCGGTGTATAAACTTGTCTACAATCTGCATTTTGCAGACAATATGGGCCTTATGATGGGCATTAACAGTGAGCTACAAAACTGTTGAAAGAGCTGGTGCATATAGAATGGAACTCAACAGAGAGAAATCCAAATTAATGGTGAATAGCACAAGCAACACCAGTGTTGGTATCATAATAGATGGTAAACCACTGTAGGAAGTGTCCAGCTTCAGATATTTGGGAGCAACCCTGTCAAAAGATGGTGTCTGAAATGCAAAAATCCACATACGGATTTCCACAGCCACAGCTGTGATGGTCAGACTGAAAAGAATATAGAACAGCAACATCATCTTCCATACTAACTTCAAGCTACAAAACACTGGTCGTGTCCATCCTCCTCTATGGGTGTGAGACTTGGACACTCCTGGTTGAAGCAGGAAAAAGGATCCATGCATTTGAGAACAAATGCTTGAGAAAGCTTCTCTGCATCTCGTACTGGGATCACATAACCAATGATTATATACAGAGCAAGGTCAAAAGCCTTGTTGCCTGACAGGAATCTTTTTCCTCCACTATTAAGTGTCAGAAGATGTCATGATTTGGTCATGTCACATGCCATAACAGCCTCTGCAGGACCATTATGCAAAGCACTGTTGAAGGCAGATGCAAATGGAGATGGCAATGCAAGAGCTGGTCAGACAATATGAAAGTGTTGCCGGACATGACAAAGCCAGAACTCATGAGAGCCACTGCCAACAGATCATCCTGGAGGAGGTTGTCCGTTTCTTCTGATCTTGGGTCTCCCTGATAAATGAAGAAAAGAGACTGATGATGACTGGCAAATTATATTTTTAATGACATTTCATTGTGGTTATAGTTACTAGTCATCTGGTTATATTGGAATAAGTTAAATTTTTGTTTATATCATCAGAATAGTTATATGTTATCTTTTTTCTAACATTTTTTAAAGTTAATTTTATTTGTCTGTTGAATATGTCGTTAGGAAAACTATTGTTAAGTGTTTTGGGAAAAACAAATTGGTATAGCTTTGTTGATTCTTATTTATAAGTGTAAGTGCATTCACTTTGATAATTAAGACTAATTTTTTTTTTTAAATTGTGACTATTTGTGTTCAAAATATCAAGGAAAGGGATTCTATTATTAGGTTGGTGCAAAAAATAATGTTGTTTTCTCACATAGTAACATATGTGAGAAAACGACATTATTTTTGCACCAGCCTAATATTAATCTTAAATGCATAAGTGCAGCTTTCTTGAAAGGTTACTTTTTAAAGATTTTGGTTAGTAAAATTTATATACAAATTGCTGGTGTAGCTGTGAGGTTGCTGTTGATCCTACTTTACCTAATTTCTACATGACTCAAAAAATAAAATCTTTTTTGCCAAGCCTATGATGATGATGATATATAGTTGTCCGCAAAAAGAAGAGCCCAACATGTCAATTTGGAGATGCCAAAATCAAGAAATTACAAAAATTTATATATGTAGGAAGATCGCTATCCCACAGACGTGCCATGGCCTCTCACTGTCTTTTCTACAAATATTTTCACAGAAACTGTTCTGATGAGCTACTTTTGCTGGTTCCCGGACTACATGAATTTATACAAGCTACTAGGTCCCACCCTTTCACTGTCAAAACGGTTAAATGTAACTCTCTTCTTCTCAAACAGCTTCTTCTCCTACATTTCCCATTTGTGGAACTCCCTTCCCCTTACTTGCTTCCCCGATGACTATAATCCTCAAATATTCAAGTGTATTGTCAATCGACATCTGATACCCAGAGCTTGTTCCCCATCTTTCTCTGTATCCTTTCCTCAACATGCCGCTTTGCTCTTGTTCTTAATCCACTGTAACCCCCCTTGCATGCTAGTGACACTCCCGCCTTGCTTGGGGTGAATTGCCTTAAAAAAAAAAAGTGTTTTAACAAAGGATGGAAAATGTGACACTGACATCCAAAGGTGCAGTAGGATAATAAAAGGTGCCTTTCAAAATCTAAGCAAAGTATTAAGAAACAGGAAAATCTGTCTAAAAACAAAGAAAAGCATACTTAACTGTTATGTAATATTGATCCTTCTATATAACAGTGAATGCTTGACAATTTCTTCACAGAAGCAGCAGAAATGTGGTTCTACAGAAAAATACTGAGAATACTATTTGATTAAACAGGTGATCAGTGTCAAATTATTAGAGAAAAAGGAATCAAAAAGGATGCTTATACTTATCAGAAAGAGATGAGTTGAAATTTCTAAGTTACATAATGAGGAAAGAGGGCTTAGAAAATTTGACACTCACAGGACATATTGAAAGCAAGAAGGACAGAGGAAAGCAGCACATGACCTACCTAACATGTTTGTGTAAATGGCTGACAGAACAGCAATTAGGAAGGATAGCAAAAAGATAAAATTTACTAAAAAAAGACAGGAAATTATGAAGAGCCATGATTGCCAGCATTCCAAAGGGATTGTACACAGAATAAGAATATTGATGACATATTAACAAAAAATCTAATCAGTATATACTTTCTAATGTGACCAATGAAATGATCTCTTGTGTAAAGCTTTTACTAAACTTCAGATATTATTATATTTGAAATTCAGCTCAAGTTAACAGGTTGTCCTGGGTATGACAATAAACGACATCTGCGTCCTGGGTATGACAATAAACTACATCCACGTCCTGGGTAAGACGATAAACTACGTCCAACAGCAAGGCCTCTGATCAGGAGGTTTTGAGGAGCATGGAACCATCTCTTAATTGCTGGTTTTCCCAGGTCTACCCTGACCCAGGGTGGTAGCACCTGTTAGGGTCCCACCAATGGGCAAATAGTTAACCCCCAAACTGGGATCAAAACACTAGTAAGGTGTAAAAATAGGTTTTAATACCTGAAATACTTTGTAAAAAAAAAAAAAAAAAAGTTATTACAAGTGATACATTTTTGAAGAAAAAATATTACCAGAAATATATTTTTGAAGGAAAAAATTTTTTACCGGCAACAAAAATTTTGTCGGCATTAAATAACCCATTGAGGTTGATATGCCATAAAACAAACCTAACCAAACCAAACAAGTTAACAGGATCAAATGTAAACTTTATAATGACAGCACTAATACTGTACTCCTTACTCATCAAGATGTAACATCACTGAGTGATTATGCAGTCAATCAACTGCTTATTTACACAATATTATTTTTAATATCCTAAACATTATTTTCTCTTTATCTTTGAAACTATATAGTGAGGTTACAAGAATTTGAATTATTTGAATGTGTATAACATCTTCATTGCTTTGCACAGTTTCAGCCATCACTTCTTCAGGTATAGGTTTTCTACTGACTTTGAAAGATCCATTACTGTGGCTATAGTTTGTATTTTACATATTTTTTAATCAACTTTTGCTTCTCCTCAAATTCATAGATCTAAGCAACAAAAGGTTCATGCTGCACTTGGGATTGCTTAGCAATCTTTCTTGTTTGGATCTGCAACTTGTTCTAAATGGTTACAAGGCAGAATTTGTTAAATCTAAACCATCCTCAAGGACACATTGGATAAAGGTGTTGGTTAGATCCAGTGACAGGACCCAAAGAGTGAGTTCAATACCCGGTTAAGGCAGTGGAGAACTTTCAGAGGGAAAATTAACAGGAGATAACTGATAGCTGACATCCATCAAACATGGCATGTGGAACTAGAAGAGTCTACCCCAGTGAGCGAAATAAAGGGTTCAGTTTGACATTCCAACCACCTGAAGAAGGCCGAAGTGTACAACGTTGTGATAAATATGGCAACAAAGATAAGGACAATAGTCTGAATAATGTAAATAATGTCTAAACCAGTTGTATTCAAACTATCGGATCTCATGTACTGGCAAAACTTTTACCCAATAGGTTGAG
>OZ010592.1:50142224-50182224 GCA_963932145.1 Acanthosepion lycidas | reverse complement strand
GTAGAGCAAGCATTTCTAATTGAAAACATTAAAAATCATTTAATACCTATCTATTTCCTGTTTGAAAACTTTCCATATATATTTGTGTATAAGCCGACTTCACATTTCTATTGCAAACCCTGAATGTTTTTGAATGAATTTTAGCCCCTCCACACCAAATTACCTGTGAATAGTGCAACCAGTCACAAAAAAATGAAATGCATGATTTTTAACCTCTTCAAAACAAAAAAATAATCTGTGTCTGATGCATAAAAAAAATTGATCATAAAAACTTGCACTATACTTGTGTATATAAGGTATATAAAATATTAATTTTTGATCTATACCTTCAGAGTAGAAATGGTACATTGTGCATATCCATGTTTACAATCGCACAAAAGAATTTGTAACTGTCCTAGATTTGGTCAGCCATCTTGTTGCTGATTTTTTTTTTATTTTGTAGTTGATTATTTTCTTTTAAAACAAAATCTTTCAATGACTAATCTAATACTAATCATAATATTAGCACTTAAAAGCAAAGTTTGATTCAGTCACTGAACTTTGCACTTATATTGCACATTGAAAATCCAGATATTGTCTGAATTTATCTTAACCCAGCAGGGGGGCTATGCTCACCTTGTGAATAACCAGTAAGACTGAATTGCTAACCCTTGCTGGTTGACAAGCACTATATTTTTGTTTGCCAATTGCACACAGTCATGACCTCCACAAGTTTTAGTGAAGTGATATCAGAGTTAAACGGATGAGCTGGTTTTATAATTGACTTCAGTATTTGTAATATTGCGACCAAAATATTTAATATTTATAATCTGAAAGGTCATTTTGCAGTCTGTGTCCAAACAGTTGTTTTTGATGATAACTAATTCTGAACAGAGAATGTGGCGTTGTTGGAATAGAAAGAGAAGAAAAAAAGCCAGCAAAACCAAATTACCATTTTCATTTGGTTCAGATTCTGACCAAATCAATAATCAGTGGCTTTACATTGACAAAGAGTATTTAATGATTAAAAGTTTCATTAGTTATCATCCAAGCATTCCAGTTAAGTTGCCAAGATTTTGCTATTTTATTTATGTTATTTACATGTGGCTGTTGTGCCCTCCAGCCTTCATCAGGATCAGGTGCATGTTGATCAGGGTAATCTACAGAGAATTTCAAAACTTTCTGATAACAACAGTAAATATGAGGACAATAGTTCATTTTAGTGAAGTTACCAAACTATTGCTATTTTGTTTACATACAGAATATTGTTGTTGTCATTACAATGTTTCAGCCGGTGAGTCCTCCAGCCTTCATCAGGTGTATGTCAATCCAGGTAACCTACAGGGAATTTTGAAATATGATAGCAACAACAAAAATGAGTACAGTAGTCTGCAAATAAATAATGTAAATAATGATAATTCCTCATTCCAGAAATTAAAACAGAAATTGTTGCTATTTTACTTGACAAGAACACTTTAGATTTTCATTGACCATTTTATCAACATGGATTCAAAACCAGTGGAAAAAATTTAATGAAATTTTCATGAGAAATTTCAAACACAAAAGGATGTCCTGTATTTGTATCCAGTGCAAGAAATTTTATATTAAAACAAAATGGCAACATTGGAAAAGTCAAATTATTATACAAGTTTAACATTTTGATATATTTTTGTTTGTTTATATCACTGAAGTAAGCATTATGTACAGTGATAAAAATAATCCAAATTTGGTTTGTCTGTGTTGATAACTGTTACATCTCAAACATCCTCCAAATTTAACATTAGTTAAACACATTTTCAATGCTCTATCATTTAGTCTAGAGGTTTTAATTAATTGCTTAACAATAATTTTGATTCATGATGTTTTCTCTTAAAACAATTACCATTATTGATACATATTTTGTTGTTGTCAGTTTAAACTGACACCCTTTTTATATATTATGACTGTTTTGCTTAAAATTTGTATTTCCTTGATTTCAAATGAGAGCATGGAAATTAGCATTTCAATTAAATTTTCACTTTTTGAAATTATACTTAACAGTTGAGATGTATTACAAAAAAAAAAAAGAAAATTGGGTCAGTTTAAACTGACACCAGGGGAAGATATGTGTTAAGTGAAGGTTCATTGTGGTGATTGTAGCATTGTTGAAGGGCCTGTCTATGTAACAATAGCAGTATCAATTTAGGTAAATGTTTTTGTAAATCTATGACTTAGAGAAACAGAAGGCATTGCCTCTTTTCATCTTCTTGCATCTCGTCTTCCTTTTCTTTTTTCTATGTTCCTGCACAATTACTGTAGTTAAGCAAGGTCATGCATGGTCAGAAACTAGATGGGTGACCACTTGGGAATACCAGGTGCTGTAAGCTTAAGTGTGCTGGTGGTGTAATGGATAATAGCTCAGAATTGTTAATTGAAGTTCCAATTCCCATTGGATCGGTCATATTCATTTATACACAAATACCCTTGGGAAAGGAATGAATCTGTTTCTTCTCCCCCAGTTATGGGTTAATTAGTAAGCATTGTATCACTAAATCATTATTAGCTCACAAAAAAATTCTAACAATCTAAAAATATTATCGAGCTTTAAATGACCTGGAAAGGGTTGATAAGTCATAGAAGATGAATGAATGAATAATTTTTTTTAAAAACCTCTATTTCCTTTTTGTCAAACTTTGATATGTGATAGTTTGTAATGAACTTCACTGTTCTTGCAGGACACCAGAAGATGTTATTCTTTATACCTATAGTTACTTTTGTATCTATTGCTTGATATCTTGTGTTCCTCTCTTTCTCTCTCTTATATCTAATATTCAACAGTATTTGGTTGCCACAACTTTTTGAACAAATCTATTCATTTACTTCCATATATAATGTGTGAGTGTATGCAATGTGTTAATATATCCTGCAAAATAATCCTTGATATGAGAATACATCAAAGATGAGAACTTTTTGCAAAATTACTTATATCCTGACAACCCACACAATCACCGTTTTCTCTATTCCAATCCCAGACCAAAGTTTCATTTCCACTCCTAAAATAAACAAAATATTCTGCACTCTCTAAAAGAAATTGTCTTAATAAATGAAGCACATTTCCTTTCAAATTGACCAGATGTCATCTTTTTCACACCATTACATGAAGGCTTCATTATATATGAGCAATACCTCCAGAAATTCCTTGTTTGTCTGAATTTCTTAACTGACAATATATTTATTGCATACTGATTCATTTAAATAATTTTCCTCATCTTCTTTTTGTTCTTATCGCTACATTTAAGTCACTATACCCTCCAACTTTTATTTCTGACATGAAGTTTTATTATTTTATAAGGATTCTTTGGGACCAGTTTCTTTATTATCCTTCCCACAATATTTCAGCCTCTGTACTCTTAGGCCTTCCTCTTTCTACATTTGCTACCCTTCCATGAACATTGAATGAAAGTCTTTATTTGATGTCTAGATCTATGGTTCTTATTCTTTCATTTGATATTTATCTCAGGCGTTTTCAGTTTTGAAATTCCCTTGGCAGGTCCTGGGACATGAGAGTAAAAGACTTAGAGTAACATATTTCCATAGACAAACCCCCCAAAAGAAAAAACGGTTCTGTTTTGAAAGTCAGTGAATTTGACCCCCTGTTGAGGAAGGCTAGAGATTACAGCAATGGAAAGTTTTGGATAAAGACAAATTGGTTGTAGAGAATCTGAAGTGGCTTTGTATAAGTTAAAAAAAAACAAAAACTTTTCTCTAATTCCCAACGAGCTGCATTGGTCTGGATAAGATTTAAAATATGTAGACTTTCAAAAGCAACTCGAGATAGCAATATTTCAGTTTTGATCTCAATTTTTCCATAAGTGCTCTTGCATGCTCTCTCTCTCTCTCTCTATACACACACACACACACACACACACACACACACAAAGTTACCTCCCTTATACTGTGAAAAAAAAAACTTGAAATTTGAATTTGAAATTTATAATGCTGCATCGTGCAGTAAAACAAACAGTTGAAATGTTTTGAATTTACAGAAATACATATACACATTCACAAACAATTTAATCTCCTGAAGATGGTCTCAGATGAGATTGAAAGTACTTAGGGGAAAATAAAAATTATTTGAATGAAAATTTTGGTATTTTTTATCAATTTTCTAAGGTTACCAAGAAATTAACTCATGAAATTGAAAGGATCACAGCCAAAATAAATCAACACAATGTCTAAATTATTTAACCAAACCTGTTTGAATGAAAATATTCTGTCTATATATATAAATTAGGTTGGTGCAAAAATAATGACGTAATAATGTCGTTTTTTGACGTTAAAGAATACGTCAAAAAACGACATTATTACGTCATTATTTTTGCACCAACCTAATATATATATTCATACAGATTTTATTAAATAATATAGACAAGTGTTGTCTATTTATTTTATGTAAATTTTTTCATAACTTTTGATAAGTTTAATAACATTATCGTTGAACGAAGAAAGAAATTCACAATATTGATCCATATTTTTTTAATACAATCTAAGCTTTCCGCTTACATAAGCCATTATCAAAGATGTTAATTACAACATATTAAGCAATATATGGACAAGACAGTGATGATAGTCTGTCATTGTTTACATAGATGATTTCTAAGCAATGATAAACATGTGCATATAAGATGCTAGAAGCGAAAATCGCACCGCATCTCATGACATCACACATGACCACACAAGAGTGAATTGGAGAAGTATGAAGTATGGGAAGCCATACATACATACATACATACATACATACATACATACATACATATATATATATATATATATATATATATATATATATATATATAGTTAATATGATGGATTAAAAAATAAAATCCATTAATTCTTTATATATATGTATATAATGAAATGGATTAAGTTAGACAATTATTTAATATATTTTCTATAAAAATAATGTATAAACAGGAAATATATATATATATATATATATATATATATATATATATATATATATATATATATATTATTAATGCAAAAATATAAAGTTTGTCACTTTGCTGACTGATGTTACTTATAGATGGAACCTCCAGCAATCACTCTGTCCACTCCACTGAGATGAGGTATTGCAATTATTTACACTATTTACATTATACTTGAGGACACATGGCCCAAACCCATCGGTAAAAGCATTGATTGAATCCAGTGACTTGACCCAAAGAGTTGTGAATTCAGTGACATCTGGAAGAGGCATGGCATATCGAACTAGAACAATCTATTTCAGTGGGCAAAATAAAGGGTTCAGTTCAAAATTCCAATCACCTGAAGAAGGCTGAAGCATACAATGGCCAAAATGTAAAGAACAATTTAAGTAGTGTGATGAATACAGTTGGATTGCTAAATAAAAAATCCATTAGAAGTCACATATATATAATACACATACACTGGGTTTATCTTGGCAGCAATTCTTCATTTATACAAGCTGTTGTTTTTTATTATATATCTTTCAGACCATTTTTATAGTTTCTGGTACATATTTAAATATAAAAGGTCAAATATCTGAGTAGTTTTGTCTTTCATCAGCCATTATTAAAGATTCTTTGTATTTGTGCTATATCAGTTTCATCCTTTTTCAAATTGACTTTTCACACACATCAGTCAGGTTAGTTGTTTTTAAAGTCTGGCATCTCGTCATTGTATTTTAATTCATACAGTTTTTTTGTTTACTTATGAAATATATATTTAGTATGTTTGCTTGATAAAATTTATTGGTGCTGAGTTTTCATGATTAGTATGTCTGTGAATTTGGGAATAGATCAATAAGTCCGTCACCTAACACAGCTGTTAGCTAAATTTTTGATCTGGAATTTTCACCATATAATATTTCCTATATATGTGATCTATGGGAAAGCATTGGATTAGGTGCATTGTCAAGAAAGATTTCTGTGCAAAATGAAGGCTATTTTTCATCATTAGGCTATTGATTTTATCAGTTTATCTACATCTGTGTATAATTTTTTTATCTCATGCTAAGGTCATCAGTTTTAATTATGACAGACTGTATTTTTATAAGTTTATCATTGTTTTACCTTTTTTACTTGAATCACACTGCAGTATTGAGAAAACTAGAACCATCTTATGCATTACTTTCAGAAAAGGCAAGGAAATGTTGGTATTGTTTAAAGCAAAAACAGCTGAGTGTTTTTTTTTAACTTGATTGTTTGCAGACATTTCTCTACTTGTTTGCAGAAAGAGGTTCAGTGTCAGAAATGAGGAAGTTTTTATAATATCATATCATTCTCTCTGACCCATTAGAGTGTCTTAAATCTAATGATCATTCACTTTAAACACATCAACTTCAAAATATTAGCCCTGTCGATGACGATAAACTACATACAGTAACAAGTCCTCTGATTGGGAGATTGGAAGTTTTGAGGAACATGGAATCACCTCTTAATTACTGTTGTTCCAAGGTCCAGCCTGACCCAGGGTGGTAGCACCTGTTAGGGACTCAGCGATGGGAAAACTGTGAAACCCCAAACAAAAACTATGAAAACATAAAAATACATTTTTATAGTAAAATGATCAGTAATACAATTTTATAGACTTACCAGCAATACATTTTATAGCAAAATAATCAAAACATTTTATCTGTAGTTGAAGGCATGCAATTAAGTTTAAAATATATTTAGTTGAAGCCATAAAATGGTATTCAAAATATTTAGATTTCAGCATTAAATAGCCCATAGAGGTTGATATGCCACTAAACAAAACCAATCAACCAACATGAAAGAACTTTCATGACATTAATCCATATAATATCCTACAATTTCTTGAATCAAACTGTATTTCAAAATATACCTTCAATAAAAATATAACATAAAACGCACATATCACTGCCTCTAGTAATTATGTTCACACAAACATTTATATGCACAAAAGCTGAGTATCATCTACTATGTATTCAGTTGAGACATAACATATTTTTTATTACTTCAAAGCTCCCCAAAACATTAAATGACCCATAGGGAGTTGATATGCCGTTAAACAATCAAATCAAATGAAAAATATTAAAAATTAAATGCATCAGTTTCAAAAATATAAAGTATCTACATCCACAGGTGGATGTAGACTGGGAAAAAGGATTAAAATCTGATTTTGGTTAAAGTTAGGAAAGTTAACTTGTGTATTAATAAAAAAAAAAACGGTAAACTCTTTTACTTAGACCCAGTGTTCTTAGTTTTTCTTTTCACAATGTTTAAGCCATTGTGCTATCTGGGTGCCTTCAGGTGTCTGTCATATGTGGTAACCTGTTGGGGGTTTTGAACTAATATGTCAGTCATTTGTGTTGGTATATTTTCTTTCTTTTGTTTGCGAAACAAAGGTGACAGTGCTTAATTAAAACCACTGTCACATTGGTGCATTGGCAAACAGATCTGTCAGATAAGTTAAACTACATTTCACAAGAATCATTGGTACAATAAGATTTTGAAAATTCAAGACATGTTATGTCTATGTTGTCAATCTTAGCTGGATAGCAAAGTACAACAGGAAGTTAAAAGTTGAAAGGTTAAGTATTGTTTGATTGCTTAGGGGAGGAAACAGATTGAATAGTTTGGTTTTTCAGTAACAAATTGTCCAGATCTGAAATAATTTACTCATCAGCCATGGTTCAGAGAGTAGCTATAACTGACAATATTTAAAAAAAAAAAAAAATAATAATAATTAAGAAAACTATCTTAATCTGTTTGCATGATTTAATACCACCTCTACCATAACAGGAAAACAAACATTTGTGTCTTATTCTTTTATGTGCTGTGACTCTTCTGGATGTTGTCACTTTCTTCTCTTAGTAAATTTTGTCTTTTTATTATCTCTTCCAAACCCTTTTCTGTCATCCATTTATGCAAGCTTGTTAAGTAGGTTATACACTATTTTAACTCTGTACCTCTTGCCTTCAATATGTCCCGTGAGTATCAAATTTCAAAGCCTTCTTTCCTCATTATGTACCCTAGAAATGTGTCAGCTGTCTCTTTCTAATGTTAAGTATAAATATCCTTTTTGTTTTCATTTTCTCTAGAATTTTGTCATTGCTCACATGTTACCCCCTATCTTTAATGTCAACCTTTACTGACCCTGGCCCATTTTGGGTGCTATAACATCATTCGTAGAAAAGGATTGATGAAGAATGAAACAAGCAGTGTAAAAAAACAAAAAATGAACAAATTAACTTTAGGACATTAACTCTAGACTGGATAGTGAAATGAGAAAAATCTATCCCTATGGTCTGGTTCAAAATTCCCAGAACGTTACCGGCCATAGTACACACCTGAAGACGGCTGGAGAGTACAACAGCTCAAATGGTGTGAAAATAATGATCAAGATGAGGATGGATAAATAACTGCATAATTTATCATCAGCACTGATATTCCAAGAATTTAAAATGATTACTTGTTTACTTATTTTAGTGCCTAATTTTACTTACAATTATTGCCATGTGCTGCAAGCAATAGTCAGTGCATTATTTAAACAAATTAGCCATAAATAATCAGCAGTACTTTTTTATAGCCATTTATATTATTGTTCAACTAAGGCTGTTTTTATGATTACATAAGTAGCAAAGTAATCATTCTAAGTAACATGTTAATCAGAACAAGTGCTGTATAATATGTTGTTTATCATCTCTAAAATTCAGTCAAAAATCCTGTTGAAAATTATAAAACTTGAATTGCAATGATACATGACCCATTTTACTGTTGATATGCCAACAATTGTCATCAGATTTATTTTGACCCCACAAAAGTTTCAAGAAAGCTAAAAAAAAAAATCATTCAATGTTAATAATGTTGAGTAGGGGAGTGGCGAGAAGTTTTGCCTACTTTGGTCTGAAATGTATGAAAACCTCGTGGCCTGTAATTATCACTAAATTTTTTTTTTTAATTTTATTTTGTTTACTATCTACAAAACAAGGTAAGATAGCCTTGTTGAGTTATTCTCTTCCATTTTGATGGAAGTGATTTATAAAGAAATACCCATTAAATCTGAAGGCAAATAATATAAAAAAAAACAACCAATTATTTCACACACACACATTCAAGGTGAGACTCTATTTCTTTTTATCACTTGATGACGGCAATAGCAAAAATGAAACTTAGAGAAAAAGCATGCGCGAACATCAAATTGATTGTCTTCTTTTTCTTTCCTTTACAAAATTGCGTCATAATTTCCCTCTGGTGTTCAATGATAAGAGAAATTTTCAGCTTGGCTATTGATTTTAATTTTTCATAACCATTTCAAACAACACCATCTCTGGAGCCACCCACTGCTCTTTCAATTGTGTGAAAAACGATGATGCTTACTGAGATTGGACAAAAGAAGCAACATGGATTTTAAAATGAATCCTGAGGCAAACCTCACATGCACATGCACACACACACACATTCGTTTGTTTATATTAGTCTGTTCATATCAATATATTATTCTTTTATTCTCAATTTCTCTTTTTTTTTTTTTTTCCATGTTGATTTTTAAGTATTCAAGCTGAGTAAGGTATTGTCACCATAAGCCCGTGTGTATTTTTAGCATTTATGGCAGACTATTCTTCAGCTCACAGTTGCTTGTTAAAAATGTGTGCACTTACATATATTGTAAGAATGCTCATATATAATACTATATCTAAGTGTGTAGAAATTATGCATGTGTCCAAAAGAAATGTGAAATTCTTATTGATGACTTGTGGAATAATTGGCCATGGTTAAGTGTAATCGATAAAAAGTCTCTACGAACAAGATTTGACAGAGTTTCCAATAAACAATAAGAAAAGGAAGGAAAAGAATAAAGCAAAATAATACTAAGCAAACACTATACATGCAAGTCAAAACTAGGCAAAACAACAAGGCAAAAAGTTCCCAAAGTAACAATGGTGTTTACACTCAAAAGGGATACAGTCAAGTGACTGTAGTATTCTGATTTTAAGACAAGAATAGATAAAAATATGATTGATGAAACAGAAGTGGTACATTTTTATTGGTTAGGAAGAAATTCCAGCATGCATCTGTAGGATTTGTCTATAAATTTGGGGAGGGGGATGCTTTAACATTCAATCCACTGGATTGGAACCAACATGACTTATTTTTTATTTTTTTTTAAATGAATTGTATTAAAAACTCACCTTTTTAAATGGTAGATTTTACAGAAAGTTGTTTTTAAATATTAGCTGCCTAATTACTCTTTCTTCTTTTAGGTTCCTCTCCATATTCTCTCTTCAGCTTTCACCTAATCTCATGTTCATTGAGTGGCCAATGAAGAATATTTGCTACTGAGGAAATTTATGACTTGCACTGATTTGTTTTGTGTGTTTTTCTCTCTCTCTCTCTCATATATATATATATATATATATATATATATATATATAGTTTTAAGGTGTGCTATATTTTTGGAATAAAGTGCTCAATATCAGGGATAGAGTGTATGTAAATATAAAAGTGAACATTGAAGTCAACAGACAGACTGTTTCATGCTAGATGCAATCATCAGTCCAATGAGTGTTGACTTCAATGTTCACTTATATATAAAGGGTTTTCCAATAACTTGGACCAATTTTAAATGTGAATTAAGTTTAATATCGGTCTAAGTTATTGGAACACACTTTATTTTTTTATATATATATATATATAGGTATGTATGTATGTATGTATGTATGTATGTATGAGGGCAGCAATCCCTCTTTTATACAGGTTTCATTAAAGACAACTGACAAGGTACTTTGATTAAGATTTTTATTTAATTTTTCTTGCGTTCGTACAAGTGTTTTCTTTTCTGGACACAAAGTCTCCAAAAGTTCTACATATCCAAATGCTTTTGGCTATTCTTTTAGCCATTACCAAAGGCAATTTTTATTTTTAACTGAATGTGTAGGTTTTTATGTATGTGTCTGAAGTTATGGGAATGTTTATTTTCCAAACAGGGCCAGTAGATTTTGACTGTGTTTGTAGTTAATGTTATTGAGTGTTGGCTTTTTTTTTATTATTATTAGGGCTTCTATTATTTTTAATCTTGTTTTACATATGTATGAGGTTATTATATCTGTATTTTCTATCAGTATGTTTCAGATGGGTTTTGGTAGGTTTTTGTTCAGATATGCAGAACTTTTAGATAATTTTTACACACTCTGTGTCCAGAAAAGAAAACACTTGTACAAACACAAGAAACATTAAATAAAAAGCTTAATCACTGTACGTTGTCAGTCATTTTTAATAAAACCTGAATATGACAGACAAGGAAAATTTGATGAATTTTTTGTTTAGTTTTTTCTAGTATTCTTAAATTTTTATAATTAGTGAGGGGTAAAGAAAAAAAAATAATTAGGGACCTCCACTAATTCATGATACCTAAGGTTTAAAATGAATTTTTAAAAATGAAAAAGATTTCTTAAAGCTTTCATTTTCACTTTAATTGAAAGCTTAAGGATTAAATTTACTGTTTTCAAACTGCTCTGGTGTATTTCAAACAGAAATTATATTGATTTAATCGATTTTTTCTTTCTAAATTAGCTGATTAGAACCCATTTTTTTTAGTTGTCTTTCATCACAGTGTAATACTCTTTATTAAGAAATCTTCCAAAAATAAAATATACTTTTCTGAAACTTTATTTGAGGGATATTAGCTGATTTAAAGTATAATTAATCAGATTTAAAACAAATATTTACTTTAAGTTTAAAATAACACAGAAAATATATTTTTAAAACAAACAGTAGCCTTATTTTTAACTGACAGTAGACATGTTTTATGTGATTGACGAGTGATGACATTGATTGTTGTTCTACAAAGACTTTATCTGTAAAACATAATTTAAGAAAATTACATGAGCACCTTTTTTATATAATTTTTAAGTAGTCAGTAATTTTAAAAATGTTGGAAAATATTCTCCATAATCTAATTTTTGGAATGTTTACTTTAAGTAAATTTACTTTAGTCATCACTCATCATTTTCTGATAATGTCATGTATGGTTGACCATACTTTCAAAAATGGCTACGTTACATATTTTATATACATAAATAAAAATTAAAATTATTTTAAAAATCTTGTTATGTGATGATATTGATTAAACTTTTCAATTGTTTTTAGTAAATATAGTTTTCACCTAATTACATTATCACCTAATGCAACTAATGTCATGCATTAAGTAATGCAGAATTTTAAAAGATTTATATATAAATTATTAAAATTTAAAAAATAGTGTAAACAATTCTTAAAAAAATTCATTATTCAAAGAAAAATTTTTTTCTCTTAATTCAATAGTGTCCTTAATAAATCTTATTTGCAAAAGCAATTAAAAGCTTTTCTGATTAAATAATCTCATAGTTTTATTGCATTTTTTATTTTATGATTTGGAGCAGATTTTCTGGAAATGAGTAGCAGTTTGAAAAAAAAAGTATCAATGATATACATTCTCAAAGGAATCTTGCTTTTAAGTAATAATACAAATTTTGCAATTAAAATTTAATTTCTCACAATTTCATGAAATTAAGTAAGTTAATATATGTAAAAAAAAAAAAAATATTTCTACCAAAATTTTCTAAAAAAAAATAAGTTTTAAATAATTTTATTCATTTGTGAATAAGTCCTGAAAGTTTCATTAAAATTTAACAATTATTTCAATTTTGCAAGAATTTTCAAATCAATCAGTTTTTACTGGAAAAGGTAATTAAAATTAGGCTGACTGTTGTCATAAAATAAAAAAAACAAAATTTTTAATGTGCTACAAAGCATTAAAAAATTTAATGAAAAAATACTTTGGCCTTTCTTTTTAATAATAATATAAACATTTTAACAATAAAACTTTGTTTTTATTAAGTTTGGGGTCTTTTTTCATCATGCTATGCTGTTTTTTTTTTGTTTTTTTTTTCAGCAAGTTCATGGAGGTATCAATATATTAATCATTTCACCCCAATCAATTATTATCAGCAATATTTAAAAAAACATACCAGCAATACAAACAGCTATACATTCTTTGGAAAAAATATGGAAGCTATAGATTTCTTCCCAGAAATACATTTTTGAAGAAAAACATTACCAGCAATAAAAATTTTGTCAGCATTAAATAACCCATTGATGTTGGGTTGATATGCCGTAAACCAAACCAAACCAAACCAATAAATCTCTTAGGATGTAAGAGGTTACTGTGTGTGTGTGTGTGTGATAGAGAGAATAATAAAAGAACAATAATATATATATATATATATATATATATATATATATATATTATAAATTAATTGATTTAAAGTATGGTTTTTCTGGAAAAACCATATTTTAAATCAATTAATTTATAATATTAATGCTTTGTAAATTTACATTGAGCACTATTTTGTAAAAATATCTATAAGAACACCGGATTGTATATCTTACTGTTCTTTCTTTATATATATATATATATATATATATATATATATATATATATATTTCTGTTATTTTATTATTATATATATATATATATATATATTTATATATATATATATATATATATGGCTTAAAATTTGATATATTTATAGGGAAAAAGTTGTCAGTATTGAAGATAGAGTATTTAGATATATACACAGGAATCAACACTATGTGAACTGAGAGTTTCATGTTTCAGTGTGATTTTGAACCAAATGTCACTACTTCTTTAGCAGGCTAATATATGTATACATATACAGCTACTCATCCTTCTATTGGCTTCACTGTTTCAGTACATATGCATGCATATTTACATGCATTGTTTTGAAGCATAAACATTGATGCATTCATATGTTCATGGCTGTTGAGTCACATGGCCTATTTTTTATAAGCTTTTACATGTGAGTTTAATGGAATATCAAAATTTGTTTGCTTATTTGATTTACTTAGGCATTTTTAAAATGTAAAACACAATATCCGAATAAATTAAATTAAAAATTTTTTTTTTTTATCCAGCTAACAGAATCTTGTTTTTCTTCCAGATTTGCGTCTCCAATTGCTCGATGTAGAGAACAGCCAATATTTGGTGAAAAGCTTGTATGGAATTCTTATGCTGCTTCCTCAATCTGAAGCCTTTCGTATTCTTCTGTCTCGTCTACAGTGTATTCCACACTTTCACCTGACTCCACCTGAAAAAAGGTAAGTACAGGTTGACAATCTTTTATCTGAAATTCTTGAGATTATATGTGCTTCAGTTTTCAGTTTTTTTTTTTTTTTTTTTTTGATTTTGGAATACAGGCTATTTAATTTGTATATAGCATCTATAAAATGGGGCAGCTTGGGAATCGAAACCAAGCATAAACATGATATCGCTTTACATTTCATAACACAGCTTATACAAATACCCTGAAAGTAGTTTTACATAAAATTTAATAAATTTTGTGTACATACAGATACAGGTAATGATGCTAGTCATGTAATGCTCACATGAATTTTTTAAACGGTGAAATTAAGATTTCATGTAAAATGTTTTGTGCTTTCTGTATATGTACAAAAAAACATGATAAAGATATTTATATATTTCTTGTAAGTAGAGATACTTAGGAAAATATATATGAATATCTTTACTGAGAACAAAAAATAAAACTGGTAAGTAATCCACAAATGAAGGTGTTGCTAATAAAAAACTGGTGTCAACATAGGCTATGTAGGTGGGCTGGGGAACCCCTACCCAGGGCAGATGAGGTCACTTAAAACAGCTGCACATCACTTAGGAAACTTCCTAGTGCTTCCTGAAATTTTCCATTTGTGACAAGTTATGTCAGAACTTGAAAAACTTTCAGATTTTGGAATTTTGAATAAAGGATACTCAACCTGTAATCATTTTGCAGATGAGTGGTATTCAGTTGCTCAAGACCAAAATTTGTAATTCTGTCTTGCAATTGCTATTGTCATTCCTAGAATAGAATCTCTCCCTTCTGAGTAAGTGGGCTTCTTTTTAAATTGCCTATCATCAAGAGAAAAAGCCCAAGTTGCGAGTTACAAATCGGAGATATAAACCTCAAGCAGGTGCAGGAGTTCAGGGAAACGCTTTAGCAGAGGATAGAAAATTCAACACTGGGGTTTGAACACACAAAGGAGGCTTTCCAAAAGCTAAGCAAGGCGCTGAGAAACCAAAAGATTTTGCAAGAAACAAAGAAAAAAGTGCTGGATTGATATCCTCTTATATGGCAGATATATGTTGGACAATTTCCCCATGGATGAGGTAAAAATTGAAGCTACAGAAACATAGTTCTACAGAAGGATACTGAAAATTCCATGGATGGACAAAAGCAACAAAAAAAAAATGGCAACAGAAAGAACACTTATACACAAAATCAGGTTACAGGAAATGAAAGTGAAAGAGAAGACTGAAGATATGGAGGATTGAGAAAAAGACAGAAGATGAATGAAATTCAAGACAGAAGATGGCAATTGATGTTGCATTTAAATTTTTGAGGATTGTAATTATCAGGGAAGTAAGTAAATGGAAGAGAGTTCCACTGGTGGGAAGTGCGAGAAAAGAAACTGTTGGAGTAGAAGTGGCAGTTGCATTTAACTATTTCAACTGTAAAAGGGTGGGACCTAGATGCCAATCTTGTAGCACACTTAAATTTATGTATTTGGGGAACCAAGAAAAAAAGCTTGTCAGAAAAGTTTCCATGAAAATATTTCTAGAAAAGACAGAGAAGCCATGTCACATCAGTGAGAAAGTGACTTAAGTTGAGATGCCTGATTGAGATCAATTCCATTACAGATCCTTGTTTGGATTTTTTCAAGAATCTTGAGATGTACAGCAGGAGCACCAGACCAGATACAGCAACAGTATTCAATGCACGTTGTAATTGTAAACTGTGTCCTTAGATGTTAAGGTGTATATTTTAAAGGTGAGAAATTGGTGAGATAAGTTTGAATTTATCAGTTTGCTACATTCATTTTTGCACAAATATTCTTGTAAAATGTCCGAATCTATCTCTTCTTACCTCCACAGTTATGGGCTAAATAGTAAAGCAGACTGGGATCTTCAGCCTTGTCTGGCAACCAGTCTAGGAGGACAACTCTAAATTTATGACTGGTTGAGCATGGATCTAGCAACTCCATCCTGTAAAAAACTTACTTGCTATAAACTGTTTAATTGATTTTTTTTTAATGGCTTATCAACCCTTTGTGGGTACTGACTGGGCTACTTGTTATGGAAACAATGCCTAGTTTATTAAGAGCTGTGGCCCTCTACTCCTCAGTGGAGTGTATGAGCTCTCTCTCCCTCTGTCTGTCTCTCTCTACCTCTCTTTTTTTTTTAACTGTATGAGTGAGTTGCAAATGAAATTTAGTGACTATTGTATAAAAAGGCTGTGTAGATAGTGTAATGGTTATTGATATACAAACAGAAATTGATGACCTGAGTTCAAAGCCTGGCCTAGTCCGTTGTATTAATCATTACATATGTAAAGGCATGAAACCATTTCTTCCCCTCCCCAGGTTATGTATTAAATACCAGAGTAGACTGGACTCCCTAGACTTGGGTGGCAGTCACCTTAAGAGGAGGACTACTCTGATTTCAAAATTGTGGAGAATGCAACAGGAAACCACTCAAGTTTATTTTCCAAGAAGACATGGGAATCCACAGATCATAAAGGGTTTTGTGGAGAGCCGTGATTGCTTACATCTTGAAGGGACATGGAATTTTGAACAAAAAATATGAAAATCTCATGTTGTCAGTTTTATTTACCGCCAAAAACAAAATAAAACAAAAAAAAAAATGTGATACCTAAGGTTTAAAATGAATTTTTAAAAATAAAAAATCTTTCTTGAAGCTTTTATTTTAGTTTTGATTTCAAACTAATAGATGAAATTTAATATTTTCAAGTACTTTGCTAGATTTCAAAAACTAATTTAAAACTAAGTTAAATTAACTGGAAGAAATTTTTTGTTAAAATAGCAGATTAGTGCCTTTTTTTAGTTGTCTTTCATTGCAATGTAATTTTCTTTAATAAATAATTTTCCAAAAATAAAATATGCTTTTCTGAAACTTTATTTGAGGAATATTAGCTGATTTAAAGTATAATTAATCTGATTTGAGACAAATATTATTTACTTTAAGATATTGCAAAAATGTAGTTTTAACCTGACAGTAGCTGTTTATTTAAGGCGTTTGCAGGTTTGACAGATTGATATTTATCTAATGTTAGCATTTTATATATATTCTCCAAGGAGTCATGCTTTTAACTAATATAAATATGAAGCAGGACAAAGTTTAATTTCTCAAAATTTCAATAAGTAAGTGTGTGTAAGAGGAGTAACAGATGTAAAAAAAATATATATATTTCTACCAAAATTTTAAAAAAAGAAATTTCTCAAATAGTTATAATCATTTGTGAATAAGTACTGAAAATTTCATTAAAATCTGACAATTATTTGATTTTTGCAAGAATTTCTAAATCAATGGTTTTTTTCTGGAAAAAAGATACTAAATTTTCTAATTTTTTCTAATAAATCTTTGCTGTCTTCGCTCATGCAAGAAAAACAAGATTTTTAATCAAAATTTTGAACATACTAAAAAGGATTAAAAATTTTAATAGAATAATCGAAAAATACTTCGGTCTTCCTTATTTAATAATAACAAACATTTTGACAATAAAATTTGTTTTTATCTAGTTTGGGGCCTTTTTCACCATGCTATGCTCTTTTTTCAGCAAATTATTGGAGAGACCTAGTTTTATTGTCAAATGAAAAAAATATGAGAATTTGAGCCATTAAAATTTCTATTTCTACATTTACAATGGGAAGATGGTGGCTTGCATTATCAGGCACATGTTTACTACTAGGGATAATATTCTCTCAGAAATGGCACCCTTAGCACTCTGCTTGTATTAGCTTTTATGGTTGCTTTCCAAATGGATGACTTAAGCTCTTGAATCTTTCATATGGATATTAGCACTTAATCTTTGCCCATGTTAAAAAGACAACATTGTTGTAGTTATTACTTCCATTTATAGAGAATGAACAAAGATAGGGAAGTCTGTCAAATATCTGAATTACACTCTTATTCAGATTAATTTAGCTAATATTAAAGATGCTTTGCTTCTTTTCTCAAGCATTCAAGACTGTAAATATAGGACAGTAGTTTAAATGACACTTTAAATTTGGAACTTATTAAACAAGAACATAAAACTTGCAGTGTTTAGCATAACTCACTTTTTGGTCGACCCCTTCAGAGTTAGTGAACAAAACCTTCCATTCTGACCCCTGTCTTGTATACAAGATACAAGGTATGTGCTAAAATGATCTCAGCTGACCAAAAAGCCAACCCATTGCATATATATATATATATAAGATGTTTGGTTACATTTTAGGTATTGAGTTGGCAGAGAACTTTTCAGCATCCTACACATGCACACTCTATCTTCTCACTTATTGTATGTGTCATGTCTGCTCAGAATGTGAGCAATCATGGCTCTACACAACTTCCTGTCCTTTGTAGCTCTTAGTCAGGATTGTCTTTTTGCTATTTCTCCTAATCCCTGTTCTACCAAACATTTAAACAAGCTTGTTAGGTAGGTTATTCACTGCTTCCTCTGTCCCTCTTGCCTTCAGTTTGTCCTGTGAATGTCAAATTCTCCAAGTACTCTTTCCTCATTGGGTGCCCTAGAAATATCAATAGTCTCTTTATTAAAATAAGCATTGACAGTAAAGGTTTAAGAAAATAAAATGCTTTTGACACGCCTGAATATATATTATCAAACAGTAAATTTCTTAATATCAGACCGCATAAAAAAAATATTGTCCAATATTTTAAAAAGAGAAGTTTAGTCATTATCCTCTTTTTCACTCTCTCTTTCTCCACACACACTTTCAAATATATATATATATATATATATATATATATATATATATATAGGTGGACTCAATTTCGATGTATGAGAGCTAACAGGTCACTTTCAGAAATGAACCACTAACCTACCCTCACATATAATTTGATTATAAAGGTGAAGGATCAGGTTTGAATGTAGAGTTTTCATTCTAGTTCATTGCTTGAGACAGCCATCTTTGCATTGCTATTTAAAAGGTAAACCAGAATTTCCTTTTTTATACCTGAAAGAGAGGAGATGACTAAATGCTATATCTATATTTTAAATAGGTTGTTTGAAAACCCCACAGTACTAACTTAGGGTTAATATGTCCAACTGTTGTCATATCTTCTATGTGCCATCTCCTTTCAAGTTGTGGGCATTCATTGCTCTCTACAACTTCCTGTCCTTTGTAACTCTTAGTAATATATATATGTGTGTGTGTGTGTGTGAATAAAGACAAAACAAAAACTTATCTTAGGTGATGTGTTTCATCCTCTGATGGATTTTATCAAAGCAATTGATTTTGTAACAAGTATTTATAAACAAAAGTAAAAATGTTATTAGTTTTTCAAAATTTTTAAACCTAAGAAATGCTCATAAATATTCATCAGGTTAACTACATTTTTAATCTTGTTTGTAAATACCTGTTGCAAAATAAAATCCTTACCATTACCTTGATAAAGTTCATCAGAGGACAAAATGCATTTTTCTTTTGTCTTTATTACTAGTGTCCTTTTACAGATATATACTTTAGTTATATCTTAATTTTATACACACACACACACATATATATATATATATATATATACGGGGTGTCCACAAAATCTTTAGGCAATTTCAAAACATTTGTAATGACTTTTTGAAATTGTCTAAAAACTTTGTGGACACCCTGTGTGTATATGTATATATATATATATATATATATTTGTTGTTTGTTTTTTGTTTTTTTTTAGGACATTTCATCTTTTCATACTTTGCTTAGTTTCTGAAAGGCATCTTTCTCTATTCCTGTGCACCTCATATTTCCCAACATTTGTTAGTAGACTATCAAGACAGTTCAATTTCTGTACATGCTTAGTTTGAATGTCCCTAATACATACCTCATACCTTTCACAATAATGCATTCTTATTCTTCTTCAACTCACTCTTTCTGAATAAAATTAAGTGCCTTAGTCCTCTTCAAAGTGCTAACATTGGAACCTTACACTTATTTGAGCATTCCTTCCATTTTTTGAAGTCTTCAAAGTTCTTTTGTTCTTCTCAATCTCATCTGCAGTGTGTCAGTAGTGATTTTTAGCTTTGAGAAAAGCCAAAAGTTTCAGAAAGTTAAATTTAATCGAGTGGAGTTTTTTTTAACTTGGGTGATATGATGTAATATTTTGTTTTTTGTTTTTTTTAAAACCTGTCCAAAACATGAAGAATTAAGTCTCACAGCTCAATGGTGTCTCCCTGCAGACTAAGTCATTATACAGACATGAGTCTCATGATTGGTTGCTAAGTTACATCAACATTGCAGTCATTTCTCAATATAGTGACAATGGGTGGGTACATTTCCAGATAGACCTGGAACAATGTATTGATGCTGAGGGAGAAGGGCTATGCTTATGATATAGGTATCCAAAGTTGGAATAAAAATGATCTTGAAGAGAAGGTCAACAACCTCTACTAAGTATTCCAAAAAATAGAACTCAAGATAAACCTTTTCAAAATAGAAATTATGATCTGAAATTGGAATGAAAGCAGTGATGACACATACCCTGAATCCTTCATAAAAATTCAGGATGTAGAATTAGTAAATACTAAACATTTCAAATACCTCAGTGTATGGATCAATTTTAACAAATTTAGTATAGGAGAGAGGGAAATTAAACATAAAATATGCTTCACTAGAGGTAGTTTTGTCAAACACTGCCAATTTCCAGAAAACCAAAACATTAACCTAAAACCTCAAGTCATGTTCTTAAATAACCTCATCAAATCGAGATTTTCATGTGGATGTCATACATGGCACCAGACCTGTTCAGAAATATCTAAACTGTCAGCTGTCTACAACTGCTTTCTGAAATCAATAGTTAAAAATGGCTTTAAGCAAGTGAAGCCTGTGGATCTTGGTGAGGACCACACTTCTTCAAACCGTGTGTACTGGCATTACAGAATCATCACGAAAAGCTGTATTAAATAACAGAAACCACATCACTTGAGAACTTTCAGCAGATGTGACACAATGTAATTGTTAATTGGTACGTAAAAATTAAGATAACCTTTTCTTTTTTTTAACAAAATTCTATCAAGAATAGGATTTTGTTGAAAACAAAGCATTTTTTTATGATTTGATTATTTTAAAGGTCATTGGGTTTAATAAATTTGAGTCTGTCAAAATTCAAGACACCTGTTGTTTATTTTTTGCTTCCGTAGTCAGTCTCCATATTGAAAGGTCACTGAAGTAAAGAGTTTAAAGACTGTCAGAATTCACAGCATAAGTTGCATTTGACCTATTTGGCAGCCATCAGACTTAAAGGTCAGTGCTAGGTGCAATCAAATAAGATATGTTTTTGGTTCATCCTCCTCAAATCTAAATAATGATTTAGATCAGGTCAGCCAAGAAGAATATAATAGATAAAAGCAGTGCCAAATCAGGTATTTAGAAGGGGTTTTCCCCTACTTCTGTAAATTATAAGCTGAACTATGGTTGATTGACCAATGAGAATATGACACAAAATGATCACTTTTTGCTCTGAAAATATCATCTATAAAGGCTGAAGCAATGAGTTCTACAAGTAGACCAGATACTAAAAGTCAAGATGCATATATTCCCCTCTGACACACCATATTCTCTCCAGCCAGTAAGTAGATACTGAGAAGACCTGGCTCAGTGAAGAAAAACACAGACTCTGAACCAGCAACTCAAATTGTGATAATCACATGCTGATTAACATAAGTCCATAGCACTGATAAAACTTTTCATCATGTTTTTTTTTCTTTCCCACTTGGCGATATTAACGTCTAATGAAAAGAACTGTATTGTTTCACAATCATCTTACAATAAATATTTTTGTTATTTGTCAATGGAAAGTTGCTTGATTGTTTAAGTTGCTGACTGTTCTAGCAACTCGTGCTGACTATCCTGACTGTGTCATCTCCATTTTGTGGTCTTTCAAACACAACATGGTCATCGAAGGAGTTGATAGAACAACTAGTCAGAAATGCATGTGGTAGTCATGGAACTAAGACCACACCTATTGTTGTGACTAGCATAGGACCACACAGAGGCAACAACTAAGATAGCACTTGTAACTCAAAGAGAAAATAATGACATAATCGAGAGGTTAACGTCCTACACTACTTCAAATAAAAGGTTAGGAGGGAAATCCCCCATCCGTATTGAAAAGAATGGTAATAACTACTGGAGTTGAGAAACCTATTTTCCTGAAAAATTGTTTTAAGAGAAAGATTTTATAAATTTCAGCCACAATAGTACTGTCTGCTCTGTTAACGAATGTTAAATGTTTCTTTATAAAGAAACGGCTAATATTACCATTACTGTTCTGTGGGTTACTCTTATTTTAAGATGTTAGATAAGGTAGATGTTGGGGGTTTGGTTGTAGATACCATTAACAAATAATGTTTTCTTTATTGTTTTTTCATCTTGTTACAGATAGAATTTCATAAAATGGAGTTTAATTTGAATATACATATGAAATAGTGTATAGATGCTTGTGAGACATTTATGTAGAACAAACAATGGATTTGAGCACAGCTAGGCAGTGGGTAATGTTTAAGCAGAGGTGATGGCCATGTGTGTGACAAGCATGCAGGTTCTCGTTTAATGCTGATGAAAGTACATTTCGTGAAAAAATAGTATTTTTGGAGCAGAAAACTGGCTCTATCGAATTGTCTGTATTTGCTTCAACCCCCATGTGTCCATGGAGATAAAGAGGAGAGATTGCTTTTTGTCCCGGGTGTGTGTTGATTGTAAAAGTAATCTACTAGCATGTTTTTATGATGAAGCCAGAGTTTGTACAATTTTTGTTGCTACCACACTCTACAACCATGGTGCTGTGGATCATCATTGCAAAAAGGAAATTCTGGTTTACCTTTTGATATTTGATAAGTAAAAAGATAGAAGCATATCTAGACTTGCTTCTTCTATCTCAATAGGAAAACTGCCAAGCTTGGTCATTTTATTAGGGATATGGAAGGGATATGAGACATTTTTTAAGAAAAACTTTTTAGCTGCAACTTATTGGTTGATTGCTTTTTTTTTTTTTTTTTTTTTTTTTTTTCCTTCTTGGTAAAGAGACGGTGAATATTTCATGGGGAAACTGCCCAGCCTTGTTGCAATTTCTTTGTAGAAAATTAAACAACAAAGATTTAACTTTGATGTTTAGTCTGTGCAAGGTTCCAAACTTTTCTTTTTATTTTCCTTTCTTTTTTTTTAACAAAAGTGGGACATCTTAAAGCTGATTTGTTAAATATGATGGTGTCGACATTATTTTTTTTATATAAAAATGAAAACTAGCAAATATTTAAATTTTCTAACTCTACTTGTTGCTAATGCTGTTGGCACATGAATACTAGCCAATGGTAGAAAGTGTGCCAAAGATTGGTTTCTTCTGTGTAAAATTTCAAGGTGTGTCTGTTTTATATATATATATATATATATATATATATATATATATATAATAGTGCACAGTGAGTGCTGGTAGTATTAAAACAGTGGTTGATATAAAATAACAGTGCTAAAATTTGTAATAATTTATTTGTTGATATGTGTAATATATTGAAAATATACATAAGATGTATATAAATTGTATTAAAAATATATTTACTGGGTATCTTGGAAATTATATATAATAAATATGCATTTTTTCCCTTACCATCTGGTACAACTTTCAGTATCATGCAAGCAGCAATCTTCAGGTACTGTTTGAAAACTGACCATTGTAAAGTTTAAATATTAATTTTAAGATAGTGGAGCAGTTCATTTAAAAATGTACACACACACACACATATAATTATTTTAAATTAAAATAAAGAATAAAAATAAAATTTTTAGAATAAAATGCATCACTTATAAAGTGTTTTTCTATATTGTTTTTCCCATTGTCTGATATATAAATATTTTTTTTTATATCATATGAAGTTCTTTCATAGCTGAGTAGTCAAAAAGCACTACTACCGTAATTCTTTAGCATTCATCCTGCCCAAACTTGCACCATAAATATCGGCTCTCAATGTTCAATCCACTACCATTGCTCACACCATGTATACTCTGCCATAATATATGACAACATCATTGCAAATAACACAGGAAGTCACACAAACTTTGAGTGCTGATATTTACAAGGCAGGTTTGAGTGTGTTGAATGTTAAAGGGTCAAAAATTCTCTAATGCAAGAGGTACAAAGATCCAGTCCTTGTCAGGAGGATCATTATTAAGACTTTCAATTGCCCAGGCTGGTAGATATTGATTATGCAGTTTAAGAAATGGATGTATGCTCAAACATGTATATCCTCTAAACATTACTTTTAGAGGAATAAGAAAAAAAAACAAAAGAACATCAATACACACACACACACACACACATTTCTATGTAGCCATGAGTTCTAAAATGCAAGTTTGTATGTCAAACATATTTTTAAAATAGTTTTCAATAAAATCATTTTAATAAGAAATGCGGAAATTATTTTGACAGACTTTATTGTGGGGATGGTGGAGAAAGTATTTCGAAACTCTTGGCTGCTTATTGTAAGATGATTAGATTGAAAAGCAAAGAATCAATTTTTTTTTTCTAAGAAATTTGAACATTTTGTTTTTTCTTTCAGCTGATTTTGTCAAAAAAAGATATTTTTTTTCCTTGTTGGCAGTTTGAATGAAAAATATTTTCTGATTGTGAAAATGACAGGTACCATAAAGAGATTAGAAAATATTAAATAAATATTATTAAAAAAATAAATTTTCCTAGTCTTTGAAATTTTGCCAGTTTTACACTACTTATGTTAGAATAACAAGAATTGGCAGTCTTTGACAGTTCTGTATGGTTAATAAGTTTTCTATTCTAAAACTCAATAGTTGTGAGCCATGATATCAGGGAGTGTGGATTTATTAAACAGGTATCATTTAATTTGTACAACATTTACTAAAAACATAGAGAATATGCAGATGGCAACATTTGCAACATAGAGTTGAGTGGGTGATGAATTATTTTTCACCTTAAAGTCACTTTTCCAACAGATAAAAAATTGCTAGTCACTTGCTACATTATTGCTATTTTTGTGGCAAATGTTCAGATAAGTTATCTTCCTTAGTTCCTTCAGTTTAGACATTCACAGTTAAAACCTGCCATGCCACTTACATGGGGTCAAATTTTTGATTCATTCATTTATTACGACTTCTCAACCCATTGCAGGTTATTTAGAGCCAGAAAATTTTTTAAGATTGTAAGAATTTTTTTTTTTTTTTTGAGATAATAATGACTTATGACTTATGCAATGATACAAGTCTTACTAATTAACCAATAGATGGGGGAGAAGAGGTGGATTTATACCTTTTCTCAAGGGCATTTGCATATAAGTGAATATAATGAAGCCAACTGGTATTGGAACTTGGCTCTTTGATTAACAATTCTAAGCCATTATCCATTTCACCACCAACAAATCCCAACTTACAGCAACTGGTATTCCCAAGCAGTCACCTATCTAGGTATTGACCTGACTCTGCTGAACTTTGGTGGTTGTACAGGAACTAGGATTTCAATGTAATGTGACCATAAGCCATCAACTTGTCCTCATTCCCTTTGTATTTCATTGGTAAGTAGAAAGTTTCACTCAAATAGCTTCCTCCCAAGAACCACTACTTTGGGGCACAAACCCCTGAGAGGATGCTTCCCCAATCACTATAATCTTAACATATTCAAGTCTAGGGTCAACCTGTTATATATCCTACATATCCTCATAATATGCATTTCTTTCTTCCTCTTACATACTTACAATAAGCTCATTTAGTAACCCTCTACCTTGCATGGCTCTTGGGCCTTTTATTGGATTGTGATAAGAAGGTGATGTTTTTTCACAGTGTTGTGAATCAATGGAAATCATTCCTTGAGGAAGTCAACAATCTGCATAGATCTATTTAGAATGGTTTGAGCTGTACAACAAAGTTGACCATTGTTTCTTGAAGGCATTTTTTTCTGCAGTCAGGTCAAACCAGCCTTTTGTTCCTGGATCCAGCTGCTGTACATGACTCCCTCTTCCCCAACAATAACAACCCAAGTATTGGGTTCACAGTCTCTGATATGAGCAGTTAATTGCACCTGAACATTGATAAGCACACTAAGTGCAATTGCATATGAATGCTGACACATCTGAACATCTAACAATGTGCGATTAAAAGAGAATGATTGCAGTAGAACGTTGAAAATATGAATAGTTATGATCATAAGCGAGCATTTACAAGTACATTGTGTTTCGACAGAAAATAACCCATAAGAAGTTGAAAAGCTTTTAAACAAACCAAATCAAATATTGATAGATATGAATGGGGTCAGATTGAAATCTTTTATATTGCCCATTTCAATTTGTTAAGGCTGTCTGTTTTTAACAGTATGTACTTGAGACCATTCCTGTGTATGTTGTGAGTGAAACTGGTCCTGCATAGAATTACATATTACATACAATCCATACTAGCACCATTCTTTGCAAACAGAAAATGACATTGGATGATATGGGAATATGCTATAAGAAAGTTTGCTTAGGCTTACGGATACATTGTCATGTCTGTAACCTCTTCAGATGGATGGACAGGCTGTGCAAGATAGCCAGCATCTGATTCAGTCATGACCTATAGTTGGAGAAGAATTGATCAGACATACATCAATTAATCTGTTGTCACAAAGAATTTAAAAAAAAATTCTTTTTTTTATGAGTTAGATAGGTTCACATATAGCCCAGTTCACATTCCTCCCCAGTCTTTGAACAGGATTCACTTGTTTCCTGTTTAGGATTGGCTTTCTGGTTCATCCTAAGGTTTACTTCAACTCTATGCTTCTAACATCTCCACTTAAACTCTGAAATTTTATTCACTAATTTTTTTCTTTCTTAATAGGAGTAGATATGTCCGCCTATTGTCTGGTCCACACTCCTCCCTTTTCTTTTGAATAGGAGTAGTGGGTTAAAAGAAAAAGAAAATAAATGAGGTACTCAAAAAAGAAAATAACTGTTACTCAAAAAAAGAAAATAAAAAATAACTGGGGTACTAAAAAGAAGACTAAAATTGCCCTTGTATAAATTAATGTGGATTGACAAAAATAATTAAGTGCAGAAATCTACAGTTGGATTATGTGAGATAAATTTTTCCATTATCACTGAGCATTTCATTTGTCGTACTTGTTCTGTATGTTAAGAAATCTATAAAATAAAAAAAATATTTTATTTTGTTTAAAAAGTTAGTGAAGTTTTTGTTTTAAATGAAAAAAAAAAAGGTTTTTGTATCTCTTACTAAACACAATTAATTGTATACACATATTAAATTGTTTCGAGGTTGCTTTACATAATCAGAGTTAGCTGTGCAATGCGGCAAAACTGCTGCTCTATTTCCATTATGTCTCAACTTAAATCTGTTTAATGCATATGTCAAGAAATTATCCAGCCATTTTTCAATATCTTGAGAGCTGGTTGTGTAACTTGGTCGAGAGCTGGTTGTGTAACTTGTGTTGAGAGCTGGTTGTGTAACTTGGTCAAGAGCTGGTTGTGTAACTTGGTCGAGAGCTGGTTGTGTAACTTGTGTTAACTGGATTCAACTTAGCCACAGATCAGAGAAAACCTCATGATGAGCACTCTTCTCTGTTGGCAGTGGTATTATTGGGTGAGCTTGTGTACTGTGTGACAACCACATTCATCATATGCCTGTCTATTCTTAATGTCTTGTGCATAGGTTTCGGCAACATGTTGCATCTCCCTAGGTCTGTCAGACTGAGTCTGATTCCCTGCAACTTCTAGCTTCTTTCACAACTAAAATCTTTGTTGAAAATTAGTTTTCAAACTTTAAATGTAATGAGGAAAGAGATTTTTGAAAACTGTTTTGAAAAGTGTGCAAGTTCCCCAAAAAAAGGACTAAAGTCTCATTGTTCTAGGAAGGCTATTTTTTTTTTCTTTTTTATTAATATTACATGGCCGGATACTTTTCAGACAAACTTTGTATATACAAAGTCTCTAACTGATCAACATGTATGAATTTTAGTTTGAAGTAAGCTACTAGAATATTAATGCGAATATTTTATTTATAAGTATCAAATATTTAATTCATAATTGTGTCCAGCAAGTTCTGTTATAAGAAAAGATTGGTTTTCATTACGTGTCAGCATGATTTATTAGATGAGTAGGTTTTGATTTGGGATGTAAAATAACACAATGTCTATTCCCTATAAACCAATTTTCATTGTTTGCTTTGCCCATTGGCACTGTCTGTGGTCAGCCAACCAGGCAAGCATAATGGTACTAGCTGATCAGTTATAGAACAACTCACTTGAAAATTTGGTAATTGTTGTTCATCAGCATGTGATGTCTTGAATTGACTGACAAAAACTGAGCACCTCACAAATCAATGATATGAAAATCTTGTCTTGGTTACACGCTGTTTGCATGCAGCAACTCTTTGGGTTGTAAAATTACCATAATTTACTGTGTCGTCTTCTCGGGTAGTTGTTTCCTTTTTGATCACATTTTTTTTTCTCTATCTCCTGTCTATGTCCGGATCTCATTCATTTTGGACACCTAAATTTTCTAACTTACACAGTAAGATATAGTCTGGGCATATTGCCAAAAAAATTTCTATGCTGAATTGTAGAAACATTTTGTGAAATGTTTAAAAAAAAAAATCTATAAACAACCTATCACTTTTTTTCTTTCTTTCTTTAACTAATATTTTGGGAAACATTTTCCTTTAGATTTGGTCTTCCCACAAAAAAAGTATAAACGAGTGAGGATTATTTTGATTTTGTAACATTTTTGCCTTTAAGAATTTTGCAGTAAAATATTTGGCTTTTGTATTTTTATTAATAGAAGACTTTTTGCAAGATTCTATGACAAGTCTTGTACTTAAGTGTTTTTCTTTAAATTCTGGTATCATTAGGTATTTTTCTTTAAATTTTGGTATTATTAAATATTTTTCTTAAAATCTTGGTATCATTAAGTGTTTTTTTTTTTTAAATCCTGATAACATTAAGTGTTTTTAAAATTTTGGTATCATTTAGTGTTTTTCTTCAAATCATGGTATTATTAAATAATGTTTTTTTAAATACTGGTTTTATAAATTATGACGTTGGAGGGTTGATTAATTGAATCAAATATTTTCCTAGAAAGACTTGATGCTCATTCAAAGTATTATTCAATTTCGATCTTGCCCTTGTTTTATTTGTTACTTGAAATTCAGATTTAATATTGCTCAACATTAAAAGAACATATTGACTTGTGCAAAAGTCACACCCCTAATAATTTGCATTCTTTAAATACCAAAATTCACTCAGTGCAAGGCTTGCCAGCCATTCAAGATAGTGTTACTATTAAAATGGTAATAATAAATGAGTTATATGATATGAATGAAAGAAGTAATAAGAAGTGAAGATAAGGAGGATAGATAATGATTGAGTCTTGATTTGAAAAGGTTAATAGTGTAGTGTTCAGGAAAACACATTGCTCTACAAAGTGGCATTTCTTGGGGAAAAAGCTGTCTGAGTGAAACTTTCTTCTTACTGTTGGATCACAGAGGAAATGAGGCTGATTCAACTGTATGGAACTAGCATGGCAAATCTTAGCAGTAAAGGTCTGAACTCGTGGAAATAAAAAATGAAGCTCATCTGAACATTTGTAGTGTTAGGCTTGCAAATGTTGTGTCTGTGGGAAAGAGTTCCTAAACTAAAAATAGCAGATTAAAAATAAGGCACTCTTTTCTCTAATACTGTGTAGATTATCTTCTTTTCAGTGTTTTTTCACTGTTAAAATCCAAATAATATTGAAAGACCCTTTTGATTAGGGCATTACCATGAAACCTTGCTAGTTGTCCAGTTAATGTGAATAATGTTATGATGAGGATAGATCTGTCATTCATCCATACTTTGAATATGGTCTGGTACTTCTGCTATATATTTAGAGATTCCTGATAAAATCCCCAAAAATCTACAATGTTATTGGCCCTGATTCTGATCTCATTCCAGTCACTTTCCCACCACTATAGCATAGCTTCCCTGTGCCTTTTTTCTATAAATACTTTCATGGCAATTGTTCTGGTGAACTTTCCTCTATGGTACCTAAACTTTATTTAAGTGCAGTACTAGATTGGCAACAGGGTCCCATTTTACAGTTGAAATGGTTCGATGTAACCATAACTTCTATGCTAACAGTTTCTTTTCTCACATATCTTGCTTGTGGAACTTTCTTCTGGCTTCTTGCATTCCAGTCAAATGTGTTCTTCAAAAGTTTAATGTCAATCGTTATTTATTGTTTTCTTAATTCCTATTTTTTTTTTATAGTTCTCTTTCTTAATAATGTTTTTCTTATATTATTTCACACTCACTAACCGCTTATGTCTTAGTGATTTTATTGCCTTGCTTGGGGTGAAATCAAAAAAGAAAACAAGAAGAAAGAACAACAGTATGCATAATGGTGTAATTGAGTTTGCCTTGTGAATTTTCTTGATTCAATCCATGCTATAGCTGTTTATGATTAAACAAAAACAGAGAAAGTTTGCTGACTGGCTGGTCAGATAGGGCATTTCTGTTGATGCAACTGTTTAATGTTTGATGGATATGTGAACGGTTCAAAGGGCATGAAACGATAAGTTCTGCTGAGTGTCACTTGGTGGGGAAACAGCATTTATCCCTCATTTTTATTTGAGAACATTGATTTATTTTCTCACTTTCACACGTGTGTATGACGAAGACATAGGTACTGATAGAAAGGCTTTTCCAGTCTTTTATTTGTGTACACATTGAAATAAATCCAGATCTACTCATATGCACACATTGCTTAACCCCTCTGTATATACAGATATCTACTGACTTCAGAGAGAGTTAAGCATTGAGAATGAGATTGTATAGAGAAAATAAATGTACAATATTTTTTTGTGTATAATATGACTTGAGTATAATATGGCCCCGTGTTTCTGAATTTAAAAACAGGGAATGAATTATATCCTTGAGTATAATACAATCCCATGATACAGTCATCACTATGTAAATTTATTTTTAAAAGTTGTACTATATTATCTATTAAAATCTCAAGCTTGTACACATACTTAATAAAAATATTTCATTTCTCATTATATAAAGAATAGAAATGAACCATAGGTTTAGCCATTTCAGCTTTCTTCTAATTTTAGTTCCAAAGCTTATTTTCAGTGAGTGGTGCTAACTAGACATACCTGGTAATATATTTTAAGGTGTTAAGTAATCTATCATAATTTTCTGTTTCATATGATTTCATTATATTTCTATATATTAATAAACTATGAAAATAAAAAGAATATTGCCTTTCATTGAATACTTTCTTTCTTATAATAAAACTTTATAAGAAAATCGAAATATAAACAAACCTTATCTAGTGAGCAAAACTGAGTGTATTTGAAATCTTGCTGTTTCAAATAAAATGTTTTTAAAGCTGTGTAAAAATTTCTGAAAACTTGTACTTGTGTATAATATAACCGAACCTTTTTTGTTTTTAATTCTCCTTCTAAATTTCTTGTTTAATGTACAAGAAAATATGGTAAGTTGAATGCAGTTTTTGAAAAAACATGTGAAAATAAAGATAGGGAATTATGTTTCTGTTCTTGAATATTTTCTTTCTTAAAATAGTGTTAAACACTAAACACAGTTGTTTTAATTTAAAGAAAAATGGTATATAATTAAAGGAAATTGGTTAATTACTGTTCACATAATGGCAAAAGCAAATCCTCTGATGAAATATGGATTTCAATAGTGTCAACTGTACCACACTTGATTACAGAATTTAAAAAGAAGTGGACCTTAAATTCTTATATTGGCCACACATGATACCAGACTCTCTCATATCACACACACATACATACTATGACAAGAATGAACTCCTTGTTCCTAGCATAACACACTGTGTATCTTTCTACAGTAGCCTTTCAGTCAAGAACCCTTCATCATAGTACCATTTGTAACTGAGGAGTGGCAAATGTCATAGTTTGATGTTTTGTCTACTTTGGTGTTTTTTCATCTTTGCTTCTTAGATGTATCACTATGGCCAGTATCTTTTGGATAATGTTTTATGCAGAAGACACTTCCAATTCAGTCAATTCAGTTAGATTAGCTGTACATGTCTGCTTGTCCTAATTTTCAAAGATTCGGTTGATAATCTAGCAGTCTGTTCTTCCTATGTCTCTTCCTTCTGCTGACCTTGGCAGGATTATCTAAAGTGCATTCTGCACTTGTGCATACACACACAAACACACAATTCAGCCTGCTGGCTTTTCACCAATGATATTTTGATAAGATTTAACAATTAATTTACATTCACAAAGAGTCTATATTCTGGAAAGTATACTGCTAACTACTTAACACTTGACAGAGTTCTGATAACCTACTTCCTGAAAATAAATATTTCTATAAGATCACTGGCAAATATGTAAACAATGTCATTATGTAAACAAACCACATGGATGGCTTTGGATGAATTTTTCAGAAAGCTCTTTCTCAGAAATCATTCTATCTAAGAAATCCAACCAATCTGATAGATAGGTCTTTATGTAAACAATTTTAATACTTTTTAGAGATTTATTTTTCATTTGGGTTGAAGAAACAAGTTATTACTTGTCATCACCTTCATCCAATTTTCTGAGTGTAATTTGGGGTTACATGACTGTACCCAGTTATACTAACTTACCCAGGTGATATTCAAGTTTTATGCCTTAAGAACCCTTCAAAACATCTAATTTTTCCACAACTTTTTTTAAATCATTTCGCTTGAAGAAAGCCAATAAAAGCTACTAGTATGCAAGGGGTTACTGGGAATGAAAGGAACAGAGAGGACAATATAAGAACAAGATTGAAGGATCATTTCCATTTTTAATTTCAATGATCATTAAATGCAATCAAGCCTTTGTATGCATTTCCATGGTTCTATCCTGAAAAACTGAAGCCTTTCTACATTACCTTGGAGGTCTTCTAGCCTTACACCACTACGTGATTACCCTCTGCCATACACACACACACACACACACACATACCAATGAAAAATAAAATATCCCCACTCTGAAAAACAGTACTAATTTTGATCTGGGTACATTATGTAGTAGATACTCTAATAAAATTTTCAGTATTCATCCATCTTATGTAATAACTCATGTCTAGTATCTGAGATTTAAATGGATATATCCTGCATTAAGATTCAGTATGGTGAAAGAGTCCAGTGTCAGCATGCATCATGTCATGTAGATATACAAGTGCTTCTTTTATTCCATTAGATCTGTTTGAGATGTTGGGGTGTAGATTATGGGCCTTTAAGAGGGTGGATGGTCATTGCAAAGGATTGCTGTGAATTTTGGATGGCATGGGGGTGCTTCAATGCAAGCAACAATGGTCAATTGAGTATTTCTACACCTGTATATCAGGTTCTGGATAGCCATGTATTCCAAGGTTAATGCAATTTAAGACCAGCAGTGGCAGACTGAATGGTGTCCACAGCATAGAACAGAGTAAATGCAACCCCACCCCGGAAATATGATTATTAGACTGTTAGGTATCATTTACTTGCAGCAGGACAATGGGCAAGCATGGTGCTATCCAAACTTTCACTTTGGTCATAACCTTGTTATGTGTATCTCCGGTGGTGTTACCTGGGGGATCAAATGACATACTGTCGTATGGGGGATAAGAACAGGATCTTTATTTCTTAAAGTGATTTTGAGAAATGCATGAAATCTGAAACATTGGAAATACTAATGGAAAGTTAACAGATTAAACAGTATTCAAATTCTCTAAACTTTCAGGTAGCATTTTTGTGTGTATATGTGGATCTCTCTCTAATATATATATATATATATATATATATATATATATATATATATATACACATATGTCCACGTGACTTTTCACACGTTCCCTTTCCTCTTTAAAAGCTGCGTTCTTCTTCCTTTTCATTCTGAATTCTTTCCTTTGTTGATTACTGACTGCTGTGAATTAAGTTTAGTAAAGCCTTAAGAAAAGGTTATTCTATCCTTGCTTTCTTCTCTTTACTATGTAACAATTCTATTCTAGCTTTCTTCTCTGTACTACGTAACAATTTACTGAACTTAATTCCTCATAGACAAGATTATTCGTCTGGACAAGTTTGATATACCTTCTGCAGACCCTCAGGCTAGCAAGCTCTGGAGACTATGGTACTGTAATTTTAATTATTACTGATCAACTATTGCTTCTTTAAACCTGGACAAACTCAAAGTCCTTTATTTAAACATCGGTGCTACCGTTGCTGATGTTATCGAGGGTTGTTCTGGATTTGAACATGCTGTTGAATTGCTGAAAATTGTTTATGACAAGTCTCCAAGTGTTATTCATGCTAGACATTTGTTGTCTACACGTCTGCAGCAGGAAAATGAGTCTGTAGACCAATACCTTCAGGCCTTGAATCGACTTGCCGCTGACTGTTGCTTCCAAGATGTTACTGCTACTACTTACAGGGATGAATCTGTCCGTGATGCATTTATACATGGTCTCCGGTTCCCTGTAATACGTGCCAGACTGCTTGAAAATGATACGCTAACTCTCAAGGAGGCTACTCAATGTGCTAGAGCCTTAGAACAGGCTCACTTTCGTGCTGAATCATATGCTTCTCGGATTGGATCAGCCGCTGCTACTACCACTAGGACTAAAAATGTGTTTACTGATTCTGCTGAGGAGGCCACTTCCACTACTATTACTAAAAATATGCTTTCTGACTTAACTGATTCTCGTACGGAGTCTGACTCTGTACAATTGTCTGCTGCCCTTGCTCATGGCAAGTGCTACAACTGTGGAGGGAAACGTCACTTTAGGGATAATCGTCGCTATTGTCCTGCCCGTGATAAGATATGTCAAAACTGTGGCAAACTCGGTCATTTTTCTAAAGTTTGCCGTTCTACCATGCCGGCACCTTCACGTTCTACCTCAGCTATTATAGTAGTCCATGCTGAAGACGATGATAGGTCTCCTCCAGTTACTAAAACTTTAGAATTAAAAGGAAAGAGATTAACTGCCCTCATAGACACCGGTAGTTCTGATAACTTTATCATTGCCCACATTGTTAAAACAATGAAACTGTCTACTTCTAAACGGAATTCAGTAATTTCCATGGCATCATCTGCCATTTCCCTCAAACTATCTGAATATTGTACTGAGGATATTATCTTCAATGGTTACGAATATAAACAAATTGACTTTACAGTACTTCCTGATTCCTGTATGGATATTATACTCGGAGTGCACTTCTTAAAACTACACCAGAGTATCACTATTTCTTTTGGTGGATCTCAGGATATTCTAAAAATCTGTGCTTTAACCAAGATCAGTTGTGCTCCTGTTAAGTTGTTCCGAAACTTGACCCCTGATTGCAAACCTATTGTTACTAAATCCCGAAATTACCGTGCGGAGGATGCTCGGTTCATTGAAAAAGAAATTCTACAATTGCTTGAGGATGATATAATTGAAACAAGTTACTCTCTGTGGCGTGCTCAAATTGTTGTAACTTCGTCTCCTAATAAAAAGAAACGATTGGTAGTCGATTTCTCCCAGACTATTAATCGGTTCACCTTACTTGATGCCTACCCCTTACCTCGTATTGAAGATCTCGTAAACCAAATAGCCCAGTATCGTATCTATAGTATAATTGACTTGTCCAAAGCGTACTATCAGATTGAAATTTGCCCCAAAGATCGCCCCTATACGACCTTTCAAGCTGGAAATCATCTGTACCAATTTAAACGAATACCCATGGGTGTTACTAACGGGGTTTCTGCCTTTCAGCGATTTATGAATTCTTTCATTTCTGATAACAAATTACCTGGAATCTTTTCGTATATAGATGATATAACTGTTTGCGGTAAAACCCAGGAGGAGCATGACGTCAATTTGGAATATTTCTTAAAGGCTGCCTCAACATACAACATAAACCAGGAAAAATCAGAGTTTTCACATCGTTCTATTAACGTGCTTGGATATCAAATTTGTAACGGAACTATCCAACCCAATCCTGAGCGTTTGAAGCCACTTTTGCAAATGCCTCCTCCTTCCGACTCAAATTCGTTAAAAAGGTGTCTTGGTATGTTTGCTTACTATGCGAAATGGATACCTAAATATTCACACAAAATTCGTCCACTGGTCGAAATAAACAATTCCCTATGCCTCCTATAGTTATAAATTCTTTCAAAAAACTTAAGAAAGACATTGCCGAGTCATCTGTAAAAGTTATTGATGATGAATTGCCATTTACTATTGAAACTGATGCCTCAGAAAAGGCTATTGGAGGCACTCTTTTACAAGCTGAGCAACCTGTAGCATTCTTTTCTTGGTCGCTAAACCCCTCTGAAATACGACTTCATATAGTTGAAAAAGAAGCATATGCCATAGTTGAATGTGTTCGTAAATGGAGAGACCTCCTTGCTGGGAAACATTTTACTATTATTACTGATCAACAAGCCGTATCTTTTATGTTTAAATCTGCTAATCGCAGAAAGATTAAAAACGATAAAATTATACAGTGGAAAATGGAACTTCTTCCCTTTTCATATGACATAAAACACCATCCTGGAAATGAAAACACAGTTGCGGATACCTTATCCAGAGTATGTGGTGCTGCTGCTTCTTCCTTGAAGGAACTTAAATCGATACACGATTCCTTAATACATCCTGGGGTACAGTGCTTTTGGCATTTTGTAAGGTCTCAGAATATGCCGTATTCGCTTGATGAAGTCCGACGTGTGACTTCTGAATGTACGACCTGTGTCAAAATAAAACCCCAATTCTTCGATTCTGCTAGTAATGTTCTGATCCGTTCTACTGCGCCATTTCAGCGTCTTTCCATAGACTACAAATGGCCTGTCCCGGTATCTTCGACAGGTTACTGATATATATTTACTGTTATCGACGAATATAGTCGATTTCCTTTTGCCTTTCCTTGCCGCGATTGCTCTTCGCAAACTGCTATTCAGTGCCTGACAAGTATTTTCTCCATTTTCGGGCTTCCCTTGTTCATTCACTCCGATCAAGGAACTTCGTTTATGTCGGGAGAATTTAAACAATTTTTAACACGACTTTTTAATTGGTTGCAGTAATACTACTGCTTATAACCCTAGAGGCAATAGCCAATGCGAACGCTACAACAGCATAATTTGGAATACCATATTATTGGCCCTGGAATCGAAACAGTTACCAATTAGTGCTTGGCAGGATGTTCTACATGATGTGTTAAATGCTATCCGCTCCCTGCTATGCACCACTATGAATGCAACCCCCCACGAACGAATGTTCAATTTTGAAAGGCGGTCCTCCTCCGGTACTGTGTTGCCTGTTTGGCTCTGTGAGCCTGGGGAGGTATTATTAAAACGATTTGGTGGCAGAGGTAAATATGACCCTATCATTGAGGTGGTGGAACTCCTTGAGGCCAACCCTACGCATGCCAAAATACGTCACAATGAAGGCCGGGAAGTTTCGGTGGCGCTAAGAAGGTTGGCACATTTTCCACGCCCGGATGGACCTCAAAATGGACCTGAAAATACTCAACCCGATGTGGACCATGCAGATTCAACCCTTTTGCCTGATGCAAGTCCCGTTAATATTTCTTCACCTTATACAGAAAATGAATCTGAATAATAGCCAGAATCCTGAAAGTCAGCCTTCTCAGAGGTCTGGCTCTTCCAGTGGTGAACTACCTCCACGCCGGTCTAGCAGGATTCGTAGACCAATCCAACGACTGGATTTATAAAACTTTTTCAATTACAATCTCTTTTGCAAGTGGGAGAGAATGTTATATTTTCGTAAAAAAAAAAGAAAAAAAGAATAAAAAAAGAAAACTAGCTTTCTTGTCCACGTGACTTTTCACATGTTCCCTTTCCTCTTTAAAAGCTGAGTTCTTCTTCCTTTTCATTCTGAATTCTTTCCTTTGTTGATTACTGACTGCTGTGAATTAAGTTCAGTAAAGCCTTAAGAAAAGGTTATTCTATCCTTGCTTTCTTCTCTTTACTACGTAACAATTCTATTCTAGCTTTCTTCTCTGTACTACGTAACAATATATATATATAAATTGAGACTGAGGTCAACACCAAGTGGCAACAATTTGTTTCATGCTTGAACACAATCTTCAGGCCATGTGTGTTTTGTTTTGGCTTGACTATAGGTAATAAGGTCAAAATACATCGCTTGAAGATTGTGTTCAAGCATGAAACACTGTTATCACTTGGTATTGACATCAGTGTCCATTTTTACATTTGCATATCTGATTCAGCTATAAAGTCCTTCCTAACACATAGGTCCCAGAAGGTAGTTGTTAATGGCCAGTCCTCCAGGCCCTTAGCAATAAACACAGGTGTCCCCCAGTGGTTGCTTCTCGGACCACCCTCTTTTTATTTGACATAAATGATCTGCTTAAAAGGATACTCCAATCATTTGTGAATATCTGATGATATGATGGTATATGAGGGCACATCAAAAACTCAAAATGACTATAGGTTGGCAGCTGATTTCTCCTCTGACATAGTCCTAACATCTCAGCGGTGGGAAAAACAGGCTGATTACATTCAATGCCTTGAAAACCAAACTAGTTACATTCCATCATTGCCGATCGGGCCTTATCACCAGTCATGATGAATGGATATTCCTTCAGGGAGAACCCATGTCCTGTTGGGTCTCAACCCATGTTTCAAGTGGATATGATTAAGATCCAACTGGGTTAGTTGAGTTTATCACCTGTTCTTATTACATACTAAAACAATATGGAAAGAATAAAAGAATAAATTAATATCAAAAATAAAAAACTGTATTGAAATTACTAGGTTGGCCTGAAAGTCCTGACTCACTTAGGAAATAGAAAGAAAATCTTGGACTCTGTTTGATGGAATTTCCAAGGTGTACTGTATTTTGAGCTTGTTCCACATGGTCATACCATCAGTAAACTGTATTTTCAGCAGCTAGACCACATGTATGACAAACTAAAGAAAGAGTACCTTGCTTTGGTTGGGTTTTGTTTCAGCAACACAATGTGAGGTCACACACTTCCAGGTTGACTGAGAAGTTCAAACAGATGGACTATGTTGAGATTCTTCCACATCCATCATTCAGTCCCGATGCTGATCCGAGTGACTATGGCCTATTCCACTCAATGTCATTTTTCCTCCATGACCAGGGATTCAGCACTTTTGATGAAGTGAAGGAAGCTGGTTTACGGTTTTATAATTCAAAGCCAATGGACTAATATCTGGGACAGATTCAGATGCTTGCTGATCGCTGGCAGAATATCATCAAGATTTGGTTGATTGGTTATTTTGTTTTATGGCATATCAACCTCAGTGGGTCATTTAATTCTGACACTGTTTTGGAATGGATTTTAGCATAGTTTGTTTTGTTTTATAGCATATCAACCTCAGTGGGTTATTTAATGCTGACAACTTTTTTTTTTTTTCCTGGTAATATTTTTTGTCAAAAATCTATTTCTGGTAATATTTTTTCCTCAGAAATGTATAGCTAGTAATATTATTGTAAAAAAATGTATCACTGGTAATATTTTTTTTTCTCAAAAATGTATTGCTCGTAATAGTTTTTTCAAAAATATATTGTTTGTAATAGTTTTTTTCTTCAAAAATTTATTTCTGGTAATAATTTTTTTACAAAGTATTTCTGGTATTAAAACCTATTTTTACACTTTCATAATGCTTTTTACCTCAGTCTTAGGGTTAACTATTTGCCCACAGCTGGGACCCTAACAAGTTCTACCTGGGAACAAGTGGACCTGGGAACACCAGCAATTAACACATGGTTCCATGCTCCTCATAACCTCCTGATCAGAGGCTTTGCTGTTGGACGTAGTTTATCGTCATACCCTGGACACCCATCAAGAATGATTGACTTTATTTTGAAGAATAAATGTTGGTGTTTCTTGATAAAATTTTGTTATCTTTCTGCTTCTTAAGTGAGTCAGGACTTTCTAACCAACCTAATAGTTAAA
>OZ010592.1:50134724-50137224 GCA_963932145.1 Acanthosepion lycidas | reverse complement strand
ACTTTATTTGATTGCTATCAACTTCAACTGGTCTACTTAACTGTGGAGTATTGTTTGATGAGCAATCTCTAGTGCAAGGCTTGGCAAACCACTTTTGACACATGTATTCATTCACATTACCTTCTCCATAACATGGACAACCTTTTCTTTTTTTGAATTGTATTTTAGCTTTTCTTAAAATAGACATAATCCTTCAAAATTGATTATTTTCCATCTTCAATGTTAGCATCAAACAAAAATATGCCAATTTTGACAGAATTTTCTATTGCAATGAAATCAAAAGCATTTTAATTTAATACTAAATACTTTATATGTCATATAGCAACAACAACAACAACAAAGAATTCAATTTTTGCCAAACTTATACTCAGAATTGGAAAGAGAAAGCTAAAATTTCTAGAACACAAAATGAGAACTTGGAGAATTTGACACTCACAGGGCATATTGAAGGCAAAAGGGACAGGTGGAGGCAGCTTCTGTGAATGGATGGTGGAACAGAGTTGAGAGGGATGGTAAAAGGATAAACATTACTGAGAGCTACAAGGGGGAAAGGAAGTTGTGGAGAGCCATGATTGCCCATGTCCTAAAGGGACATAGAAGAAGTATTTATAGAAAGAGGATTTTCAAATCTTAAATGTCTGTATCAGATCATTTTGAAACACAATAGGAATTGAAATCTTTGTTTCCAATGTGTGTTTGTGTGTGTTTTATTTTTTTAACTGCAGCTATTTTTTAACAATAAGTTGAGAGAAAATAGCTTGGTTCCTGCATTAAAGATAAAGAACACTGACTCAAGAATATAAATGTAAGATATTTGCTTATTTATAGCCTAAAATTTATTTAATAATCTTATTGAAAAAGTAAAAATACTGCCTTGACTTTATTATTTTGTACTGCCACTGCATAATTCTGACTCATCCAGAATAGCCAAGATATTTGAATATCCGCCATTTTTCAATTAAAATGTGCTTTTTCCTTGAGACTTTTTCAACAATGCATAAAATTTCAATTCTTCGTTTTGAAGATAAAGTATTTTTCTCAAAAACTTGAAGTGTCTTTTCTATAAATACTTTCATGGTAATTGTTCCGATGAACTTTCCTATTTAGGTTTTAAATTGTTATTTATATTCCCCCTCCCAGACAAATTGTACATATGGGGACTAGTTAGCACTTTATGAAGTCCTAACTAGTCTCCATATGTAGAAGATTCTGAGGTATTATAGTGGATGTAATAAGAATGGTAAGTAAGAATGTGTTGTTTTGCTGTAAAGAATACTGTGGTATGTTTGTGTCAGTGATTGTGGCTAGCTAAGATTAATTATAAGACAGATTGAAGACCAGCCTTCATTTTTTGCCACATTTTTTTTGTATTTTACAAAAGTAAATATTACTTTTCTTTTTATGAATTTAAGCTAACTACTAGATTGGCAGATAGTTCTCATCATTTTATAGTTGAAATGATTAGATGTAACTGTAAGTTCTATGATACAATTTTTTTTTTTTTTTTGTTGCACTTCTCGCTTGTGGAACTCTCTTTTGGCTTCTTGCTTCCCAGTTAATTTTGGATTTAAATTTTTGAAGATAAATGCCAATCATTATCGTGTCTTAATTTCTGTTCTTTTATTGTTCTCTCACATTAATAGTGTTTTATTTCTCATATTGTTTCACACTCAGTAACCCCTTGCATCTTAGTAGCTTTATTGCCTTGCATAGGAGGAAATGATTAAAAAAAAAAGTCAATTTTGCATCCAAACTAGATTTACTTATAGTAAGTAAATTTAACATATATGGTGAACATAATTTGTAAATTGATCATTTAATATTTATCAAATACTTATCTATGTTCTGCTCAAAAATGTATGCAAAATATTAGCTTTGAGGCCATACTCAGATAGTGTGAAATGTAAATTTGTACCCTGTAATGGATGAATTTGTCATAGTGCACTTTTGGTACGAGAAGATGATGATGAATTTCATTCACAAAGTCATGAAGGAATAAAAATTATCATTGTAACATTGATTATGTAGAATTCAATGTCTTTACCAATTTTTTTTGCCAACTCACTCTAGAAATAATGCTTTGAGAATCAGGTAGAAAGGGATTGTCAGTGGCCAGGAATTAATACAAGAGTTGCTAACAAAATAGGGCTATTAAAAACAGAAGAGAGAAACTTAACTGCAGAAATGCATTAGGTGCCATGTTTGTGTAATATTAAAAACTCTTAAATTTAATTTCCTCAGAAATTTTAAAATTTTCATAGTTTCTTTTTTCTCTTTTTTAATCTTGTAATTGAATTTTTCCTAAAACTAAAAAAACAAAAACAAAACTTGTTACAAAACACATTAATGAAAGGCAAAAGAATATCTCTGAACTTTGACCCAACTTGCATTCAAGAGGTTTTTACTACTCTTTTTATCACTTGAAAACATTTGCTTATTTCTATTCCTGTGTCATTGAACTTTTCTTCTTCTTCTTCTTCTGATGATGCTGCAGGATTGG